>SJYX01023938.1:884055-913067 GCA_006410675.1 Oreotragus oreotragus | reverse complement strand
CTGGAATCAAGATTGCCAGGAGAAATATCAATAACCTCAGATATGCAGATGATACCACCCTTATGGCAGAAAGTGAAGAGGAACTAAAAAGCCTCTTGATGAAAGTGAAAGAGGAGAGTGAGAAAGTTGGCTTAAAGCTCAACATTCAGAAAATTAAAATCATGGCATCTGGTCCCATCACTTCATGAGAAATAGATGGGGAAACAGTAGAAACAGTGTCAGACTTTATTTTTGGAGGCTCAAAAATCATTGCATATGGTGACTGCAGCCATAAAATTAAAAGACGCCTACTCCTTGGAAGAAAAGTTATGACCAACCTAGATAGCATATTGAAAAGCAGAGACATTACTTTGCCAACAAAGGTCTGTCTAGTCAAGGCTATGGTTTTTCCAGTGGTCATGTATAGATGTGAGAGTTGGACTGTGAAGAAAGCTGAGCGCCAAAGAATTGAAGCTTTTGAACTGTGGTGCTGCAGAAGACTCTTGAGAATCCCTTGGACTGCAAGGAGATGCTGGGAGGGATAGGGGGCAGGAGGAGAAGGGGACAACAGAGGATGAGATGGCTGGATGGCATCACCAACTCGATGGACATGAGTTTGAGTGAACTCCGGGAGTCGGTGATGGAGAGGGTGGCCTGGCATGCTGTGATTCATGGCATTGCAAAGAGTCGGACACAACTGAGCGACTGAACTGAACTGATGGCCTCATCATGGTAAATGTTATCTTCCTTCACCTTAGGACAGACTCTACTTTAATCACATATATTTAAATCTTTAGTTAAAAGTATATTCTTACATTTAGTGGTTTTCTTTTCATAGCTCATACTAATTTTCATGTGAGAAACATACCAAAAGTAGTATTTTCAGTGTTTACAAAAGCTTTAATAGAAAACTGAATAATGGAATGTTCGTGTACTGAGTGAAGTAAACCATTTCTAAATTATTAGATGAATCAAGCACACTCAATAAATAATTCTGACACTTTAGGTTTAGATAACTATTATAATTAAAATTACTGAAAATGCAATAGATGTTTTCCTTCAGTAATAAGCATATTAATTTTTCTACAAAATGAGACTTTGGAAGCTGGGATTTTAATTATTTTACATAAAAACATGGACTTACTAAAATCCTAAGTAGAAGTGGCTTAGCACCATTTTTATTTTTTTGTTCTTATTTATTCCCAACTAAAAGGACAGTTTTTCTAATTTTTAAGTTAAGTGATTTGTCTATCTCTTCCAAAAGGCAGGGGGAAAACCCTAGTGCAATTAAAATACGGATTTTCACTTCGTAATTCTCTACCTAATAAAGGTATCCAGATGATTTGCACTGACTAGTGACCTTTCTTAAAATCCTCCATAAATATACTGTTGAGTGTTTCTTTCCTCAAAATAATATTGTTGCTATTATAAAGAATAACTGCTAAATATCTAGGTGACAAACAATTCATCTTTAGTAGGTAAAGACTAACAGCAAAGCTTATGTGACTCAGTATATCTACAAACATATTCAATCTTACTTGCAATGTATTTGGATTTTTAAGTTTTACTGTATTTTTTTTTTTAAAAAACAGCTGATCCTTTCCCATTAAAATGCCGGGAGAAATATCAATCACCTCAGATATGCAGATGACATGATCCTTATGGCAGAAAACGAAGAACTAAAGAGTCTCTTGATGAAAGTCAAAGAGGAGAGTGAAAAAGATGGCTTAAAGCTCAACATTCAGAAAACTAAGATCATGGCTTCCAGTCCCATCAGTTCATGGCAAATAGATGGGGAAACAATGGAAACTGTGACAGACTTTATTTTTGGGGGCTCCAAAATCACTGTAGATGGTGACTGCAGCCATGAAATTAAAAGATGCTTGGTCCTTGGAGGAAAAGCTATGACCAACTTAGCATATTAAAAAGCAGAGACATTACTTTGCCAACAAAGGTCCGTCTAGTCAAAGCTATGGTTTTACAAGTAGTCATGCATGGATGTGAGAGTTGGACTATAAAAGAAAGCTGAGCACAGAAGAATTGATGCTTTTGAACTGTGGTGTTGGAGAAAAGAGTCTTGAGACTCTTGAGAGTCCTGTGGACAGCAAGGAGACTAGTCCATCCTAAGGGAAATCAGTCCTGAATGAATATGGAAGGACTGATGCTGAAGCTGAAAGTCTAATACTTTGGCCACCTGATGTGAAGAACTGACTCATTTGAAAAGACCCTGATGCTGGGAAAGATTGAAGGTGGGAGGAGAAGGGGACGACAGAGGATGAGATAGTTGGATGGTATCACCGATTCGATGGACATGAGTTGAGTAGGCCCTGGGAGTTGGTGATGGACACGGAAGCCTGGCGTGCTACAGTCCACGGGGTTGCAAAGAGTCAAACACACTGAGCGACTGAACTGGACTGATATTCAGGTAAACACAACATACAAAAATCGACTCACAATATCACCGATGCGATGGACATGAGTTGAGTAGGCCCTGGGAGTTGGTGATGGACACGGAAGCCTGGCGTGCTACAGTCCACGGGGTTGCAAAGAGTCAAACACACTGAGCGACTGAACTGGACTGATATTCAGGTAAACACAACATACAAAAATCTACTCACAACCAGTAAAGCTTATAGCAAAAAACAGCCTATAGGTTGAACTGTTATATGAAGCACATTGTCGGAATTAGATCATGAAGGAGAAGGAAAAAGTCTACATAATAAAAATTCCTATCTGGATAAGTAAGAATATCTTATACAGAGCATTTAGGTATATTAGTATAAAAATGGAGTAGTTCAGCTCAAAGATCTTCTTGTATAATAATCTAAAAATCTAGTTCCAAAAGATGATAATTTAACTTACTGAGTACAGTATTTTTCAATAAAACTATATGAATTTCTGTATTATATCTTTCCATTTTGAGCAACTTATTTTCATAAAAGTCATACTTTAACATTATCATCTCTACTTTACAGAAATATTAAAAGTTTCCCCATTATACCCTCAACAGTAATTCTTGACATTAAAAAGTTACAAGGATATCCGTAAGGGAATAAATCTATTTCACTACTTTGTTATCAAGAGCCAAATTAAACATACTTGAAAGAAAGGTGATTCAAAATCACTGCTTAAGTTTATACAATTGGATATGCAATTTTAGAGATTAAACATAGTGGAATTCTTTTGAGTAACCAGTAAGTTGCAGTTGGGGACTTCCCTATAGCTCAGACGGTAAAGAATCTGCCTGCAATGCAGGAGACCTGGGTTCGACCCCTGGGTCAGGAAGATCTGCGGTAGGAAAGGCAACCCACTCCAGTGTTCTTGCCTGCAGACTCCATGGACAGAAGAGCCTGACAGGTCACAAAGAGTCCAACACATGCTTACTTAGGCTAAGCGATTAACACACACCCAATATGCAGTTAAAAAAACACAAAAAACGGCGGGGGGGACTTTAGAACAGGAAAGACTTGGGGTGGCATTTGAACTCTGCTTCTAACTAGCTATGTGACAGGATAGTAACACTTCATGTATAAAATGGGAACTACCTTGATAATTTTAAAGATTATGTTACATAATAGACATTAAATGCATAATCTGGCATATTACTGGGACACTGAAGAATTTACACATTTACTTTTTCTTCTCCCCTTTACAGTTCTTAGGTTAGGAATTAGAATCTAAACTTATTTGATAGAGTAAACGCAGTATTAGGCCATATGTAAGTTAGTATGTTTTAGGACACAATTTTAGTTCACACAAACTGAGTGCCTACTACCTATCAAGTACCTAAGAGAAAAAGATGAAAAACATATGGCCCAAGAGGGCCACAGATATATTCTGTACTAGAGTAACCCAGCAAGAGATAATGATGGCTTAACAAGGAAGTGGTAGCAGGTAAAAAAAAAAAAAAAAGTTTGAGAATTATCTAAGAAAAAAATATACAGGACATGGTGAATGGATGTGGAAGAAAAGAGTGCGAGGAGAATAGGATTACTTCCAGGATTCTGCCATTTTTATGAGGCTGGGCAAGTTATTAATGTTGATGACTGATAAGCAAATATAGGAAGAAAAAAATGCAGGGACTAGGACTGGAAGGGAAAGATTAAGTATTCTTTTGAATAGATGAACTGAAGCAATTTATAGATGGCAAGCTATCAGTTGGATATCTAAGTATGAAACTCAGGGAAGAGGTCAGAACTGTATTCTTTCAATAAATCATAGGAATGAAGGAAATCATTCAGGGACACTATGTAGAATGAAAAGATCAATGAGCCAATGGCACCCTTAGGAGGTTAAGAGGTGGGCAGAGTAAGAGAAGCTTACAAAAGAAAATGAATGGTCAGAGAGACAGGGAAAGAATCAGAAGAGTATATATAGTATTTCTAAACTAAGTTAGTACTGTAGAGAATTGAAAGAAAAAACTAACAAACCATGATATAAAATGCTAGGGAAGTTAAAATAGGACTAACATAAGATCACTAGATTTTAAAAACAGGACAATCCTGACTTTTGCTAGAAAGTTTCAGTAAAATAATAGGGGCAAAAGACAGATTGTAGTGGGCTGAGAAAAGTTTGAAAGGTAAGAAGACAGAGACAGCAACTATAGATTACCCTGAAGAAGGTGATTTTAAGGCAGTGGAATAGTTACCATGAAGGGGACTCAGGGTCCAGATGGTAGTGGGGGGATTTGTTTTGTTTTGTTAATAAGAGGTTTGACCATATTTATAAGCTGAGGGAGAACAGGAGGGGCTGAAGATACAGATTATTAAATGATAGCATAAAATTATAGGATTATGAACACAGTAGGAAGTTGGCCTGAATAGAAAGGGAGTACTTCAACCTCTGGGACAGGACAGGAAGGAGAGATGAATAAACTAGAAATCTGAATAAATCTTTGCCTGATTACCTTGAATTTATATAAAAAAACAACAGAGTTCCCATGGGCTTCGCCTCATAACTCAGTCAGTAAAGAATTGGCCTACAATGCAGGAGACTCAGGCTCGATTCCTAGGTAGGCAAGATCTCCTGGAGAAGGAAATGGCAACCCACTCCAGTATTCTTGCTGGAGAATCCCATGGATAGAGGAGCCTGGCAGGCTACAGTCCACAGGATAGCAAGAGTTGGACATGACTTAGCAACTAAACCACCACCACCCACTAATAGTGAGGTGACTGGAGAGGAAGTTTGAACAGAGGGGCAGAGGTTTGATAAACTATTGCTGAAGCAAATTAAAAACAGTGACCAAGTAAAAGTGATATAAGGAGTCGCAAGATACAAGCTTAGCAATGAAATACGAGTTTGCAGTAGCACCAATACAAAAGTTATAGAATGCTCTGGAGCAGTACTCAGCACAAAGTAGAGGGTATTAGAACAAAGAAGGTTTAGTTTAGTTTTAGAATTTTGTTAAGTAGGACAGAAAGCTGAAGGCAACTGTGAGAGAGAGCGGTTCACATGATCTAACATGAAATCCAAGTCTGAAAGGAAGAAAAAAGGAGGCCTGAAAGACCAGCAGAAAATGGAGTTTAAAATGGACTGGTTCGATGCAGGATGCAGGATGCTTGGGGCTGGTGTATGGGGATGATCCGGAGGGATGATGGTGGGTGGGAGGAGGGAGGGGGGTCCATGTTTGGGAGTTCGTGTACACCCATGATGGATTCATGTCAATGTATGCCAAAACCAGTAGAGTACTGTAAAGTAAAATTAAAAAAAAAAAAAATGGACTGGAAATCAAATAACAGTGTAAGAGGAATGAGACTATGAACCATCTAGAAAGTTATTTATAGCCTACAAACTACTGGATTTCTAATGCTGAGAAATTCTGGTTTACAGAAAGATTCAAATGTAGCAAGAGCTTAATGATCAGCAGATAAATGTTACAGGAGTTAAGGTCAAATTACTTGGAGGCTAGTAAATAGTAATAACATGGACACACTACATTACTGAAGAAGGGTGAAGAAGCAGACAGAAATCAGTGTCCAGGTCTTAAATGAATGTGAAAGAAAAGACTGGCGGTCAGAAGAGAAAGAAGAGAGTATGAGCTGGATCACATGCAACAGGGATTTAAAAAGGGCACTGAGGTGGCTAAAAAAAAAAAAAAATGGACTGGAAATCAAATAACAGTGTAAGAGGAATGAGACTATGAACCATCTAGAAAGTTATTTATAGCCTACAAACTACTGGATTTCTAATGCTGAGAAATTCTGGTTTACAGAAAGATTCAAATGTAGCAAGTGCTTAATGATCAGCAGATAAATGTTACAGGAGTTAAGGTCAAATTACTTGGAGGCTAGTAAATAGTAATAACATGGACACACTACATTACTGAAGAAGGGTGAAGAAGCAGACAGAAATCAGTGTCCAGGTCTTAAATGAATGTGAAAGAAAAGACTGGCGGTCAGAAGAGAAAGAAGAGAGTATGAGCTGGATCACATGCAACAGGGATTTAAAAAGGGCACTGAGGTGGCTGGGCCAATGACTATCTGGCCTCCTAACCCTTTATTAGCAGGATGTGTTAAGAGAAAGTCCTCCACAGAGGGAAAATACTCTCTTCTGAGAGAGCTAAATAGAATGGAGGGAATATAGGAGAAGACATAAAGAGAAAGGTCTGGGAGAGATGGTAACAAGACAGGTCAGAGGTATCAATGGGGAGGGAAGCCTGACAATGTGAGTATAGAACAAAACAGACTTAATGACCTCACCTAAGGCAAATCTAACGCATGAGAGCTGGACCACAAAAAAGGCTGAGCACCAAAGAACTGATGCCTTCGAACTGTGGTACTGGAAGACTCCTGAGAGCCCCCTGGACTGCAAGGAGATCAAACCAGTCAGTCCTAAAGGAAATCAACCTTGAATACTCATTAGAAGGACTGATGCTGAAGCTGCAATACTTTGGCACCCTGATGCAAGGAGTCTACTCACTGGAAGATCCTGATGCTGGGAAAGATTGAAGGCAAAAGGAGAAGGGGGTAGCAGAGGATGAGATGGTTAGATAGCATCACCAACTCAATGGACAAGAATCTGAATAAACTCCAGGAGATGGTGAAGGACAGGGAATCCTGGTGTGCTGCAGTCCATGTTGCCACAAAGAGTCAGATAGACTGAACACAACAAATCTAATTCTATGAACTAATGGAATTCAACTACACTCAACACAGTTAAATCCTAAAATACCACACTGTTTCTACACAAAGTCTGGATTTAATTTGGAATTAACAGGTGGCTCAGACAGTAGAGTGTCTGCCTACAATGCGCGAAACCCGGGTTCAATCCCTGGGTCAGGAAGTTCTCCTGGAGAAGGAAATGGCAATCCACTCCAGTATTCTTGCCTGGAAAATCCCATGGACGGAGGAGCCTGGTAGTTTATAGTTAGTCTGTGGGGCTGCAAAGAGTCGGACACAACTGAGCGACTTCACTTTCTATTAAAATTTAATTTTTTTCTCATTTAATATCCATTTGAATTTAATTCTGACCTAAAGATGATAAAAAATGTATATATTAAAATTTCCCAGATTACTGAACATATAAGTCTGAATAATGTTAACACATCTGGCACTATTTCTGAAAAATGATCAGCGAATTTTAGCTAAATAACTGAAACTTTTCACTTATTTCAAATCTAGGATACATTCCTATTGAGAGCATATACCAAGCTATCTTGAAGACGTGAGCTATGTGGCCACTTTTTGCCCTCTCACAAACAGCATGGGATTTAATTTTATCTATACCCTGCTTTTGAAATGATAATTTATTCAGATAACAGGAAAAACTATTTGTCCATTTATATTTTAAAATGAAAAATAGTGCCCTCTATTGTAATTTTAAGTCAGAAAAAATCATGGATGAAATCTGGTCAGAAATTTGGGATCTAAATTCTTTTCAATTTTATACTAAAGCAAAATATTTCAGACTAGAAATATTCATGCCCATCTTACATTCTAAAAATATAAAGCTTATCCCCTTGCATCACAGACACACCTGAATTAAACTACTTTAAAATGGAATTTATTTTTTAAACTCTTTAAAAACTCATTAGAGAGAGCCTTAAAAGAAGTATGATTAGAGTGGGAGTATGTAATAAGCCCTGGCATCTAACGTCACACACTGCTAGCATCTGGTGTATAATATATACTAAAACTAGTATAAAGCTGCTATACTAAAGGGGAAAATGATCTTCAAATGAAATGGTGACTGAGCAAACAAACAAATCTCAGACCCACAACCCACACAAATATAATACAAATGAATTATACAAAATTAACAAAAAAGCACTTTTATAAACCTGCCTAGAGTGATTTTATTACAAAATGCATTACTTTACCAGAAATGTTAACTCTCAGTTTGTTTTCCATTGAATACCTTTATAAATAAATGTACAGATTTCAACAATAATTTAAATCTATAAACACTATTATAAAAACTAAGGTGTCAAAAAATTATAATTTTCAGATAAATCTATACAAATTTACAAGTAAATCTTCAAATGCTACTTTCTATTTCTTAAATGTGAATATAGTACTAAATATAATCCTACAGAAGCACTAGACACTTAACTTAGAAAATTAAAACAGTAATTGTTTCACAAGTTTTAAGTCATAACTAGCAAAGATATTACATTTGCTTTGACATAAAGTTTAAGACTAGGATATGAAAAAGAAAACAGCAAATTTAAGAAGTATTAATAGAAAAAGAAGTTGACCTTTAAATAACACTTCGAAAGTCAAAGTCTAGTCCAAAATAGTGTACTGGTATGCCTGGAGAATCCCAGGGACAGGGGAGCCTGGTGGGCTGCCGTCTATGGGGTCGCACAGAGTCGGACACGACTGAAACGACTTAGCAGCAAAGCAAATTAAAGAACACCCACATTATAGAATACTATACAGCCACTTAAATGTTCTGAAGAGTATTTAAAAATATGGGAAGATACTCATAATATATAATGGGAACACAGAAAATTATCTACATGGTATGATTCTGCTTGGTATAAAAATCCTTACTGGAATTAAGGATAACTTCTATTTTCTTCATTATTATTTTTCTATGATATATATATTACTATTACAATCAGAAAGATTTTACTTAAAATCACAATTTTATCCTGTTCTTACCTGAAGGTACTAGAGAATCTTGTTCAATAATTCTTGCGGAGGCCAAATCACTGATAATATACTGTAACCTTAAATGTCTGAATACTGACACAAATGGTTTTCCTTGCTCAGTTTCAAGGAAGGCCATACCTTCAAAATCTACAAAACAAATAAAACCAAACAAAAAAGCTTAAACTAAACAGCCATTCTTTTCAAAATTTATTAATTTATCTATTAAAACTTGGGGAGATTTAGAAAAAAAGCCCCAGGAAATTAACTTTGGTCCTAACTAGACCCTTGGGCTGGGAATTCAGCTGATGTTTTTCTGAGGATTGGCGCTTACAGCACATAGCCCAGCAAGGTGGGAACGGCAGGCTTGAGAATGGTGGTCGAGGGTGTGATATCTTTCCAGAATCCCTTTTCCCAGGGACTGAACACTTCAGTGGAACTCGAGCCCAAATGCCTCATTCAAGGGTCTTCACAAGACACAGAGGACCTGGAACATTTCCTGGCATCTAATTTACACTTTAGTTACAAGCGATGAACATTACTTAAAACCTTAATTCTGTACTACAATACAAAATAAGATACAAAGACATTGTAGCTGTGAATCTGCAACACAAGGGTAGTGTTTATTGTTAAAATAATTCAAAGTTATGGATTTTTTCTTCTAGGGAGAATTTAAGCTTATTTCCAAGTATATTCTCAGCTGCATTCCAATATGCTCTCATGAGTGGGAAGGAAAGGTCTGCTGCTGTCAAGCATGGACTTGCACATAATCCTTAGCCTGCTTTCCGTTACAAGGTTAACTCACAGCAGTGGACTCAGCCTTGTTGCTATGACAGGAAATTAAAGAAGTAATCCTTAAGTATAACTATGAAGAAAATTTTCTAAATTTCTATTGTTTTCTTGGTCCTGACATATATCTGAAAAGACAAATAATTAAGATAACCTAAGAGGAATACTGGGCTTCCCCTGGGCTTTCCTGGTGGCTCAGATGATAAAGAATTTGTCTGCAATGAGGGAGACCTGGGCTCAATCCCTGGGTCAAGAAGATCCCTGGAGAAGCAAATGGCAACACATTACAGTATTCTTGCCTGAAGAATCCCGTGGACAGAAGAGCCTGGTGGGCCACAATACATGGCGTCGCAAAAGAGTCGGAAACAACTGAGTGACTAAACAGCAACAAAGAGGAATATACTAAAATATAGTGGGCAAGGGGACTACAAGTGATTTTTCTGGTCTTATTTTCTAGGTATCTGCCACTTTTATAATTTAAAAACTGTTTGAAATAAACTTCTGAAGTCCTCTTTGAAAAACAAGGGCATCAGACACACATTCTACCTTATGCAGTAAATGTTTCCCTGAAAAGTTTTCTTAAACTGTATACTTTTTACATTACTGAGGCTGGGACAGAGAGCCTAGAGTGGGAAAACCAGAAGGCAGAGGGGACCACAGTTTCCTATTCTAGTTTCTGCCACTTAGGCTACAAAGTAATTTCTCTCTTGATGGACTGTTGCAGTTAATCCAACTGGAGCTCAAGTGAGCATAAATTTATGTCAAAATTTACCTAACATCTACTGTTTCTATTGACCTTCTTTGTCTAACTTCTCACCTTCTTTATCTTTTCCAGCTTTTACTTCTGTTTTTTAACTTAAATTTTCTCCTCTACTTTTTCCCTTTACAATTTCTTAAATCTCTCTTTAACTTCCATAAAGTGTAACTTAAGACAGAAATTTAGTGTTTTATTCTTGAAGCAAATCAAGTTAGATTTTATTGCTATGGCCATTTATACATTTTTGGTTCATGAGCTTCAAGGAAAAACAATTAGCTAGTAAATCTTACTACATAATTTTAGAAAATGTATTTAAATAAGACTAAAAAAGCATGCTGAATTTTAATATAAGAGCCTCTATTCATCAATACACCTTTAAAAAAGTTAAAAAACAATCTAAACTGAAATACAAATGCAACACATATTTGTGACAAAGAATCGGTTATCAAGAATATAAAAAGAATGCCCACAAACCAGTAAGAAAAGACAATTAAAATACTAAAATAGGAAAAAGACCTGAACAGACATTTCACAGAAGAAACATATGCTGATAAACACACAAAGAGCTGTTCAATCTCTTTAGTTTTCAAGTAAATGAAAATCAACACCACAGTATGAAATAGTTCAATAACAACAAAAAACAGGATGATATGTTATCCAGGAGTAAGTTGAATCTGGCTTGTACTGGCTCACAGGAGCTGATGGCATGCATTTCTTTCCAACTCCACATTCAGTAGTATCATGTTAGCCTGAAATTAATCATGCTAAGAAAATTTATCATTAAAAATTTTTTAATGCTATAAATAAGTGATTATTTTTTCAGAAAGCCAGCTTACCAGCACATCACTATGTTATGCATTCATGTTATGACATGCGTAGAATGTTGTAACATTATTTTTTAAAAGCAAGGGAAAAACAAACACAAAACTAAAGACAGTGGTTGGTGAAAGCAGAAGTGACACAACAGGAAAGAAGCATGTGAATAGACTGAATTATTAATGTTCTAGTACTTGATTAGTTCACTGAGGTTCAACACATTATTTTTTTTTTAAGAAAAAGGTAATTATGCATAGGTAAAAAATGATAGTGAACTAAGAAAATCATGAACTAAGGACTGTAATTTTTATCTACTTTTTTGCTCCTGATGGCCATTAAAATTTTTTTTTTCTGTAATCTCTTTTATCCAACCTAAATTTTTTCAGTATAAATAAGGGATTGAGTTAGAGCATCCCCAACATCCTCTCCAGCTCTAAAATTCTCTATTTATCCATAAATCAGGGTTCAATTTTAATTAAATTTCAATTATAAAAAAAGTTCAGAATAACAATTTTAATCACACCTTTTTTCCTCTTAGAAAACCAGACATCTGTTTCAGTCAAAAGCTGTTTTAATGATCCATTCCAAGAAGGCACAAGTTGAAGGAACATCCACTAGATTAAAAAAATAGGTAAGAAAAAAACTCTATAAAACTTCATCATTTTCAGTTCACATTTTCAAACTGCTTTCTTAAAACATAGTATCTAAAGATTTAATTTCCATTTTATAACCAACTGAAAGGAATACAACTATTACATGATATGCTCATAAGCCTTAAATTCATCATGGCATTAATCATGGTCCAAAGATAAAAACTAGAGGAGCATATAAGGAATAAGCTAATACCTGAAAAATACTTATGGTTTCAAATGCACTATCATTTTAGTATTAAAAAGGTAAATGTTCTACATGTGTGTGTATACAGATACATATAAAATATTCTATATTATAGAGTATAGATATAATACATATATACAATATAAAAAATATACTAATTTACTCAATTAACAATTAAGTTTCACTACATACTATGTGAGATTATAAAATAAATTAAATATGGGAAAAAGGAGTTTCTCATTGTCTAACTGCTGTTGAGACAGCATGCAGAGTAATGAAGAAAATGAATTTTTAAATCCTGGCCCTGTCAATTAATAGAGAGGGAAATTACTAATTTCTCTGGGCTTTAATTTCTTCATTTGTAAGATGAGCATAATATGTCAACCTCACAGGACATTAGAATTAATATGGGTAAGATACTTAGAGCAGTGCTTGCCTAGCACATAGTAAACACTCAATATTGATAAGAAAGAATGAATGCTACCAGTGGCTCAGAGATAGAAATGGGCTGTCTACTTTCCTTTAATTACAGGTTACCACATTTACTAAACTTCCTTGAGGAAAAACAGTAATAGAATCTCACCCAGAAGGTGACTCATTCCCAGGCTTCATGACCATGTTAATGTAAACTTGGTGCTAAGGACAAAAGGCTAACAGCAAAATCATGCAGTGGGGAAAGCAACAGACTAGAACTCACAGACCTGGGTTCTGCCTCACGTCTGCCATGTAGTAATCGTAAGAATTCTAAGTGTTACCATCTACAGAACAAAAGCAACAGCCCATCTGTCTCTTCAGAGTTGTGAAAACAAAATTATACAAAAATGTTGAAACCTTACAAAAGGATGAAGTGAGACATATGTCTGAAGTACAAAAGACCTTTAAAAGAATCTCAACATTCTCTAGAAAAATTTGTGAAAAATTCATCATGAAGTTATTAATTCAACTAAAGTTCAATTCTGAAAACATTTCTGAAAACCGCATAAAATATTTAACATTTCTGATCATGTAAATAACATGTTAATTACTGGGAAAAAAAAAACCTTGGAAAAAACAGAAATGTATTCCTAGAAAAGTATACAGAATACAAATAAAATTACTCATGATACCAATTCCCTAAGCCTAAAGACTTAGCACTCTGGCATATGTCCTTTTCCTTTTCTTGCATGTATAATCACTCTCTCACCACTGGACACTAGCTATTTTCAGTTTTTCACTACTATAAGCAATGCTGAGTGGCTATCTTTACACATATCATATTATGGAAATACCTTTTTAAGGGCTGTGTATACATCCATCTCCACTTGCATCACAAACAAGTTAGATGAACCAATGAGTTGTTTCATGACATTTATACTAGAAAAGATAAAACAGAAGTAGTGAGCCTCTCTTCATACAAAAGTTAAAGACCCTGGTGGAACTGAAAACGTTTTTAAAAGTCTTTTTTATCAAAAGAAAACACAGAATTAAAAAACTACATCAGTCTTTTTGCCCAAGACAAAGAATCGTAGACAAAAACAATCTATTTGAATGTAAGGATACTTATAATTCAGACTGTATGCTGCAAAAGGTTTTTTCTTGCACTGCTGAGGAAACAGAAAGCTTGCTCCGCTGATTCATCAATGTAAAGCAAAGTCCTAATAAGTTTTAGCATGCTTTCATAAAGTAGCAGCCTTCCCTTTCTCTTGCCTTTCCCTTTCATTCAATTAAAAAAAATTATGTCAAAATTCACTGAAGAAAATATATCTTCAAAGTAACCTTTTACCTCTAGGCTTAAGAGAATTGCTTAGTCATAAAACAAGTTTTTATTTTATTAAGGGAGTAATATCAAGAAATAAGTGTTAGTATAAATTTAGAATGGAAATGATATTACTAGCTCTTTTCTTTTTTCCCTACCCCCCACCACTATCCTCAACAAGCCAGAAGAGCATCTGAATTTTTAAGATGACCACTATGATTCATTTTCCTTTTGAAAAAAGCTCAATGAGAATTATAGAAGAGAAAAGCTGTTGCTAATGACTTTATGCCTTGACATCATTAGGTGACGATTTTCTGGTAGAATACAATACTTCTCAAATCTTTCTATCAAAGTACCTCTTAAGGGCAGATGAAAGGAAAGGACCCAGGAATCTAGGAAAAGGTTAGCCATAAAAATAACATTTCTATTAATTTTTGTATTTATAAGCCCAAAGAAACTTGAATTCTCTCTTTTCCACGATGTATTTAAACATAAAAATGTTTACTTCTCTCTTACTCCTCCCTACCCTTCTCCTCTCAAAAAGTCAGCAAAACTGAAAAACCAGTAAGCCACTGTTAAGCCTTTGGTTTTGTTTATTTCTATCAGAATGCTATACACTCCCAGGGACATTTGTACCTCTGTTTCAGAAGCACCACTGTCAAGGTACTGCAATCCTGAAAGTGATTATAGAGTTTCTGGCCTTTAAAAGTTCATTCCCACTCTGAATTTCTCAGACCCATAGCAGATATGTTAGCTCCATTATTACAAGTTAAGTTCAGAGAGAGCAGAGACCATGACATAATCACCTCTACAGCCTTCAAAGCCCTGAACAGAGTACCTTTACACATAGCAGTCATTCAGAAATTACTTGAAGGAAGGAAGGAAGAACAAGCAAACTAAATCAAAGACCACCTTAATTGTGAATTTAATTTCATCAGTCTTAGTACAAGTTTAAGACAGTTTCCTCAAATGTAATTTCTGGATAATAAGANCCAGTAAGAAAAGACAATTAAAATACTAAAATAGGAAAAAGACCTGAACAGACATTTCACAGAAGAAACATATGCTGATAAACACACAAAGAGCTGTTCAATCTCTTTAGTTTTCAAGTAAATGAAAATCAATACCACAGTATGAAATAGTTCAATAGCAACAAAAAACAGGATGATATGTTATCCAGGAGTAAGTTGAATCTGGCTTGTACTGGCTCACAGGAGCTGATGGCATGCATTTCTTTCCAACTCCACATTCAGTAGTATCATGTTAGCCTGAAATTAATCATGCTAAGAAAATTTATCATTAAAATTTTTTATAATGCTATAAATAAGTGATTATTAACAACAAAAAACAGGATGATATGTTATCCAGGAGTAAGTTGAATCTGGCTTGTACTGGCTCACAGGAGCTGATGGCATGCATTTCTTTCCAACTCCACATTCAGTAGTATCATGTTAGCCTGAAATTAATCATGCTAAGAAAATTTATCATTAAAAATTTTTTAATGCTATAAATAAGTGATTATTTTTTCAGAAAGCCAGCTTACCAGCACATCACTATGTTATGCATTCATGTTATGACATGCGTAGAATGTCATAACATTATTTTTTAAAAGCAAGGGAAAAACAAACACAAAACTAAAGACAGTGGTTGGCGAAAGCAGAAGTGACACAACAGGAAAGAAGCATGTGAATAGACTGAATTATTAATGTTCTAGTACTTGATTAGTTCACTGAGGTTCAACACATTATTTTTTTTTTAAGAAAAAGGTAATTATGCATAGGTAAAAAATGATAGTGAACTAAGAAAATCATGAACTAAGGACTGTAATTTTTATCTACTTTTTTGCTCCTGATGGCCATTAAAATTTTTTTTTTCTGTAATCTCTTTTATCCAACCTAAATTTTTTCAGTATAAATAAGGGATTGAGTTAGAGCATCCCCAACATCCTCTCCAGCTCTAAAATTCTCTATTTATCCATAAATCAGGGTTCAATTTTAATTAAATTTCAATTAAAAAAAAAGTTCAGAATAACAATTTTAATCACACCTTTTTTCCTCTTAGAAAACCAGACATCTGTTTCAGTCAAAAGCTGTTTTAATGATCCATTCCAAGAAGGCACAAGTTGAAGGAACATCCACTAGATNGTTCACTGAGGTTCAACACATTATTTTTTTTTTAAGAAAAAGGTAATTATGCATAGGTAAAAAATGATAGTGAACTAAGAAAATCATGAACTAAGGACTGTAATTTTTATCTACTTTTTTGCTCCTGATGGCCATTAAAATTTTTTTTTTCTGTAATCTCTTTTATCCAACCTAAATTTTTTCAGTATAAATAAGGGATTGAGTTAGAGCATCCCCAACATCCTCTCCAGCTCTAAAATTCTCTATTTATCCATAAATCAGGGTTCAATTTTAATTAAATTTCAATTAAAAAAAAAGTTCAGAATAACAATTTTAATCACACCTTTTTTCCTCTTAGAAAACCAGACATCTGTTTCAGTCAAAAGCTGTTTTAATGATCCATTCCAAGAAGGCACAAGTTGAAGGAACATCCACTAGATAAAAAAAAAATAGGTAAGAAAAAAACTCTATAAAACTTCATCATTTTCAGTTCACATTTTCAAACTGCTTTCTTAAAACATAGTATCTAAAGATTTAATTTCCATTTTATAACCAACTGAAAGGAATACAACTATTACATGATATGCTCATAAGCCTTAAATTCATCATGGCATTAATCGTGGTCCAAAGATAAAAACTAGAGGAGCAAAAAAAAAAAAAAAAACTAGAGGAGCATATAAGGAATAAGCTAATACCTGAAAAATACTTATGGTTTCAAATGCACTATCGTTTTAGTATTAAAAAGGTAAATGTTCTACATGTGTGTGTATACAGATACATATAAAATATTCTATATTATAGAGTATAGATATAATACATATATATAATATAAAAAATATACTAATTTACTCAATTAACAATTAAGTTTCACTACATACTATGTGAGATTATAAAATAAATTAAATATGGGAAAAAGGAGTTTCTCATTGTCTAACTGCTGTTGAGACAGCATGCAGAGTAATGAAGAAAATGAATTTTTAAATCCTGGCCCTGTCAATTAATAGAGAGGGAAATTACTAATTTCTCTGGGCTTTAATTTCTTCATTTGTAAGATGAGCATAATATGTCAACCTCACAGGACATTAGAATTAATATGGGTAAGATACTTAGAGCAGTGCTTGCCTAGCACATAGTAAACACTCAATATTGATAAGAAAGAATGAATGCTACCAGTGGCTCAGAGATAGAAATGGGCTGTCTACTTTCCTTTAATTACAGGTTACCACATTTACTAAACTTCCTTGAGGAAAAACAGTAATAGAATCTCACCCAGAAGGTGACTCATTCCCAGGCTTCATGACCATGTTAATGTAAACTTGGTGCTAAGGACAAAAGGCTAACAGCAAAATCATGCAGTGGGGAAAGCAACAGACTAGAACTCACAGACCTGGGTTCTGCCTCACGTCTGCCATGTAGTAATCGTAAGAATTCTAAGTGTTACCATCTACAGAACAAAAGCAACAGCCCATCTGTCTCTTCAGAGTTGTGAAAACAAAATTATACAAAAATGTTGAAACCTTACAAAAGGATGAAGTGAGACATATATCTGAAGTACAAAAGACCTTTAAAAGAATCTCAACATTCTCTAGAAAAATTTGTGAAAAATTCATCATGAAGTTATTAATTCAACTAAAGTTCAATTCTGAAAACATTTCTGAAAACCGCATAAAATATTTAACATTTCTGATCATGTAAATAACATGTTAATTACTGGGAAAAAAAAAACCTTGGAAAAAACAGAAATGTATTCCTAGAAGAGAAAAGTATACAGAATACAAATAAAATTACTCATGATACCAATTCCTTAAGCCTAAAGACTTAGCACTCTGGCATATGTCCTTTTCCTTTTCTTGCACGTATAATCACTCTCTCACCACTGGACACTAGCTATTTTCAGTTTTTCACTACTATAAGCAATGCTGAGTGGCTATCTTTACACATACCATATTATGGAAATACCTTTTTAAGGGCTGTGTATACATCCATCTCCACTTGCATCACAAACAAGTTAGATGAACCAATGAGTTGTTTCATGACATTTATACTAGAAAAGATAAAACAGAAGTAGTGAGCCTCTCTTCATACAAAAGTTAAAGACCCTGGTGGAACTGAAAACGTTTTTAAAAGTCTTTTTTATCAAAAGAAAACACAGAATTAAAAAACTACATCAGTCTTTTTGCCCAAGACAAAGAATCGTAGACAAAAACAATCTATTTGAATGTAAGGATACTTATAATTCAGACTGTATGCTGCAAAAGGTTTTTTCTTGCACTGCTGAGGAAACAGAAAGCTTGCTCCGCTGATTCATCAATGTAAAGCAAAGTCCTAATAAGTTTTAGCATGCTTTCATAAAGTAGCAGCCTTCCCTTTCTCTTGCCTTTCCCTTTCATTCAATTAAAAAAAATTATGTCAAAATTCACTGAAGAAAATATATCTTCAAAGTAACCTTTTACCTCTAGGCTTAAGAGAATTGCTTAGTCATAAAACAAGTTTTTATTTTATTAAGGGAGTAATATCAAGAAATAAGTGTTAGTATAAATTTAGAATGGAAATGATATTACTAGCTCTTTTCTTTTTTCCCTACCCCCCACCACTATCCTCAACAAGCCAGAAGAGCATCTGAATTTTTAAGATGACCACTATGATTCATTTTCCTTTTGAAAAAAGCTCAATGAGAATTATAGAAGAGAAAAGCTGTTGCTAATGACTTTATGCCTTGACATCATTAGGTGACGATTTTCTGGTAGAATACAATACTTCTCAAATCTTTCTATCAAAGTACCTCTTAAGGGCAGATGAAAGGAAAGGACCCAGGAATCTAGGAAAAGGCTAGCCATAAAAATAACATTTCTATTAATTTTTGTATTTATAAGCCCAAAGAAACTTGAATTCTCTCTTTTCCACGATGTATTTAAACATAAAAATGTTTACTTCTCTCTTACTCCTCCCTACCCTTCTCCTCTCAAAAAGTCAGCAAAACTGAAAAACCAGTAAGCCACTGTTAAGCCTTTGGTTTTGTTTATTTCTATCAGAATGCTATACACTCCCAGGGACATTTGTACCTCTGTTTCAGAAGCACCACTGTCAAGGTACTGCAATCCTGAAAGTGATTATAGAGTTTCTGGCCTTTAAAAGTTCATTCCCACTCTGAATTTCTCAGACCCATAGCAGATATGTTAGCTCCATTATTACAAGTTCAGTTCAGAGAGAGCAGAGACCATGACATAATCACCTCTACCGCCTTCAAAGCCCTTAACAGAGTACCTTTACACATAGCAGTCATTCAGAAATTACTTGAAGGAAGGAAGGAAGAACAAGCAAACTAAATCAAAGACCACCTTAATTGTGAATTTAATTTCATCAGTCTTAGTACAAGTTTAAGACAGTTTCCTCAAATGTAATTTCTGGATAATAAGAAATGGTGGTTTTTAAAATTAATCTTTAGATTCTTTAAGAGTCCAGCAAAAGTGAGGTAACCCTAGAGACTTTCTATAGTTTTATGGCAGCAATGAATTTTTCCATTAAAATTGATTAAAACAGTAGACATAATATGCACTGTATAAAAAAAATGCATTGTATCATTTGCAACAAAGGAAAGAAACTTAGATATATTTCATTAAGGTCACTTTTTCATAATATATTTTTGTTTTACATGAAAATGTCTTGCAAACTTTTAACAAATGAAGAACATTCTTTTGGATAATTATGAAGCAATTTAAAATTCAAATACCTGAGTTCTTTAAAAAGTTCAACATTCTGGTGAGTCATCAAATTGTTTAGAAGCCATTCAAGGCACCTGAAATTAAAACACTGAATTATTTCATTATACATTATATATTTATGATTTATTAAGTAGGACATATAGTTGAAGTAAAAACAGAATATTAATCTTGCTAGGACATGCTCAATATTTTAATTTAACAACTGGAAATTTAGTACTGTTTTTGTCAGCAGTTAGTAAGGGAATATTCCCTTAATATTAATAAGAGCCTTTCTAATTGAGAAAACTTCATTTTCAAGTTTGTGTTAAATGGTTTATGAAGGGCCTTACATACTTCTGTTACCTTCTTTATAATTTGAAAATGGGTACTGCAATTCTCAAGACTTAAAAACACTGCCAGTAGTTGCACTGATATACAGTCAGCCCTCGGTATCCGCAGGTTCTGTATCCATGGATTCAACCAACCGAGAATTGAAAATATTGGAGAAAAAAAACTTCAGAATGTTCCAGGAAGCAAAACTTAAATTTGTTGCAAGACAGCAACTATTTACATAGCATTTACAGTAGATTTATAACTATTTACATAGCCATTACACTGGTATTATAATAATCCAGAGATGATTCACAGTATACAGAAAGATGGTTATTTGAAAATACTACACCATTAAATAAGGGAGGTGAGCAACCGCAGATTCTGGTATCCACCCAGGCCCTGGAACTAATCCCCTGCGGATAGTGAGGGACGACTGTAGTGGCTGTTATGCCTACTGCTTTAAAACATTTAATAGAAATGTACAGTAAAGAGGGACCATAGTTTTTATAAGCATGAATAACCCACCCACAGTCACAGAGACCACACTTTTGAAGAATTTACTAATTAGTCCAAATATAAAAAGGAACCTTTTATAGCAAATTCTGTTCTTTTTTTTCCTTTTTTTAAATAGCTATACATTCTCTTAAGAAACCAAAGCAGTCAAATTCCCGAAAGTGGAATGAGAGGGAACATAAGCAAGGCAACTCACTTCCTCTTTACAGAATCTAGTCCATAGGTCCCTGCAGCTGTGTAATAGCCACACACAGTTTTCACATTGATTGTCTCCTTCATCGTCTCACCACACTGCTGTATTAAACCATCCTGCAAATATAAATAAGCACTGGAAAGGCCCATTTCATACACGAAAAATTAGTTCTGAGTATGTGCTTTCACATATTAAAAAGGAAAAAAAAAAGGAAGGAAGAAAGAAAACCATTAAGTGCAGCAAGCCTAAAACTTTTTTGAAAAGTAAAATTCCTAAAACATTTTTTTTTACAGTAAAAATTCCTTAAAAAAAAAAAAAAAAAAATCCAGCAAGTATTCAACTAAATACTTGAACTGAAAAATGGAAGGGAGAGGGTAAAAGCAGTAAGACAGAGATAAAAATTGCTACTCTCTTTTCTGTTCTCCTCTCTGGGACCTTTGCAAACTTAAGCAGCATTCTGTTTCACCTGTTCTTTTAAAACTAAGACCTTTTTACATAGTCAGACGACTATGTGATGGGCTAGGCAAGTACACTGTATGAATCAAGAGCAAGTTTTTATTAAAGTTTAAAACACTTATCAATATCTAAGAAATACACTTAAGACAAATATAGTATTGTTTTAAACTTATGTTGAAATTTTAATCTAAAATGTTTATATGGGAAGATTTCAAATAGCTAATTTTATTTAATATAGGGAAAGAATTCTGTCATTTTTCATTCCAATTTCTGAGCTATATTCACCATGCAAGAGTATTACTGTTAAATAGCTAAGTCATAAAGATAATGCAGAAAGTGAATTTACTCAAATTTCTGAACTACATACACCATGCAAGAGTATTATTGTTAAATAGCCAAGTCACACAGATAATGCAGAAAGTGAATTTAGAATAAAACTAAAAAAGGATTCAAAGTTAAAGTATAATTATTGAAAATAAGTATCAAAAGGATTAAAACATTAAAAAGTCAAATTACCTCAGCCAAGGATATTTAACAAGCTATTAACTGTTATTTCAAATAAATCAGTATAAAAATGCCACATAAAAAGAAACTTAACTTTTTAAAATGATCAAAATAAAATGTTGACTCGAACTGGGATTTTAAACTTTCCAGCAAGCTATTGTAGACTCCGCCCCTTTCCTTTTAAAATCCACCTGTGCCATCAGGTCTAGTGGATAATCCCTGCTTAACCTCGCCAGTATCCAGTTTTCCTCTCCATGCTTTTACCCTCATCTAGACCCTCCCATGGATTACTGCAATAGGATTTATACTCAACTTTCCTTTCAGCTCATCCTTCACATTGATCCCAAGCATTCTTTCTAAAATACAACTTTGTCTTTCCTCGGATTAGAACTTTTCAAAAGCACTTATGCAAAGTGTTAACTTTTTAAAAGGTACTGAGGGACTTTCGTGATCTGGCCTCTGCCTCTTTTTCTCCAACCCTTCTTCTATTCTACGCTAGATCTGTGTTCCACTCAGATTCTCTAATGCTCCATTATTTTCTTATTTCTATGTCTTAGTTTTCTGCATGAAATGCTCTCTCTTCCCCTCTTCTTACTTTACAAGATAAACACATTTTTAGGTTTTAAGACTCAACCTCAAACTTCCACAACTTCCTTCTTTGACACTACCAAGTTAAACTGACCACTTTGCACATCCACTAAATGCTACAGAAAGTTTATCATCATATCTGTAATACTGGACAGCTCTTTTTACTTTTTGGGCCTGTATATCAACTCTTCCTCCTCGACTCTATACACATTATACTGTGAGCTTCTTGAAGGCATGCTACTGCTGCTAAGTTGCTTCAGTCCTGTCCGACTCTGTGCAGCCCCACAGATGGCACCCCACCAGGCTCCCCAGTCCCTGGGATTCTCCAGGCAAGAACACTGGAGTGGGTTGCCATTTCCTTCTCCAATGCATGAAATATAGTCATTCTAAGATCTCTACATAGAAACAGCCTGCATTCATTTTATACAAATATCAAGACCCTCCTCATTTGTAGTAAAGTTTTTGGTTAAACATTTTAAATGACTTATCACAAAAGAAATATTTATATATATTCATTTTAAAAATTATAAAAAGCTAGGTTTTATTATTTTTTTTGGAAGGGATACCTTGAAACAAAGACACAAGTGTTATTATTTTTTGAGTAGTGTGCATACTTACCAATTGCAGCATACAAGCTGCTGCCAAAATGGCAATGACTCGACTTGGCTTTATTAAGACATCATCTCGATACAATGACCCAAATGCCACCTGAAGTGCTGAAAGCAAAATACACAGATAGAATGAAATAACAATTTTAGCTGTAAGAATATCACAAGAATAAGGACAGTCTTTATACACTAAGACATGTCTAAATCTAGTATAAAAGGATAAGATGATCATCACTAATAAAATTACTACTGCTGCTGCTAAGTCGCTTCAGTCGTGTCCGACTCTGTGCGACCCCATAGACAGCAGCCCACCAGGCTCTGGAGTGGGTTGCCATTTCCTTCTCCAATGCATGAAAGTGAAGTCACTCAGTCGTGTCCGACTCCTAGCAACCCCATGGGCTGCAGCCTTCCAGGCTCCTCCATCCATGGGATTTTCCAGGCAAGAGTACTGGTGGGGTGCCATTGCCTTCTCCAATGCATGAAAGTGAAAAGTCAAAGGGAAGTCGCTCAGTAGTGTCCAACTCCTGGCGACCCCATGGACTGCAGCCCACCAGGCTCCTCCGTCCATGGGATTTTCCAGGCGAGAGTACCAGAGTGGGGTGCCAATAAAACTACTGGTAATGGTTATGGACTGATGACGCTTTAATAACAATGTTATACATTTCCATCAATTTTATCAAATCATGCTGGATTCTCCTATTTATCAATTAGTGGTCAGAATTAAGACACCCTTGGAAAGACTTTTATGAAGATCTCCCTGAGTAGATCAATCATTAAGTACAACTACACAGACCAAACGACACTCTTAACCCTGGTGCTTCAGTGCTTCACTGTGGAGCATGGAACATCTCCTGGTCCCGTGAATGCTCAGTTGTGTCCAACTCCTTGTGACACCATGGACTGTAACCAGTCAGGCAGTCCTCTGTCTGTAGGATTTTCCTGGCAAGAATACTGGAGAGTGTTGCCATCTCCTCCTCCAGGGGATCTTCCGACCCAGGAATTGAAGCCGCATCTCCTGCGTATCCTGCCACCACAGCTATTTGCACCTGTCCATCCTTTTCTCTACTGCTATTCTCATGTGTGTCCTGCAAGGTTGGCTTTATAACCATTCTTTGCCCATGAGGTTAGTACTGGGTACTTCCACTTCAGTTATCAAAGAGAGAAGCAGGAGCACCAGGATAGAGTGAGAACTATAGTCTGATCCTACCTCAGTAAACTGCTCTGAGACCTAAAATAAGTCTCTTAAATCCTCCTGGCCTCAGCTTCCTCATCTAAAGACCATTATCTCTCTAAAACAATACTGACTACCTGATACATCTGCTTGTTCCCAGAAAAGATCTTTATGTATAGGGAATAATCAATGAATATTGTTTACTGGTTTACTGTTTATTGGTCATACTTCTCCTTTCTTCACGCCACATCCTCTATATCCCAGGCAGATATATTTTTAAACATGAAGGAAACAGACTGATAAAGCTGACACGACTAAGTAAGATTAGGGATACACAGAACAGAATCGATACAGAGTAAACCAATAAAAAATTGTCACTGTGAGTGTTAAAAGCTTTTTTCCTAGTTCACAAGGTTAGAAGAAAATACTTTCTGCCAAAAGGATAAAAAGGTTTATGTTTTTATCATTTTTACATAATAGTAATTATGGTGCCAGTTACCTTCTATATCAATATTCTGGTCAGGAATCTCCAGTTCAATGGTATTCATGCTGGATTCTTTCCAAGAACCACTGAACATACTAGAAAAGTAGCCAGACTTAACAAAATGAAAAAGAAATTATGATCAAGAAACTATTATCAAAATACTATGTTTTTAATTAAAGAAAACTAAATTCTCATATTACTATCTGAACTGAATTCCTATGTTACTACTTGAACCAACTAAGCTTTTCACTCAGTGGAACAATTTCTGAGTATATTACATATATATGTTTTCCTTTTCAACAGTATTCCAAATTCAAGCATAGAAATTATATATTTAAGTATCTCATAAACATATGACAGCATACAAGAGGGACACAAAATAATACACTAAGGAAGAGAGAAAAGAAACTAAAAACTGTTGAGTCCTTATTCTATCCTTTTCCCCTGACTTTTTCCATTTTTGTCAACAGAAGGCACTAAAATAAATTCTCACTGGAATGACAGAAACATACTCCTAGGCCAGTAGGACAATGAAAACTCAAAATCTGATTCCTAGACCAAACTTAAGTTTTCACTAACAATATTCACAGTGTATCTCTAACAGAATGAGACTTTCCATCAGACAGGACAAATACTCACGCAAAAGACTACTGTAAAACAACAATGAGAAAGAACAAGGCTTAAAGGAATTTGAGTTAAGCAACTACCTTCGCTACTCAGAGAAAAATAAAATACTTACTTGACATAAATATATTTTGTGTAAGCTCCACTCTTCTCCTAGAGCACAAATCTTAATGTCACTGTTTTCACCATTTAAAAATAATGTTTGATAAATATATTTGGATGTACTCTTCAGTTTTTTCCTGTTAAAAGAAATGCAAACATTATGTATGTGTAATACGGAATATTTTAGTTATTTTGCATGTAACTCTGAACACTACTTTTGCTCAATTTCTATTAAATAGAACCAATCTGCCCACAGTGTAAAAAGATAGAGATATTATACATTCAAATGTGCTTATATATGGAAGGGCACATAAAAAACTAATAATAGTGGTTATCTCTGGAGTACTCTATTCCCAAGAGGGGCAACAGTGGATAGGGGGGGTGGAGAGGGAAGGAGACCTTTCATTATACACCTTTTTGCAATTTTTGATTTTTGAATTAAGTCAATTACCCATTCAATAAAGATAAGTCAGCATGGTGATTTTGCTTATTTCCTTGTTTAGAAATTAGCACTATGGACAATGTCAATATAGTTGCAACACAGTTCTGCAACTACAAAATAACGAACAAGACCTACGCAAGTATTTAAAAAGTAATTTACATTTGATCTTACTTTAGTACCAAATAACTTTTTTAAATGTAACTTATTTTTATTTTTGGCTGTGCTTGGTCTTCAATGTCGTGCGGGCTTTTCTTTAGCTGCGGCACGCGGGGCACACTTTCCAGTTATAGTGTGCAAGTTTCTAATTGTGGCGTCTTCTCTCATTGTGGACAATGGCCTCTAGGACATGCAGGCTTCAGTAGACGCAGCTCTGGGGCTCTGGAGCAGAGACTCAGTTGCTGAGGCGCATGGGCTTAGCTACTCTGTGGCATGTGGAATCTTCCCAGACCAGGGACCGAATCCATGTCTCTTGCATTGGCAGGTGGATTCTTTATCTTAGCCACCAAGGAAGCCCCCAAACTATTCTTAAAACTCCTTAAAATATGTTTTTCCCTAAATTAGTCAAATGGTTTACAGCCTCAGACCAAAGATTTTCAAAACTATGCTGAATGGAGAAGTGTGTCTTAGGGTTTACAAAGGAGAGTGAGGAGTGAATTCTGGGTATCCCATCTAACCTCCACCAGAACTGCATCACATATTATTATGCATCTGTATATATCCTGGATTTGGGCCTAAGATTTAAAGGAAGAACTACGTAATTTTTGTTTTGACAATCTGTGATCAAGATGGTCCATCCAGTAGGTGAGGAAACCCCTAGGCAGAGGCTGATCAATATTTTTTATACTCCCGGCCCATCCTGACAGCTTTCCTAGTAAAACTTTTAAATGTAAACAAAGAAAAAAATCATTAATTATTGATTAATGAAAAATGTAAAATTAATGATTAATGTAAAATTAATGATTATTTTTATTAAATGTAAAAAAAATCAGTAATCATTCTGACAGCGTCTTAAATCTGTGTATTGAATACTTCTTCCCAACAGACAATAAAAATTGCACATGCTTTGGTGGTAGACAGACTTGGCTTTGAGTCCCAGCTCTACAGCAGTTCAGTTACCTTACATGTGAAAAAAGGGTATAAAAATTCACTTCATTGGGTTACTGTAAGAGATAAATACGACAAGTAGTCTCTAGTTCCTAAAAGCACTCTCCTTAGATTATATGAAGATTAAAAGTGCAGAAAGGAATAAACCCACAACAGGAAAAAGGTGAGGTTGGGCTTATCACGTGATGAGAGAATTCCATGGATCTGGAAGTTAGAAAACAAACTGGAATGGAAAAGAGCAGTGAAAGCCACAGCCCAAAATGTATCAGGATCTAGAATGGAGGCTGAAGTCCTTCAGAACTGTTGGGTGGGGATGGGGCTGGGAGGATGAGATCTCAAGAGAAAAAGAAGGCAGAAGTGAGGCAGAAAATGGGAAAACTTGGTCCCCTAATGACCTCCACCACTATGAACACAGTACAGATAACTCCTGCAAACAGAATCCAAGGTTTTTCTAGAAAGAATCAGAATATATTTATCAGGAAGAATTAAGACTCTGGTGTAGGTGTTGGAGCCCCAGACAAAGCTATCCTCATTCTGGCATTTGAGCAATCTGTAACCTGTTACTTACCAACCTATTCACCAGGATTTAATCCTGGTTCCCAAACTGTGTGCCAAAGCACCTGGAGCACCACAGCAAACTCAGGGAGGCATGTGCAATATCCCAAACTTAAAGGAAATCACAGCAACATCATTCAGATACTATGTGATCTATGCTATTTACTTGTTTGAACCTGACTATTAAATATTTCTTTAGGGCCAGAGGTGCCAAGAAAAACATTGTTGAGACACGAAGGGTACTGTGAACCAATAATGTTTGGGAATCTCTGTTCTAAAACAGAGCATGTCGCACCCATACACAATCATATACAACTTAACAGACAGTCTTCCTACTCAAAAGGGAGGCTCAGTAGTAATAAATCTATTTATTCAACATACACACACACACAAGCTACCCATTCTGAGGCAGACAACCAAGGATCTCCCAACATGAGGAAGTTAGGAGTATCAGAGACTATTTTTAAAAAGAGAGAATTGGGCATCAGAACAAACGTATAATTCAGGGAAAAGAGAACTTTAAAAAAATCCCAGCACTCTAACTAACACACCTAGAGTTGAGATTTTTTGTTGTTATTCAGTTGCTCAGTCAAGTCCAACTCTTTGAGACCCAAGGACTGTAGCGCGCCAGGCTTCCTTGTCCTTCATCATCTTCAGAGCTTGCTCAAACTCATGTCCATCACATCGGTGATGCCGTCCAACCATCTCATCTTCTGTCAACCCCTTCTCCTGCCTTCAATCTTTCCCAGTAACAAGGTCTTTTCTAATGAGTCGGCTCTTCGCGTCAGGTGCCAAAGTACTGGAGCTTGTTTCAGCACCACAGTTCAAAAGCATCAGTTCTTTGGCACTCAGATTTCTTTCTGGTCCAACTCTCACATCCATACATGACTACTGAAAAAACCATAGCTTTGACTAGATGGACCTTTGTTGGCAAAGTAATGTCTCTGCTTTTTAATACACTGTCTAGGTCTATCATAGCTTTTCTCCCAAGGAGCAAGTGTCTAAAATTTCATGGCTGCAGACACCATTAGCAGTGATTTTGGAGCCCAAGAAAATATAGTTTGTCACTGTGTCTATTGTTTCCCCATCTATTTGCTATGAGAGTTGAGATTATTACATTTATAAAATAGGATGCTATGATAAAGGATGACTCAGAAGAAGGGGGAGAAAAGAGCTCTTAGGACCAAAAACACGGTTGCTGAAATTTAAAAAAAAAAGACAAAGTTAAGGAAAATTTCCTAGAACATAAAGCAAAAAAGACCAAGAAAGAAAAAAAAGAGAAAGAGGTACAGTCCAAGAGATCCAAAATCCAGTTAAGAGGGGTCCAAGAAAGAAAAAACAAAGATAATAGAAGAAAGGGAATTACAGAAGAAAGTCTCCCCAAAGCAGTCTTTAGACCGTAAGGATCCACCAAGCACCACGACCATTTAAAGACCTATACTTAAGTACCTTCTAAATTCCAAAATACCGAAGAAAAAATTCCAAAAGCACGAGAGAAAAAAAAAA
>SJYX01023938.1:855516-867364 GCA_006410675.1 Oreotragus oreotragus | reverse complement strand
ATCTCTTTAAACTTTGTTAAGGTATTTAGTGAAAAATGATGATCCGTTCTTATTTGTAATCTATTATGTATTAGTGAAATTAAACATTGTCCATAATAGTGTCCATTTTGTGTTTCATCTTTCATAGAGCTCATGTTTTCTTTTTGTCCAAGTTTTCCTTTGGATTTTTTTTCATTTTTCTTAGTAATTTGTACAAGCTCTTCAGATAGGGATATTAACCCTATATTATATGTTACAAATATTTTCCCATAGCTTCATTTACGGTCATCCTTGAATCTTACAATTGTTTTCCTTACAGCTAGCTATATTTCAGCACTGCAAAATAAAATGACCTCACAGATTGTACAGAAATAGAAACAAGTTTCTGAACGCCTCGTAGACATAGCTAGAAACTCTGTAGTTCAAATCACCCAGTAGCTACACCTCTCCAAGCTATGAGTAGGATTCAGAATATTTAATTCACAGATCAAATCCTGACTTGACATTTACTGTGCTGGCAACACCAGCTTCTAGGGACATGAGTCTTGGTTTCATATTTCATATTCCTTCTGGTTTCCTCAAAGGCAAAATTGCAGTAATGAGGGGTTTTGAGAAATGTCAATCATTTGTCATTACTCCCCACGCCACGTTAGGACGAGAAGTCTGGTGCCAGGTAAAGAACAGCAATCCAGGATAACTGTCATGTTTTCTTTATTTTCAGCAGACCTCAGCTGGCCCAGGATGAGATTCTGGATGACTGATTCAGTAGCTTACCTTTTATTGTAAGCAGGTAGAAATGGAAATTGTGCTCTTAAGACCATTCATTAAAATATAATCTTTCTCTGTATGGGATCCACATGAAATAATTACTATATTTAGAAGGCAGATATTTTCGGCTTCTAACCAGGCAGAAAGATTCATATCCATGTGAAAGGAGAGAGACTGGAAATATTTGAGAGTACCATCTTTAAAGGGAAGGATATCTAACAAGAAGAAGATGATAGGAAGTGTCTAAATACCTAGGTCAGAACCTGCTCCTTTCAACAGCATTTTCCCCTGGCTCCCATGACCCACCTTGATGAAGGAGTATAGAGACTTTCCATAGAGTCTCTTGAAGTTTGCCCGGATGTCCAACATGTCAATCTCCGCTCGAGAAACCATCACTCTGATAAGGGTGTCATCATCGGTGCCCAAGCCCTAAGGAAGAAACCAGATCCCTGCATAGAGAGCTGAGATGGTTTTCAGACAGGGCCCTTCGTTAGTCTATCAAGGCAAGACTACGTATGAGTCTTCCATTGACGTCCTTTGGACTACAACCTTAGGGGCCTGTGGAATGTGGCTCCTCCTCACAGAGCTCAAGGCTTTCTCCCACTTATTTTTTCAACCCTCTGTGTGCCAACCAGAGGAGACCACCCTCTGCCCTTCTAGAGACATACCCTGTGTTCTCCAGCCAGCCTGCCTCACCTACAGTGATCCATCCACCATGTCATCCTTCCCTTCGCAACTTCATCATCCTTCCTACCATGTAAAATCCTCTGATGTAAAACTTCCTTTAAGGCTCTGCTTAAATATACCAGTTCCTTATAAATTCGTTTTTGATCCTCACCCCCAAACAAATATTTTTTTACAATACCCTTTCCTTTGTGTCCTTGTGATATTCGGATCCTCAGTGACAGTCTTACATTCTGTTTTGTTCTTATGGTCTTTTGCACGTACCTGCCTTCCTGTCAAGGCTAGAAGTTCTCTGAGAGCAAGGACAGATTTTGATCTCTCTTGCCCCTCAGCAAGAGTGCTTGCACAGAGTACCATTCATGGTTAGGAGTTGGGGCTCTGAAGCCGGTCTGCCATGGTTGGCATTCCTGTCCATTAGGACCCTGAGCAAATTGCTTAGCCTCTTTATGCCTCAGTTTTCTCATCTATAAAACGGAAGTTGGTAATGGTACCTGCCCCACAGAGCTGTTGTGGGGATAAAATTATACATATAAAGCATTAGGAAGAGTGATCACACATTATATAAGTACTCAATACATATTATCTAGCATTATTATTAGCAAGCACTCAGTGAAGTATTTGAAGAATTGAACTGAATAGCTCAAGCTGATTTTGGCTACTTTGTGTGGGGTATGTAAATAAGCATATGAAGGTGGACATATAAGACCCTCAGAGCCATTCAGACACCAACAACAAGGCCATTTACCTTCATTGATTTATAAAGCCTTTCAGCAAAATATGCAGATTTGTTCCTCATGCACTTTACTGTCAAGAGAATTTAAAAAAAGGAAAAATTACAGATAAAATCTACGAGAAAAAAGTGACAGTTGTTATCGTTGTTTCTACAAGGTCTGAAATAGTATCTCTTGATTGTTTTGTTGGAAAAATGTAGCCAACAATGTTTTATGAGCATAGAATATGCTAAATGCATTTTCACAGGTGGAAAGTACCCTCAATTTATTGTCATGTTCTTGAAGAAATACTTAATGAAGGCCATTAAAGCAAAGGCACCAAAAAATTTCAAACAGATTATTGTTATCTAGGCCATATGAAATAGTTATTAGTTCTAACCATTCACAGACTTGCAAGAAGCAGCTAGTACCTTTCCAAGTATTGAGATATAAAGGCACAAAGGATATAAAAATATATAAAGCCACATGGTACAATAACAATCAGGCTTATAGTATTTCTCACTTAAAATTCTGGCTCGCATATCATGAGTGCTTTAAAAACAACTTTATCCCTGAAAAAAAATTGCTACAACCCATAATGACAAATTGAGAACAAGGAGGAAAGCCTGTAAACATTTGTTTCTCCACACCCCATTTCCTACCAGCTTACCTATGGCCAGCAGAGCATCTTCAAAGCTGCCAGATGTTTCAGATTTAATACTCTGTTCAATATCCTTTTGTACTATCCTTTTGTATTCATCAAACACTACAAATGATAACAAAATGAAATTATAAAAAAATAAAAAAAAGAATAGAGGAAACTAAAATGTTTAAGAAAAAGAGCATTTTTAACTAGACTTTACTGGTTATCCTCTGCCATTTTTCAAGAGGAAACTAGTTAGCAACGTGGGTGAGAACCAGGGTGCCTATGACAAGTGGAATGGGCCAGAGGAGATGTGGAAGGAATGTCGTGAATCTTGGAAGACATAAGGCAAGTCATTTCCCTTCTGTGGAAATCTGTTTTCACCAAATAAAGTGGGGATTTATGAGTGGAGTGTATCTGGAAAGATACACTTTCTTTTCTCATTGTTTCTTTAATAAGCAGAATGTATCTCTTCTTTAATTTTTACCTTGGCAATCACCTGTATATTCATCTTCCTTTCAGCTCATCAAAACTAGAGCAATTCCTATTTACATCAAGACATGGAAGCACCTAAATGTTCATCAACAAGTAAGTGGATAAAGAAGATGTGATATATATAAATACACACACACACACACAAAATAGAATATTACTCAGCCATCAAAAAGAATGAAATAATGCCATCTGCAGCAATATGGATGGACATAGAGATTATCATAATGAAGTGATTATCATAAGTGAAGTCAGATAAAAAATATTATATGATATCACTTATAAGTGGAATCTAAAAAAATGATACAAATAAACTTATTTACATAACAGACGCAGATTCAAAGATATAGAAAACAAACTTATGGTTACCAAAAGGAAAATGCAGGGGAGGGAAAAATTAGGAGTTTCGGATTAGCAGATAAAAACTACTATATATAAAATAGATAAACAATAATATCCTACTGAAGAGCACAGGGAACTATATTTGGTATCTTGTAATAACCTATAAAGGAAAAGAATCTGAAGAAGAATATATATATGTGTACACATACACATAACTGAATCACTGCTGTATAGTGGAAAGTAACACAACATTGTAAATCAACTATATTTAAAAAAAAAATAGAGCAATTCAACCTTTTCTAAACTTAGTCACATTTGAGAATATCTGGTTGCATCTTTTAATAGACTTTAGTTCAGTTCAGTTCAGTCGCTCAGTCGTGTCCGACTCTTTGCGACCCCATGAATCGCAGCACGCCAGGCCTCCCTGTTCATCACCATTTCTCAGAGTTCACTCAGATTCACGTCCATTGAGTCCGTGATGCCATCCAGCCATCTCATCCTCGGTCGTCCCCTTATCCTCCTGCCCCCAATCCCTCAACTAAAAATTCTCTACTTTCTTAACAAATATTTTAAAATGTTAAGGGTCTTCCCATGTGGCTCAGTGGTAATGAATCCAACTACCAATGCATGAGAGGTGGGTTTGATCCCTGAGTAGGGAAGATTCCCTGGAGGAGGAAATGGCAACCCACTCTAGTATTCTTGCCAGGAAAATCCCATGGACAGAGGCGCCTGGTGGACTGCAGTCCATGGGGCTGCAAAGAGCCAGACACAACTGAGCAACTAAGCACACACACACACTTTAAAATGTTATATACATATTTTCCTCTCTTGCTGCCTCCTCTGGAGCCTACTTAGAGTGTGTATCTGTTTTATCTTCTTAACACTGCTTTCTTTGGAATGCTGTCCCACAACCCCATCAGTGATTCTCACAGGACTGTCAAACGAGGGACACTCCTTTCACTGAACATATACCATAAGCTCTAACAACTGAGTGAGCAGTTGTTAATATCCTGGAAATTTTTTGACTGAGCAGACCATGAGGATAGCTAAAAGCACAGTAGTTTTTAACCTCAGAGAATGTAAGCATCACTTGGGAAACCCGTTAAACTACTTGGGTGTCGCACTCAGAAATTCTGAATCAGCCTATCTGAAGTAGGGGTTCAAGAATCAGCATTCTAACTTTATTTTTACTTATTCTTGGCTGTACTGGGTTCTGGTTGCTGCACTTGGGCTTTCTCTAGTTGCAGTGAGTGGGAGTTCTTCTCTAGCTGCAGGGCTCGGACTTCTCACTGTGGCGGCTTTCCTTGTTGCAAGGAGCACAGGAGCTAGGCCGTGCCAGCTCAGTAGCTGTGGCACACAGGCTTAGTTGCTCTACGGTATGTGGAATCTTCCCAGACCAGAGATGGAACCCATGTCCCCTGCATTGGTAGGCAGATTCTTGGACCACCAGGGAAATCCAAGAATCAGCATTTTTAATGAAAACCTGATTTTTGAAAACTCTGCCTTAGAAATGAATCCATGAGTCCCTTCTACCAAGATTTCCCAGAACTGCCTTGATTTCTAGTCTTTCTAGAGCTGTTTAGTTCTCTTCAGTACAGTGAACTGCTAGCATTTTCCATGTCTTTTTTTATCCCATTCTATATTGTCTCCTCTTTTCCTATGTAATTATTTAGTGTGTATCACTTGGAATTAAAAATCCAATTGACACAGTTTCTAAGCCTCAGTTTTCTCTACTCTAAAATGGGGAAAAGAAGAGAAGCAAAAGGCAAAGGAGAAAAGGAAAGATATATCCATCCGAATCCAGAGTTCCAAAGAACAGCGAGGAGAGATAAGAAAGCCTTCCTCAGTGATCAGTGCAAAGAAATAGAGGAAACGAATAGAATGGGAAAGACTAGAGATCTCTTCAAGAAAATTAGAGATAACAATGGAACATTTCTTGCAAAGATAGGCACCAATAAGGGACAGAAATGGTATGGACCTAACAGAAGCAGAAGATTTTAAGAAGAGGTGGCAAAGAATACACAGAACTATACAGAAAAGATCTTCACAACCCAGATAATCACGATGGTGTGATCACTCACCTAGAGCCAAACATCCTGGAATGCAAAATCAAGTGGGCCTTAGGAAGCATCACTCCGAACAAAGCTAGTGGAGGTAATAGAATTCCAGTTGAGCTATTTCAAATCCTGAAAGATGATGCTGTGAAAGTGTTGCACTCATTATGCCAGCAAATTTGGAAAACTCAGCAGTGGCCACAGGACTGGAAAAGGTCAGCTTTCATTCCAATCCCAAAGAAAGGCAATGCCAAAGAATCCTCAAACTACCGCACAATTGCACTCATCTCACATGCTAGCTTCCCTTGTGGCTCAGCTGGTAAAGAATCTACTTGCGATGCAGGAGACCTGGGTTCGATCATCCCTGGGTTGGGAAGATCTCCTGGAGAAGGAAAAGGCTACCCACTCCAGTATTCTGGCCTAGAGAATTACATGAACTGTATAGTCCATGGGGTCACAAAGAGTCAGTCACGACTGAGTGACTTTCACTTTATTTCCTTCACATGCTAGCAAAGTAATGCTCAAAATTCTCCAAGCCAGGCTTCAACAGTACATGAACAGTGAACTTCCAGATGTTCAAGCTGGATTTAGAAAAGGCAGAGAAACCAGAGATCAAATTGCCGACATCCGTTGGATCATCAAAAAAGCAAGAGAGTTCCAGAAAAACATCTATTTCTGCTTCATTGACTATCCCAAAGCCTTTGACTGCATGGATCACAATAAACTGTAAAAAATTCCTAAAGAGATGGGAATACCAGATCACCTGACCTGCCTCTTGAGAAATCTGTATGAAGGTCAAGAAGCAACAGAACTGGACCTGGAACAACAGACTGGTTCCAAATAGGGAAAGGAGTACATCAAGGCCATATATTGTCACCCTGCTTATTTAACTTCTATGCAGAGTACATCATGAGAAACGCTGGGCTGGAGGAAGCACAAGCTGGAATCAAGATTGCCGGGAGAAATATCAGTAACCTTAGATATGCAGATGACACCACCCTTATGGCAGAAGGTGGAGAGGAACTAAAAAGCCTTTCGATGAAAGTGAAAGAAGAGAGTGAAAAAGTTGGCTTAAAGCTCAACGTTCAGAAAACGAAGATCATGGCAAATAGATGGGGAAACAGTGGAAACAGTGTCAGACTTTATTTTTGGGGGCTTCAAAATCACTGTAGATGGTGACTGCAGCCATGAAATTAAAAGATGCTTGCTCCTTGGAAGAAAAGTTATGACCAACCTAGACAGTATATTAAAAAGCAGAGACATTACTTTGCCAACAAAGGTCCATCTAGTCAAGGCTATGGTTTTTCCAGTAGTCATGTATGGATGTGAGAGTTGGACTGTAAAGAAAGCTGAGTGCCGAAGAATTGATGCTTTTGAACTGTGGTGTTGGAGAAGACTCTTGAGAGTCTCTTGAACTGCAAAGAGATCCAACCAGTCCATCCTAAGGGAAATCAGTCCTGAATATTTATTGGAAAAACTAATGCTGAAGCTGAAACGCCAACACTTTGGTCACCTGATGTGAAGAACTGACTCATTGGAAAAGACCCTGATGCTGGGAAAGACTGAAGGCAGGAGGAGAAGGGGACGATGGAGGATGGCATCACTGACTCAGTGGACGTGAGTTTGAGTAAACTCTGGGAGTTGCTGATGGACAGGGAGGCCTGGCATGGTGCAGTCTATGGGGTTGCAAAGAGTTGGACATGACTGAGCGACTGAACTGAAAATGGGGAAAATAATGTCTGCTTTCATTGTTATGTTGCAACAAACAATACTTATAATATACTTATAATATAATAAGCACTGCACCTGGAAGATAGAGAATTAACAAAATTTTAGTTATTATGAATCCTCACTATTGTTGGTTGGTAAGAAAACTACAATGTTTTCTTTGTTCAAATAATTCTTAAAAGATTTTCTTTCAGTGGCTTACAAGCACAAGTTACACTACTGACTTGTGCCTATAAGTGAAAAATTTTAAAAATATATTAATATTTGCATTAAATCCACTTCTGAGGACATGCAGTTCCTGAAAAGTATCACCAGGGGGAGACATGCTTTATAATAATCAGGCAAGGGAAGGCAAAAAAATAGGGAGCTGAATCAGAAGTTGGTGCATCTGATGATGCCTGTGTGCTCAGTTGTGTCTGACTCTTTGCAACCCCATGGACTGTAGCATGCCTGGCTCCTCTGTCCGTGAAGATTCACCAGGCAAGAATACTGGAGTGGGTTGTCATTCCCTTCTCCAGAGCATCTTCCTGACCCAAGAATTGAACCTGGGTCTCCTACATTGGCGGATGGATTCTTTCTGAGCTACCTGGGAAGTCCTGCATCTGATGATAGTTCATGACATTTAATAACTGGAATAATCACTTACTGTCAGTGTGGAATACCTGAAATAATTGCAACTTTCAAATATATTGTAATTTAAAATTATTTTTTAAAGTTTTCAATTTAGCAAACTCATTCGCCTCCAGTTTTGTAAACTGTGAGTGATTATAAGGGCATGATAAGTTTATAAAATTAGGATATAGCATAAAGACCTAGAGAGCTTATGTAAAAGATGAAATATCTTACTAAACCTTTATCACTGTCTACAGGAAGAAAAACCAGACAACAAATATTCTACAGCTGTATAGTGCCTTTTCCCCAAAGAACTCAAAAGTACATTACAAAGGCTAGCGCTATCAGAAGCAAAACAGAAACTTTACACATAGCAAACAAAATTTGAAGTTATCCACTCTTCATTTTCTGCAACATATCCCCTAAAGAAATTACTTCTATCAGCTTTTACAACTTGGATGTTAAATAAGAATAAATGTCAACAAATATTTCTATTTTAATACTTGCTGATGTACTAAAGATTTTGTCGTATATAACTAAATTTAAATAGAGCTACTTTAGAAACAAAGATTGACTATGGGAGTGAGTTTCCTACAAACAGGAATGCCAAACTTCTATGAACGTATCTGCTAATTACTCATAATTAATCTTCCAGCAATTGACTCTCATGCATATCATTGCACTCAACAGTTTCCAAGCTAAGACATTTAAGACAGTTCAGTATAATTAGGTCTTCGCACCAAGTAAAGGAATAAAAGTTATCAGTTACGAGTAATATCATTTTCGTTATCTTTCAAATAGTTTCTTTAGAAAACAAAGCAAGTGCCTTACCATGCAACAGATGATTTCGATTCCGAGAACAGAGAATAGTCAGAAATTTCACCTCATCTGTTCCCCATTTCTTCTCTCCAGCTTCATACAGGTCCTGAAGCCAAACAAAGCACAAGTTTAAAACACAACAGAGAAGGTGCCAGAACATCTGTATATATTTCCAGAACTTGAAAGAGCGGGAGTTGGCTTAGTTTTATTTTCCTGGTGACGGGGGTAGAACTGGTGTTGGCAGTGAGTGGAAATGACTCAGGATTTTTCCGTAGGTCTAAGACTAATGGGCGGGGAAGGCAATGGCACCCACCCCAGTACTCTTGCCTGGAAAATCCAATGGACGGAGGAGCCTGGTGGGCTGCAGTCCATGGGGTCGCTAACAGTCGGACAGACTGAGCGACTTCACTTTCACTTTTCTCTTTCATGCATTGGAGAAGGAAATGGCAACCCACTCCAGTGTTCTTGCCTGGAGAATCCCAGGGACGGGGGAGCCTGGTGGGCTGCCGTCTATGGGGTCACACAGAGTCGGACACGACTGAAGCGACTTAGCAGCAGCAGCAAGACTAATGGGCCTCTATGATGTCTCCCGGAGAGTCAGAGCAAACGTGCAGACTCCGTGGTTTGTCTTAAGACCCAAAAGGAATTCTTAGACTCGGGCTGTTCCATATGGTAGCCACTAACCACATGTGGCTATTTGAATTTTAATTAACTACAGAAAATTTAAAATTCAACCCCCCAGCCATACTAGCCACATGTCAAGTGCTCAATTGCCACATGTGGCTAGTGGCTACCCATACTAGACACAGAAGCTGTAGAACATTTTCAACATTAGAGAAAGTTCTCTTGGACAACACCACTCTAGAATGACCCGTGATTTACGTCTCTCTAGTGGCACGTGGCTTCTCTCCCCACTGTTCATTTATAACCACCAGCTGGCTTGTTAAATCTCTCAAAATACCCTTCACTGATACATTTTGTCACTCCTTGGGCTTACCTCCATCTACTCAGCTGTTTCTTCACCTCCCTCTCTGCTGACACACGATTAAAGAATCAGTTCTCAGGACCATGGAATTTTATCATTTTACAGTTGATTTACAATGTTGTGTTAATTTCAGGTTATACATATATATACACTCTTTTCTAGATTCTTTTTCCCATACAGAGGACTGTGGAATTTTAAAGCTGGGAGGGCACAAAAGTTTTATCTAACTCAATGTTTTTCAAATTTGTTTCTCAGCAGGCTTGTGAGTGCTTCAGTCAATAAAGTGCAGTGGCAGTGACACTGATTTTTGAGGCTAGGTCATAAAAGCCAGGCAGCTTTGGTTCTCATGGAATGCTGGCTTTCTAGGTGGTCCCTCTTGAAAGGCAGCCACCATGCTCTGGGAAGCCCATGCCACCTGAAGAGGCCACAGGTGGGAGACCCTTTTGAAGCCTGAGGTGAGCCCGGTTCATAGCCCAGACACCAGACACAAGTGATGGAGACTCCTACCCCCCAGCCATCTGAGCCGCCTCTAGCTGTTCAAGTCTTCCCAGCTAAGACCTCTGATATTACAAGTTTGAGGTGGTTCGTTATACAGCAATTGTAACTAGGACATGTGGGCAAACAAGGAACTTTCCAGCTGTCATAGAATGATACTTTTGTAAAAGACCAGAAAAACTAACTTGAAAAGGGTAAAGTTTTAGTTATGGGTAGAAAATGGTATCTTTGTGTGTGTGTGTGTGTGTGTGTGTTTTAATTTTGTGTTAGTTTTTTTTAAATAACTAGTGAGGTTGGTCGTTTTTTGGTGTATTTGCCATTTCTATTTTTCCTTTTTCTTTTTTTTTTGAGTTGCCTGTTAATGTCCAATGTCTTTTTTTTTTTTTAAAGAAACGGGGCATTCTTATTCAGAACAAATATGAATAAGAGTAAGTTTCAATAACAGTATTGAAACTGTAGTTTACTTATATATTTTCATATTAAGCTTACTATACATAGGGTGAAATTTCTCCCCATTCTATCATTTGATCTTTAATTTTGTTTGTGGTATTGTTTGGTAAAACAATTCTTTCTTTTTAAAATTTAGCCAAACTACTGATCCTTTTCCTTTATGGTTTCTATCTTAAAAGAAAATGCATACAAAATCCCTTCCCAGGTCCAGATTTAAGAAAAAAATATTTAACTTTTTTATACTACCTTTATGGCTTACTTTATTTATGCTAAAAATTTCAGTCTATTTGGAATTTATTATGCTGTCAGGTGAAAGTCAGACTCTAACTTGATTGTTTCCCGAGTGGTTAGCCAATTTTTCCAACTCCACTGAGTAACCTGTGCTTTCTTTACTGACTCGAAATGCATATATTCTGTATATATTCCTGTATATTCTCACATAGGCTTGGCTCTGCTCTTAGACTCTCTAATCACCCCATTGACTTCTCCCTGTCTTATACCAGGACCACATGTTTTAATTCATTTGTAAATTTATTATACATTTAATCATATATTAAGGCAAGTCTGTCCATACCCTTCTTGTTGAGAGTCTAACCTCCACTGTCTTTCCTCTATAGTCCTCATCTTACGTGATTGCTTTGTCTTTTTTTTTCCTGAAAATTGGAGGTATTTTCAGCATTGCCTTCGACAACAATGACTGTTTTGTGCAGTGTCATTTCTGATCAGTGCCGCCTCTAATAAATGTTTATTCTGTCTTTCCTTGTTTCTTTTTAGAATATTCATTTATTTTTGGCTGCATCAGGTCTTAGTTGTGACACAGGGGCTCTAGAGCACAAGGGTCAATAGTTGTGGTGCTCGGGCTTAGTTGCCCCGGGCATGAGGGATTTTAGTTTCCCACCAGGGACTGACCCCGAGTCCCCTGCATTGGAAGGCAGATTCCTAACCACTGGACCACCAGGGAAGTCTCCTTTCCTTGTTTCTAAGAACACTTTCCCTCCTCTCATCTGGCCTTCTCTTTATCTCTTCTTGTTTTCATGCAGCTCCATTTTCAGCTCCATTACTTTCTCATTGCATCTTTTTTTTTTTT
>SJYX01023938.1:791118-854895 GCA_006410675.1 Oreotragus oreotragus | reverse complement strand
GTGTGTGTGTGTGTGTGTGTGTTTTAATTTTGTGTTAGTTTTTTTTAAATAACTAGTGAGGTTGGTCGTTTTTTGGTGTATTTGCCATTTCTATTTTTCCTTTTTCTTTTTTTTTTGAGTTGCCTGTTAATGTCCAATGTCTTTTTTTTTTTTTAAAGAAACGGGGCATTCTTATTCAGAACAAATATGAATAAGAGTAAGTTTCAATAACAGTATTGAAACTGTAGTTTACTTATATATTTTCATATTAAGCTTACTATACATAGGGTGAAATTTCTCCCCATTCTATCATTTGATCTTTAATTTTGTTTGTGGTATTGTTTGGTAAAACAATTCTTTCTTTTTAAAATTTAGCCAAACTACTGATCCTTTTCCTTTATGGTTTCTATCTTAAAAGAAAATGCATACAAAATCCCTTCCCAGGTCCAGATTTAAGAAAAAAATATTTAACTTTTTTATACTACCTTTATGGCTTACTTTATTTATGCTAAAAATTTCAGTCTATTTGGAATTTATTATGCTGTCAGGTGAAAGTCAGGCTCTAACTTGATTGTTTCCCGAGTGGTTAGCCAATTTTTCCAACTCCACTGAGTAACCTGTGCTTTCTTTACTGACTCGAAATGCATATATTCTGTATATATTCCTGTATATTCTCACATAGGCTTGGCTCTGCTCTTAGACTCTCTAATCACCCCATTGACTTCTCCCTGTCTTATACCAGGACCACATGTTTTAATTCATTTGTAAATTTATTATACATTTAATCATATATTAAGGCAAGTCTGTCCATACCCTTCTTGTTGAGAGTCTAACCTCCACTGTCTTTCCTCTATAGTCCTCATCTTACGTGATTGCTTTGTCTTTTTTTTTCCTGAAAATTGGAGGTATTTTCAGCATTGCCTTCGACAACAATGACTGTTTTGTGCAGTGTCATTTCTGATCAGTGCCGCCTCTAATAAATGTTTATTCTGTCTTTCCTTGTTTCTTTTTAGAATATTCATTTATTTTTGGCTGCATCAGGTCTTAGTTGTGACACAGGGGCTCTAGAGCACAAGGGTCAATAGTTGTGGTGCTCGGGCTTAGTTGCCCCGGGCATGAGGGATTTTAGTTTCCCACCAGGGACTGACCCCGAGTCCCCTGCATTGGAAGGTGGATTCCTAACCACTGGACCACCAGGGAAGTCTCCTTTCCTTGTTTCTAAGAACACTTTCCCTCCTCTCATCTGGCCTTCTCTTTATCTCTTCTTGTTTTCATGCAGCTCCATTTTCAGCTCCATTACTTTCTCATTGCATCTTTTTTTTTTTTAAAGCTCTTGTTTAGTTAATTAAAATCTGTCCTTCTCTTATGTATGTCAGGATCCAGAGCAATCTGAAATCTGTCTCTTCCTTAAAGTGAGCCTCTGTTTGCCTCCCTTTGGGTAGTATCTGAGTTGAGATTAGTGCATGCTCATGATCTTTGATCTTGAAATGATAAACAGTTTATCTGGACCTGGTTTTCTGCACAGAACATGGTGCAATGGATTCTTCTCTGAGCTCCTCATTTTTCACCTGGATGAACTTCAATCAGGAGGACTTGCTGCAAGTCCAGTGGAGGCAGCTGAGACACAGCCAAGTGTTCCCTGAGGAGTCTTCCCATTTGCAGGAAGCCACTTGGTCTATTTCCATTGGGGGCAGTGTGTGTGTGTGTGTGTGTGTGTGTGTGTGTGTGTGTGAACCTCTTTTCTGGGGCAGGAATAACTCCTGCATCCTTGGCCCAGCTTTGCTGCCCATCTGGCATGGTTTCCAGTTTTGATGCAGATTTCTCTCTATTTTTGTATTTCTCGGTTTGTTTTTCAAAGGGAATCAAATATGTGCCATATTCTAACAAAAGCTCTGAAGGGCATTTTCAATGTGCTTTTAATACATTATGAATGGCACCCCACTCCGGTACTCTTGCCTGGAGAATCCCATGGACGGAGGAGCCTGGTGGGCTGCAGTCCACGGGGCCGCAGAGTCGGACAGGACTGAGCGACTTCCCTCCCCTTTTCACGTAAGAATTCTGAACACTATCTGTTATTTCCTTGAGTGATAAAATCGGACATTTACCTTCTCTATATTTAAGATTTTCTACCTTTGATAATAAATTACTACCCAATTTCACCTGCCTTAATAATTCTTTTCATCACAAACTCATTTGCTTGCCTCAAAATCCAGTTCCATAATATCCAAAGTCTGCAAATGTCCCTTTGCTGATGTACCTTAAAGAACAAAGCCAGACCAGATTTTCCTCCTGTATTATTTTGGAAGAAGAGTGTAAACCTTGGAGAGTGGTTCTTAAATTCCTTGTTTCATTGTAAGACTTGGAGGATACAGAAAAATGAGTTCCGATGAGCAGGGAGGCCTGGCGTGCTGCGATTCATGGGATCGCAAAGAGTCGGACACGACTGAGCAACTGAACTGAACTGAACTGAACTGAGTCCTTCCAGCTTCCCCCAGCCCATATTTGTTGGTAAGTACCTTTTCACCTTGCCATTTCCAAGGAGAACTATGCTCCTTGAAGAACTCCCAAATGTTTGTTGAACTGCCTGGTTTTTTAAAAATTATAATTGACATATAACATTATGTTAGTTTCAGGTATAGAGCATAATAATTTTATATTTGCATATATTGTGAAATGACCCCTACAATCAGTCTAGTTGCCATCTAGTACCATATATAATTACAAAGTATTTTTTCTTATGATAAGGACTCTTAAGATCTATTTTCTTTGGAACTTTCAAGTATGCAATATAGCATTATTGTTTTTTTAACACAATTTTATTTATTTACTTTTGGCAGCACTGTGCAGCATGCAGGATCTTAGCTCCCCGACCAGGGATCAAACTTGTGCCTGCTGCAGTGAAAGTAGAGTCTTAACCACTGGACCACCAGGGAAGTCCCCAGTATTATTAACTATCGTTGGCATGCTGTACATTACACCCTCATGACTTCTTTATTTCATAACAGAGCCTGTACTTTTTGGCCTCCTTCACCCATCTTGCCCACCTCCACCCCTGCCTCTGGCAACCACCAGTCTGTTCTCTGTATCTCTAAGCTTGATTTTTCCTTGGTTGTTTGTTTAACTCCACATATAAGTGAGATTATATAGTATTTGTCTTTTTCTTTCTGGCTTATTTCAGGTAGCATATAGCTCTCGAGATCGATCCACATTTTTGCACATGGTAAGATTTCATTCTTTTTATGGCTAGAGAGCATTCTTCTACTGTACATATACACAATCATTTCTTTCATTCATCTATTGATGGGTTCTTAGGCTGTTTCTATTTCTTGGCTATTGTAAATAATACTTCTATGAATAAGGTGGTACATATGTCTTTTTGAGTCAGTGTTTTCATTTTTGAGGGGCAGATAGAAGAAGTGAAGTTGCTGGATCATGAAGTAGTTCTATTTTTATTTTGTTTGAGGAAACTCCATACTGTTTTCCATAGTGGCTGCACCAATTTACATTCCCACCAACAGTGAACAAAAGTTGCCTTTTCTTCACATCCTTGCCTGCACTTGCTGTTTGTCATCTTTTTGAGGACAGCCATTCTGGCAGGAGAGAGGTGATATCTCATTGTGGTTTTGACTTGCATTTCCCTGATGACTAGTGATGTTGAGCATCATTTCATGTGTCTGTGGGACATCTGGATGTCTTTGGAAAAATATCTATTCAGATATTCTGCCCACTTAAAAATTGCATTGTTTGGTTACTTCTATTAAGCTGTACAGGTTCTTTTTATATTTTAGACACTTTTTATCAGATATTTGATTTGCAAATATTATCTCTCATTGAATAGGTTGCCTTTTCATTTTGTTGATGGTTTCTTTTGCTGTGCAGAAGCTTTTTAGTTTGATACAGCCCTACTTGTTTATTTTTACTTTTGTTGCTTTAGCTTTCAGCATCAGATTAAAAAAAATCATTGCTAAGACCCATGTAAGGCAGCTTATCACCTATGTTTTCTTCTAGGAACTTTATGGTTTCAGGTCTTACTTTGAAGTCAATTCATTTGGAGTGAATTGTTGTGTATGGAGTAAGGTAGTCAGTTCTGGTTCATTCTTTTGCTTAGGGCTATTCAGTATTCCCAACAAAATTTATTGAAGAGATTATCTTTTGCCCATTGTATAATCTTGGCTCCTTTTTCATAAGTTAATTGACCATACATGTGTAGGTTTATTTCTCAGATTTCTCTTCTATTCCATTGATTTGTATGTCTGTTTTAATGCCAATACCATACTCTTTTGATTACTGTAGCTTTGTAATATAAATTGCATGGTTTTAAAAAATCATACAGACTTAGAGTCAAAGAGCCCAATTCCATCAGTTATGTAATCTTATACAAGTTATTTAAATCTGAGAATCAGTCTCCTATTCTATAAAACAGAAGTAATATCTACTTCATAGATTTATTATAAGGAAAAAAATGTAAAGTAGTTAGCACAATGCCTAGCACCTAGCAGGCCCACAAAAAAATGTGACAGTGGATATTAATGTTTCAGGAATAAATTGTTCACTAACTCTTCATTTAAATTCAAGATTCAGGATAAGAAAGCTGTGGTACATATAGACAATGGAATATTACTCAGCCTTAACAAGAATTCATTTGAATCAGTTCTAATGAGGTGGATGAAACTGGAGCCTATTATACAGAATGAAGTCCGAAAGAAAAACACCAATACAGTGTACTAACGCATATACATGGAATTTAGAAAGATGGTAATGATGACCCTATATGCAAGACAGCAAAAGAGACACAGATGTAAAGAACAGTCTTTTGGACTCTGTGGGAGAAGGTGAGGGTGGGATGATTTGAGGTAATAGCATTGAAACATGTATATTATCATATGTGAAACAAATCACCAGTCCAGGTTCGATGCATGAGACAGGGTGCTCAGGGCTGGTGCACTGGGATGACCCTGAGGGATGGGATGGGAAGGGAGGTGGTAAGGGGGTTCAGGATGGGGAACACATGTACACCCATGGCTGATTCATGTCAACGTATGGCAAAAACCACTACAATATTATAAAGTAATTAGCCTCCAATTAAAATAAATAAGTTAATTTAAAAAACTAAATTCAGGATTCACCTGGGCTATGGAGGTTCCTTCCAGCATGCCCCTAAATGTTCTCCTAGAGGTAGCTGAGATTCACATAAGCATCTGAGAGTTTTAATACCTTCTCCTTCCTCAGAGCTTCTGGATTGAAGGCAATTTCCTATATCTCCTTATGGGATGGGCCTCCCTGAGTCTTCAGAACTCTTAGGACTCAGAAACTCCTTTCACTTCTAGTGAAAGCAAAAGGTTCTTTCCTAAACAATTCTGAGTGGTTCACTGTTGTTCAGTCGTTAAATTGGGTCTGACTTTTTGCAACCTCATGAAGTGTAGCATGTCAGGCTCATCTCTTCACTATCTCTCGGAGTTTGCTCAAATTCAGGTCCATTGAGTCAGTGATGTGATCCGACCATCTCATTCTCTGCCCCTCATCCTGAATGGGACAAATCTCTCTCTAAGGTCATATACTGGCTAACAAAGTCTAGATCCAAATTGCATAGGTTCAAATCCCGGTTCTGTCATTTATTATCTATGGGAACTTGAGCAAGATATTGACTTCTCTGAGCCTCAACTTCCTTGTCCATAACATGGGAATAGCAATACTTGGTTCATAGGGTTATTGCAAGGATTCGATGACATACTTCATGTAAAGAGTTTTGAACAGTGTTTGGCCCCTGGTAAGGACAAAACCAGGTCCTTACTAGGTTTTATTAGTTATTATTTTTAGTGTTATCTGGTCACAGTGAAAATACCATTAGTTGGTTTCAGGGCAGTCATCAGTGGGCTGGATACCAGGGAAGCAACTGTCTCTTAGGGTCTGGTATTAGTTTTACCCATTTTACATAGGTTGTATTAAATATTCTTTTTGGGGAAGTAAAAATGTGAGGTCAACAAAGCATAGGCAGGTCCCTTTATCTCCTAGTGATTCAGAAGACACTGTGATTCTGTGGGCGTGGCCATACCATGGTTCCAGTGTTAGAAAATCTGAAACTCAGGGATGCTTATATACTGGTGCCCCAAGCCAGCCCCAAGGCCCAGGTATCTCTGCAAGAAACTTCTGCTATTAAAGGCACCTGTGGGAATCTTTTTTCATAACAAATTCCAGCTTGGCCAATATTCATTGAAATATAAGAAGATGTCCACCAACTCGGCCTGTCTTATTGGCAAAAGAGAAGAAAGAAGCTGCAGTTCTACTAACCTGGGCATCCTGTCTCACGAGAGCATCATCCAGATAATTGCTTTCATCCCTGCCTCCCTGAGAATGAAAAAAACAAAGCACAGAGATTGAGAGAGGATCCAAGAAGATTCGGGTGCTCTGATAAGACAGAATGTCTGGGAACCCAAGGACAGGGTAATTAAGACGGAAGGGGCATGAGTGCAGCTTAGGGAGAAAGGACAGATGTCCTCAAATGTGTTTGCGTTACTCCCATGGCTCTGATCTGATCAAACAGAGGGCAAGCCTGGTGTGGCTCCCTGATGCTGTGTGGGTGTCTCTGACAGCTGAAGGAGCAGGAGGACAAATACAGCCTGGTGAGAGCTTCTTCCAGGAACACACACCCCCTTTTTCCTCCTCTTCCTCCACTTCCATGTCTTCCCAGCCAGCTGACTTAAGTCTCCCTAACTGGCAACTTTAGGGTGATCAACTCTGCCACATAGGAGCTGGGAAAAGAGGAGAATCAAGAGACCCTGGGGCCAACAGTGGGGGCCTGAGGAGCACCCGAAAGTGCCCTGTCCCTCACCAACATCAGGAGGACAGGACTGAAGGGAGAGGAATGCCAAAGTGTGGCAAAATGGGCTACTTTTCTCTGGTTTGTTACACTGTTTTATCGCTAGGCTATTCCAATATGCTACTGTCTAGGCATGGCTCTGCAGTGGTAAATCTCGGAGGAAAAGAAAATATAGGTAGGAAGTAAGAAAAGCAGGCTGGTTGGGACTTCCCTGGTGGTCCAATGGTTAAGAATCTGCATTCCAAAGCAGGGGACTCAGGTTCGATCCCTGGTTGGGGAACTAACATCCCGCATGCTGCAAAGCAACTAAGCCCGAGTGCCACAACTACTGAGCTTGTGTGCTCTAGGCCCTGTGCCACACCTAGGGAAGCCCACACACCACAACTAGAGAAAGACGGCATGCCACAACAAAGAGTCCCACACCACAAAGGAGACCCAGCACAGCAAAAATAAAAAAATAAATAAAAATAAACAAATAAAATGAAGAGAAAAGCAGGCTGGCGTTATTAAGTAAACATCAGAGTCATGGCAAGGTGGGAGTTGGAGATGCTTTCCAGGCTTCTGCTTTGGTTGTTGGAAAAACAGAAACAACAGCAATAGAGAAAGATGAGGGAGGAAGAAGAGCTGGTTTGGAGGCAAAATGAGTTCAAGCATAGTTTAGGAGGGCTGAGTGGATGGAGCTGATGGCAGAATATCCACAAGGAGACAGGGAAAAGGCAGTGAGAAAGGAGAGTCTCACTCTGGAAGGAGGTCAGGCCTAAAGATAAAACTGTGAAGTTGTGTGACATGCTTGTAAATCCATCTCTCTTTTCTGGCATCCCTGCCCCCACACTGGCCCAGACCTGCTTTCTTCACAATATCTGGAATACCAAGGTAACCTCCTGCCTGGGCTCCCCTCTTCCAGTTCAATTCACTGGACATGTAGCCGTACATTACTCTTCTAAGAACTTCCAATCACATCACTCTACTGCTCCAAAACCTTCAGAGGCTCCCCACAGCTCTCCAAAAAAAACCACAAACTCTCCCCAACATGGGACCCCGGTTCCTTTTTCCACATGGCTCCTAGAATTACTAGTCCAGTGGCTCAGCCAACTGTTCCCTGAACCCAATCCGTGTTTCCTGACTCTTTGTCCTCACTGTTCTTTCTGCCTGGAATGTACCCCCACACACCTGTGCCTCTCGAAATTCCAGCAACCCTCCTAGTCCTCTCTCAGCCAGCACTTCTGCCAGGAAGCCTTTTCTTTGTTTCTGCAACCAGAATCTCTCCTTGAACCTTTCTTCTACTCTATGCCTCTTTTTGGCACAAACTTTCATGCTTTTATTATAGCAACACATGGACCTGCTAGATCCCCTTCTGACAATATAAATTCTTAAAGCCCAGGACTGCCTTTTAACCACATTCCTAACTTTCAATGCACTGAGAAATGATTGTCTGGCATATATTAAGTACTTGCATGCATAAACGAGAAAAAACGGGGGTGCATGACTAGCTAGAGTCTTTAAAGGAGAGAGGCTTCAGAAAAACACAGGGAAAAATTCCCATTTGGGAGGTTGAAAGGTTGAGAAAAGCTGGAAGAGCCGGTAGAGAGTGAACGTCCCAATAAACCACCCCCACACCCCCATCAAAGGTGGGAGCAACTCACAGCGGACAGAGACACCAGCACACGCTGGAACATGAATGACGTGTCAGAGCAAATATCATCTTCAAGGCTCCGCCCATATTCTAGCAAGAGAGTCAAATTAGTGACATCAGAGTGAAGATCTCTGCCTAACACAGGGTCATACCCCAGAGTCTTCCATCCTTTCCTGGACCAGCCTGATTGCTGAAGCAGCTCATCGTGAGGTTCTTCAGCCCATACACAGCTGATGAAAAACTAAAGTCTTGGTAAAATGGTCGAGAGAAGTTGATGATTAGAGCAGAGACAAGATGCTCTTGTTGCTTACACCGGGGGTTGAGAAGGCGGGGCTGTGATCCCCTCTTTGGTGGTTCCTACTGTCTAGGGATCTGTCCTGAATGTGGTTTGTAGTGACGCAGAGAACTGGTTAAGAAGCATAAGGCAAGGCAAACAGGACGGAGCTTCTGAACCTGTGCCCAGGGACAAGCAGCGGGCTGTCCACAGGGAGAAGACCACAGACAATCTGCGCTAGAACCAGACTCCCAGGTTTCGACTCTCCCACTCTGAACACCTACCAAAAAAACTCTTACTGTTTTGTTTTCTTTCTACTGAACTGCACGTTTATTACAGAAAACTTAGGAAAAACTGAATGAGTTAAAGTGGTGGGTGGCGGGGGAGGCGGGTGCAGGGAGGCGGTGAACAAAATCTCATCTAATCACCCAGAAATAATCACTGATAACATTTTGATGAATATCCTTCCTCATTTTCCCCACATCACATATAATTTTTGTTTCTTTAAGAGATGGGATCACAGCATCTCATTTTATGATTTGTCTTTTTCCCTTATTCGTATATGATACCACTCATTGTAATTTAATAACATCCTCCGATATACAGTTTGATGATAATGTTGTATGGATGTGCCATATTTTGTTTAGCCACTCTGTTGGACATTTTATGCTAATATAGATGACACTGTGGGATCTGAACCTTTGGACATTTTTTATTATATTCTTAAGTCAAAAAGGCATGCCTCTTTTAAAGGCTCCTCTGGAGATTTTTAAGAGGGGAGTCTTGCCACTGCAGGTGGCTGGGGGACCTACAGCCTAGTCTGAAGGTAAGAAATTGAGGAGACTGCTCCTCCAGGCCACTCCCTGGAAAGCTATGATTCAGTGGTGCCACCACATTTGAATAAAAACCTTTGATTCTCTGCTTGATACTAAAGAACAGCTTTTCAACTTTCAGGGTAGTAAACACTTCACTGGATAGCCTAAGAAGAGAGGCAGGAACACCTAAGAAGTCTCAAAAAGCCAACAGTCATTTGGATCGACAGGGTTCTGCCTGACAGCGGAGCTTGTAGCTGAGGCTCCCTCATAGTCAGCGTTTCAGTGGGTAACCTCCAGCTCCAGTCTACTTCTCAGAGGACAGGGCCTCCACCAAGGCCCCTGAGGATGCTACATACGCAGCTGGTAGGTCTGGTTTATGCGCCGGATCTCCTCGGGCGTCCGGGAGGCCAGGATCTCAATCAAGCAGCCCTCATCCGTGCCAGCTCCCTAAATGTAAAAGCCAGAGGAGAGGGTGTTATGAGTCAGGTTACCAAGTTGAGTCCCAGACACAGGAGGAATACAACCAGAAATCTGCAGAGAATAAAGACAACTTACCTAGTTCCAGCAATAGGACTTGCTCACTTTTAACTTTCCTATCCAGATTCCAACATGTTTATTAGTCATAACAAACATTTCATGGGCTGCTTCTGGGTGTTGGTTAGGAATAGTTTCTACTCTCTGGGGGTTTTGTCTTGCCTTGGTCTCCCCTGTACTTTTCCTTTGAAGGGCAGAATCTTCTTCTGGCAAAGGCTGTTATCTCTGTTTCCCAGTGACTAGCCAAGAACCTTCCATGAGCCTGAATATTCATTGACGTGAGGGAGGAGGGCAGTCATAATTGAATTTTGTACTTGGTCGCTAAAAATCGGCAGAGCCTGATGTAGGGCACAGTGGCTTTAGCATCTTGGGAGGCTGAGAACTCTTGGCAGGTTCTGAGCTCACAGCAGCCCAAGAGGCCCTCACGGTGTCAGTCAAAAGTTCCGTATCTCAAAAGAGGAGCTAATATGGCAAGAAATTGTCTGGAGTTACACATCAAGCACAAGTATACTCACTCCCCAGTGGGCCACAGGGAAGGATTTCTTAACTTTTGGGGAAACAACTTTGAAGTTACAGTCGCTAGATTGTAATGTCCTGTTTTCACAGTGAGAAAGGAGAGTCTCACTCTGGAAGGAGGTCAGGCCTAAAGATAAAACTGTGAAGTTGTGTGACATGCTTGTAAATCCATCTCTCTTTTCTGGCATCCCTGCCCCCACACTGGCCCAGACCTGCTTTCTTCACAATATCTGGAATACCAAGGTAACCTCCTGCCTGGGCTCCCCTCTTCCAGTTCAATTCACTGGACATGTAGCCGTACATTACTCTTCTAAGAACTTCCAATCACATCACTCTACTGCTCCAAAACCTTCAGAGGCTCCCCACAGCTCTCCAAAAAAAACCACAAACTCTCCCCAACATGGGACCCCGGTTCCTTTTTCCACATGGCTCCTAGAATTACTAGTCCAGTGGCTCAGCCAACTGTTCCCTGAACCCAATCCGTGTTTCCTGACTCTTTGTCCTCACTGTTCTTTCTGCCTGGAATGTACCCCCACACACCTGTGCCTCTCGAAATTCCAGCAACCCTCCTAGTCCTCTCTCAGCCAGCACTTCTGCCAGGAAGCCTTTTCTTTGTTTCTGCAACCAGAATCTCTCCTTGAACCTTTCTTCTACTCTATGCCTCTTTTTGGCACAAACTTTCATGCTTTTATTATAGCAACACATGGACCTGCTAGATCCCCTTCTGACAATATAAATTCTTAAAGCCCAGGACTGCCTTTTAACCACATTCCTAACTTTCAATGCACTGAGAAATGATTGTCTGGCATATATTAAGTACTTGCATGCATAAACGAGAAAAAACGGGGGTGCATGACTAGCTAGAGTCTTTAAAGGAGAGAGGCTTCAGAAAAACACAGGGAAAAATTCCCATTTGGGAGGTTGAAAGGTTGAGAAAAGCTGGAAGAGCCGGTAGAGAGTGAACGTCCCAATAAACCACCCCCACACCCCCATCAAAGGTGGGAGCAACTCACAGCGGACAGAGACACCAGCACACGCTGGAACATGAATGACGTGTCAGAGCAAATATCATCTTCAAGGCTCCGCCCATATTCTAGCAAGAGAGTCAAATTAGTGACATCAGAGTGAAGATCTCTGCCTAACACAGGGTCATACCCCAGAGTCTTCCATCCTTTCCTGGACCAGCCTGATTGCTGAAGCAGCTCATCGTGAGGTTCTTCAGCCCATACACAGCTGATGAAAAACTAAAGTCTTGGTAAAATGGTCGAGAGAAGTTGATGATTAGAGCAGAGACAAGATGCTCTTGTTGCTTACACCGGGGGTTGAGAAGGCGGGGCTGTGATCCCCTCTTTGGTGGTTCCTACTGTCTAGGGATCTGTCCTGAATGTGGTTTGTAGTGACGCAGAGAACTGGTTAAGAAGCATAAGGCAAGGCAAACAGGACGGAGCTTCTGAACCTGTGCCCAGGGACAAGCAGCGGGCTGTCCACAGGGAGAAGACCACAGACAATCTGCGCTAGAACCAGACTCCCAGGTTTCGACTCTCCCACTCTGAACACCTACCAAAAAAACTCTTACTGTTTTGTTTTCTTTCTACTGAACTGCACGTTTATTACAGAAAACTTAGGAAAAACTGAATGAGTTAAAGTGGTGGGTGGCGGGGGAGGCGGGTGCAGGGAGGCGGTGAACAAAATCTCATCTAATCACCCAGAAATAATCACTGATAACATTTTGATGAATATCCTTCCTCATTTTCCCCACATCACATATAATTTTTGTTTCTTTAAGAGATGGGATCACAGCATCTCATTTTATGATTTGTCTTTTTCCCTTATTCGTATATGATACCACTCATTGTAATTTAATAACATCCTCCGATATACAGTTTGATGATAATGTTGTATGGATGTGCCATATTTTGTTTAGCCACTCTGTTGGACATTTTATGCTAATATAGATGACACTGTGGGATCTGAACCTTTGGACATTTTTTATTATATTCTTAAGTCAAAAAGGCATGCCTCTTTTAAAGGCTCCTCTGGAGATTTTTAAGAGGGGAGTCTTGCCACTGCAGGTGGCTGGGGGACCTACAGCCTAGTCTGAAGGTAAGAAATTGAGGAGACTGCTCCTCCAGGCCACTCCCTGGAAAGCTATGATTCAGTGGTGCCACCACATTTGAATAAAAACCTTTGATTCTCTGCTTGATACTAAAGAACAGCTTTTCAACTTTCAGGGTAGTAAACACTTCACTGGATAGCCTAAGAAGAGAGGCAGGAACACCTAAGAAGTCTCAAAAAGCCAACAGTCATTTGGATCGACAGGGTTCTGCCTGACAGCGGAGCTTGTAGCTGAGGCTCCCTCATAGTCAGCGTTTCAGTGGGTAACCTCCAGCTCCAGTCTACTTCTCAGAGGACAGGGCCTCCACCAAGGCCCCTGAGGATGCTACATACGCAGCTGGTAGGTCTGGTTTATGCGCCGGATCTCCTCGGGCGTCCGGGAGGCCAGGATCTCAATCAAGCAGCCCTCATCCGTGCCAGCTCCCTAAATGTAAAAGCCAGAGGAGAGGGTGTTATGAGTCAGGTTACCAAGTTGAGTCCCAGACACAGGAGGAATACAACCAGAAATCTGCAGAGAATAAAGACAACTTACCTAGTTCCAGCAATAGGACTTGCTCACTTTTAACTTTCCTATCCAGATTCCAACATGTTTATTAGTCATAACAAACATTTCATGGGCTGCTTCTGGGTGTTGGTTAGGAATAGTTTCTACTCTCTGGGGGTTTTGTCTTGCCTTGGTCTCCCCTGTACTTTTCCTTTGAAGGGCAGAATCTTCTTCTGGCAAAGGCTGTTATCTCTGTTTCCCAGTGACTAGCCAAGAACCTTCCATGAGCCTGAATATTCATTGACGTGAGGGAGGAGGGCAGTCATAATTGAATTTTGTACTTGGTCGCTAAAAATCGGCAGAGCCTGATGTAGGGCACAGTGGCTTTAGCATCTTGGGAGGCTGAGAACTCTTGGCAGGTTCTGAGCTCACAGCAGCCCAAGAGGCCCTCACGGTGTCAGTCAAAAGTTCCGTATCTCAAAAGAGGAGCTAATATGGCAAGAAATTGTCTGGAGTTACACATCAAGCACAAGTATACTCACTCCCCAGTGGGCCACAGGGAAGGATTTCTTAACTTTTGGGGAAACAACTTTGAAGTTACAGTCGCTAGATTGTAATGTCCTGTTTTCAAGTTGTCTTAAATGAAGGAAAATCCTTCCCCTACACCCTCCTCCTCCACACTCTCAGGCCTCTATCACGGCCTCTTGAGAAAGCCCAGCGGCGGTCCACCTTTGCACCCCCAGCCCCAAGAGCAGGAGGAGAGGAGCACGAACCTTCATGGCCTTTCGCAGCTCCTGCACATCGTACAGCACCGTGGGTGTCATCATCCCCAGGATCACCTGCTCGAAGTTGCCACTCAGTTCCGACTTCAAATCGTCCATCAGGTCCTGGGACACAAGCAAGTGCTCCACTTAGCTGCTCCAGTAACAGAAACCAGCCGCCCTCGGTAAGGTCCAGGGATGGCTGAGGTCTCCAAGACCCTCTCAGGGGGCTCACGCCCTCGAAACCATCCTCATAGGAACACTAAGACGTTGGGATCTGACATTACACCCTCATCCCCTCACAGCTGTCCGGTGGAGCTTTCCAAAGCCTGCTCAACGTGTCTACAGATCCACAGTTATGTGAAGAGACTATGAAAATACTCCTCCCCTTCCCAACTACCTATCTGTACAAGACCAGGTTTTCTTCCTCCTGTAACCAACAGCAGGTATCGCAACAAGGTGAATGCAGAAGCACATATGACAATCCAGCTGTCTTGCATTAAGCAGACACCAGCAGAGACACTACTTTGTCAACAAAGGTCTGTCTAGTCAAGGCTATGGTTTCTCCAGTGGTCACGTATGGATGCGAGAGTTGGACTGTGAAGAAAGCTGAGCGCTGAAGAATTGATGCTTGTGGACTGTGGTGTTGGAGAAGACTCTTGAGAGTCCTTTGGGCTGCAAAGAGATCCAACCAGTCCATCCTAAAGAAGATCAGTCCTGGGTTCCTTGGAAGGACTGATGCTGAAGCTGAAACTCCAATATTTTGGCCACCTCATGTGAAGGGTTGACTCATTGGAAAGGACCCTGATGCTGGGAGGGATTGGGGGCAGGAGGAGAAGGGGACAACAGAGATGAGATGGCTGGATGGCATCATCGACTTGATGGACATGAGTTTGAGTGAACTCCGGGAGTTGGTGATGGACAGGGAGGCCTGGCGTGCTGCGATTCATGGGGTCACAAAGAGTCGGACACGACTGAGCGACTGAACTGAACTGAACTGAAAGAGATTTGAAAATGTTAAACAACACCAATCATCTCACTACTATTTTTTTTGTTTTGGAATATAAAGCTATTTTTCCTGAAATTGTTATTTTTGCTAGCATGCAATGAATTTTTATTGTTTTTCAAAATAAATTAACAAATGCTTATTTTTAAATATCCTCAGTGTTAATTTCAAATATGGTCAATATTAATAGATGTAACCAGCAAAAACAAAAAAGTCTTCAATAATTTAAGAAGGCAAAGGGGTCCCGAGATCAGTGTGTTTGCTCACTTATGAACACACCCTGAATATATTTCCAAGTTGGTATTTACCTACAATATTTTTAACAGCTGCAAAAATTTCTATATGTAGATGTAATACAATTTCTTTAATCAATACCCTGTTTCTATTTTTCTATTATTCTTCTAAATAGGCATTTAGTTGCATCCTTGTAATCATTCATGATTAATTCTTAAGGCTCAATTGTTAAAAAGAAATGTAATAATTACTTGGACAAAGGACCAAATTCTAAACACATTTAGTCACATTTCCTCCTACATGTCAGGGAGTTTAAGAACCTGTTTAAGATTGACTAACTAGTAAGGAGGTGATTTGCTTTCAAGTTCAGATTGCAGTTTCTCACAAACTTGAGTCCACAAACACTATATTTTAATCTATTGTACCTATTTTATGTTAATCCACATGTATCAAACAGATGAATGAACAAATAAATTAGCATTCAGTCAATCTGTTAAGGTTGCTCACCTTAACAAACTGCTGTCAGATCAGCTTAGTTCTAAAGCTGAGTAAATCAACCCCAAATACGTGGCTACACTTTAGCTCATGTAACACATGCATGTTCACTAAATTTCATTGGGGATGGAGAAGACTTTAAAATGCCCAGAAGATAGTCCAAGCAACTTGATGGGTAGAATCTTGCTCTCCGCTGGCGCCCAGCCAAGGTTGGCATGTAGATGGTCCCCAGAAGAGCTGAGCTAGGCCTGTCCTGCCCAGCAGCTTAATGCCTGTCTTTGGAAAGCAGCCTCATCTGACTAGCTTTTATAAATTATCCAGGAACAGAAATACTTATCATGTAGTTAACAGCACTCTGAGACCGGGAGACACTCACTGATAACGTTTACTCAATAAAACGATTCTCTAATCACACAGATAGGCTTTCAGTGATATAAGACTGGATGAATGACACTGGCAAGTGAGCTGTTGGAAATGAAACTGAGACAGGGTTCCTCAGGGGTGTGGGATTCAAAGCAGAAGGGGAAACATGGTGAGTGAACCACCTCTGAATGCACAAGCCTGTAAAATGCACACACATATATACACACACACAAAGAACCCCATTCTATAACTGGTGGGGGTGACCCTCAATTGAGGATCATTCAAAGGAATGAATATATGCCACAAATGGGTTTATGTAGAAAAGTCAGAATAGACCCTAAATCCTATGAGAGCCTATTTAGAACAAACTGGATTTAATATTTTGATCGGTTTGGAGGATCTTCGTTCACAAGTGGCCAAAGGAAGCCACCAGATTGAGAGGAGGAACATGGGAAGCAGAGGCCTGCCTGGTGCTTCAGAGCGGGGTAGGGGCAGTGAGTCCATTCCACAACTAAGTCCCTGCAAGAAATTGTGTGGGAAGAAACTAAACTTAGCCTTGAGCTTTGTGAATCAAGAGTTCCGTGAAATCACTTCTGGCTATGAAGAAGTGGAGAAACTCTAGGACGTGTTGAAGCTGTTTGTTTGTTTTCAAGAATATCTTTAAACAAGGCAAAAGACCCATCTTTTAAAAACAAATGGCTGGGCTTCCCTGGTGGCTTGGTGGTATAGAATTTGCCTGCCAGTGCAGGAGACATGGTTTCTATCCCTGGTCCAGGAAGATCCCACACACTGAGCAGCAACTAAGCCCATGTGCCACAACTATTGAGCCTGTGATTTAAAGCTCCAGAACCATAACTTCTGAAGCCTGGGTGCTCTAGAGCCTGGGCTCCAGAATAGGAAAAGCCACTGCAGTGAGAAGCACAACTAGAGAGAAGCCCTCCTTGCTGCAACTAGAGAAACGGACACCCAGCAAAGATGATCCAGCACAGACGAAAATGAAAATGTAACATTATTTTTTAAAAACCCAAAACAAAGGGCCACTACTTCAGGAACCAAGTAGGAAGGGGTCCCTGCTTCCCTGTTGCCTGACAGATCCCTTGTCAAGGCGGGGGGCACAGACCTACCCTGCCGATGGTGGTCTTGTAGGCTGTACGGATTTCCTGGCGCTGGGCCGTGCTGCGATAGGCCAGGACGTTGATGATGGCATCTTCATCTGTGCCTGGCAGAGAGGAGACAGGGAGGGAGTGCAATCTGAGCAAGGAGTGAGAAAGTGGGTTCCTCTGCGGACACTGGCATAACCCTAACACACACAGAGAGCTTTCTAAGAAAAGACGTTCTTATTCCGAGTGTTTGTCTATTTTGAAGGGAAACAGACGCTAGGTTTAGCTATATGTTGTCGTTGTTTAGTTGTAAAGTCATGTCCAACTCTTTCACGACCTTATGGACTGTAGCCCGCCAGGCTACTCTGTCCGTGGAATTTTCCAGGCAAGAATACTGGAGTGGGTCGCCATTTCCTCCTCCAGGGGATCTTTCTGACCCAGGGATCAATCCTTTGTCTCTTGCATCTCCTGCACTGGCAGGTGGATTCTTGACCACTGAGGCACCAGGGAAGCCCCACTAGTTATTTACCACTAGACAGAAGAGTTAAGGTCTCTGAGCATTAGTTTCCTTATCTGTAAACATGCATGATCACAGCAGTTTCCTACCAGGGCTGCTGCAAGTGTTAAATAAAACAAATTAGTGCATTACTTAGCACAATGCCCAGTGCTTGCTAAATAGTCAGTACATGTTGACCAGGATCACGCTTTCCCCTTCTCTGGAATTTTTCTCAGAGTCTTTGGATCACCCATATTTATCATCCATCTTCTTACCTTTCACTCCTCACTTTTATCTCTTTTTTATCTTCTCTGAGTTTCGAAACAGTTCGAATTCATTTTCAAAATTCACCATTTGGCACTTCATAAGGTTTGAATTGGCGGCTGATAGTATCTACTCCTTTTTAAAATCTGTAATTGTGTTTTTCTTTTTCAAGCTCTCTTTCCTGATCTCTGATTAGAAAACTTTTTAACTTTATTAAAAGTTTTCATTTGAGTGATTCTTATGGTAGACTACTTATCTTTTGGAAATGTTCACAATAAATAAAAATAGAATTTTGTGCTCTTATTTCCTGGAAAAAAAAAGTCTTTTGAACTTTCTGTTGTTGCAAATGTCACAGTGTGTGTGTATGTGCTCAGTTGTTCAGACATGTTCGACTCTTTGTGGCCCCATGGACTGTAGCCTGTCAGAGTCCTTTGTCCATGGAATTTTCCAGGCAAGAATACTGGAGTGGATTGCCATTTCCTCCTCCAAGAAGTCTTCCCGACCCAGGGATCAAACCCTTGTCTCTTGCATCTCCTGCATTGACAGGCAAATTCTTTACTACTGGGCCAGCTGGGAAGCCCTGTGCAAATGCTATAGAAACCAACTCATTTTCCTTTTTTTTTTTTTTAACACATATATACATTTCAAAAATTATTCTTTTCCATTATGGTTTATCACAGGACATTCAATATAGTTCTCTGTGTTATACATTAGGGATTTATTGTTTATCCATTCTAACTTGCAATACTTTTTTGCATCTACCAACCCCAAACTCCCAATCCATCTCTCCCTGCCTCCTCCTTGGCAACCACAAGTCTGTTCTCTATGTCTTCAAGTATGTTTTGTAGATATGTTCATTTGTGCCATATTTTAGATTCCACATATAACTGATATGTTACTTGTCTTTCTCTTTCTGTCTTAATTTCCAGTTGCATCCATGTTGCTGCAAATGGCATTATTTTGTTCATTTTGTGGCTGAGCAATATTCTATCATATATATGTACCACATCTTCTTTATTGATGTGACACTTTTTATAACCGCCCATGAATTCCCATGATGCATTATTCTACCAAACTTTTTCCCTATGAATTCAAATTAAAAATGTCATAAATTTTGTTTGTCTGTTTTTTTGCAGCAGCTTTTACAGAGAGACTTTATTCTGATCCTTCAAACTGGCCCCTCATCTTAGTCACACCTGGATGTTCATATATGTTGGCTGAGTGCTCAATTTTTTTATTGTTTATACTATATGGGGAGTTGTGATGAGTTACAGAGGAGAGTCTATTTAAATATTTCAGGGAGAAATGAAAATACATACATTCTTTGCAAGATTACAGATCTATAAAAATGTGAGGTGTAGAGAGGAAGCTATAGAATTTTAAGTTTACATACCTTAGGAATCTACTCTCTGTTCTTTTTTTTTTTTTTAAGAGGATAATAGATACAACCTCAGATATGCAGATGATACCATCCTCATGGCAGAAAGTGAAGAAGAACTTAAGAGCCTCTTGATGAAAGTGGAAGAGGAGAGTGAAAAAGTTGGCTTAAAACTCAACATTCAGAAAACTNGCCCGCCAGGCTACTCTGTCCGTGGAATTTTCCAGGCAAGAACACTGGAGTGGGTCGCCATTTCCTCCTCCAGGGGATCTTTCTGACCCAGGGATCAATCCTTTGTCTCTTGCATCTCCTGCACTGGCAGGTGGATTCTTGACCACTGAGGCACCAGGGAAGCCCCACTAGTTATTTACCACTAGACAGAAGAGTTAAGGTCTCTGAGCATTAGTTTCCTTATCTGTAAACATGCATGATCACAGCACTTTCCTACCAGGGCTGCTGCAAGTGTTAAATAAAACAGATTAGTGCATTACTTAGCACAATGCCCAGTGCTTGCTAAATAGTCAGTACATGTTGACCAGGATCACGCGTTTCCCCTTCTCTGGAATTTTTCTCAGAGTCTTTGGATCACCCATATTTATCATCCATGTTCTTACCTTTCACTCCTCACTTTTATCTCTTTTTTATCTTCTCTGAGTTTTGAAACAGTTTGAATTCATTTTCAAAATTCACCATTTGGCGCTTCATAAGGTTTGAATTGGCGGCTGAAAGTATCTACTCCTTTTTAAGATCTGTAATTGTGTTTTTCTTTTTCAAACTCTCTTTCCTGATCTCTGATTAGAAAACTTTTTAACTTTATTAAAAGTTTTCATTTGAGTGATTCTTATGGTAGACTACTTATCTTTTGGAAATGTTCACAATAAATAAAAATAGAATTTTGTGCTCTTATTTCCTGAAAAAAAAAAAAAAGTCTTTTGAACTTTCTGTTGTTGCAAATGTCACAGTGTGTGTGTATGTGCTCAGTTGTTCAGACATGTTTGGCTCTTTGCGGCCCCATGGACTGTAGCCTGTCAGGGTCCTTTGTCCACGGAGTTTTCCAGGCAAGAATACTGGAGTGGATTGCCATTGCCTCCTCCAAGAAGTCTTCCCGACCCAGGGATCAAACCCTTGTCTCTTGCATCTCCTGCATTGACAGGCAAATTCTTTACTACTGGGCCAGCTGGGAAGCCCTGTGCAAATGCTATAGAAACCAACTCATTTTCCTTTTTTTTTTTTTTAACACATATATACATTTCAAAAATTATTCTTTTCCATTATGGTTTATCACAGGACATTCAATATAGTTCTCTGTGTTATACATTAGGGCTTTATTGTTTATCCATTCTAACTTGCAATACTTTTTTGCATCTACCAACCCCAAACTCCCAATCCATCTCTCCCTGCCTCCTCCTTGGCAACCACAAGTCTGTTCTCTATGTCTTCAAGTATGTTTTGTAGATATGTTCATTTGTGCCATATTTTAGATTCCACATATAACTGATATGTTACTTGTCTTTCTCTTTCTGTCTTAATTTCCAGTTGCATCCATGTTGCTGCAAATGGCATTATTTTGTTCATTTTGTGGCTGAGCAATATTCTATCATATATATGTACCACATCTTCTTTATTGATGTGACACTTTTTATAACCGCCCATGAATTCCCATGATGCATTATTCTACCAAACTTTTTCCCTATGAATTCAAATTAAAAATGTCATAAATTTTGTTTGTCTGTTTTTTTGCAGCAGCTTTTACAGAGAGACTTTATTCTGATCCTTCAAACTGGCCCCTCATCTTAGTCACACCTGGATGTTCATATATGTTGGGTGAGTGCTCAATTTTTTTATTGTTTATACTATATGGGGAGTTGTGATGAGTTACAGAGGAGAGTCTATTTAAATATTTCAGGGAGAAATGAAAATACATACATTCTTTGCAAAATTACAGATCTATAAAAATGTGAGGTGTAGAGAGGAAGCTATAGAATTTTAAGTTTACATACCTTAGGAATCTACTCTCTGTTCTTTTTTTTTTTTTTAAGAGGATAATAGATACAACCTCAGATATGCAGATGATACCATCCTCATGGCAGAAAGTGAAGAAGAACTTAAGAGCCTCTTGATGAAAGTGGAAGAGGAGAGTGAAAAAGTTGGCTTAAAACTCAACATTCAGAAAACTACATCATGGCATCTGGTCCCATCACTTCATGGCAAATGAGGAAACAATGGAAACAATGACAGACTTTATTTTGAGGGGTTCCAAAATCACTGCAGATGGTGATTGTAGCCATGAAATTAAAAGACGCTTATACCTTGGAAGAAAAGTTATGATCAACCTAGGTAGCATATTAAAAAGCAGAGACATTACTTTGCCAACAAAGGTCCATCTAGTCAAAGCTATGGTTTTTCCAGTAGTCATGTATGGATGTCAGAGTTGGACTATAAAGAAACCTGAGCACCGAAGAATGGATGCTTTTGAACTATGGTGTTGGAGATGACTCTTGAGAGTCCCTTGGACTGCAAGGAGAGCAAACCAGTCCATCGTAAAGGAAATGAGTCCTCAATATTCATTGGAAGGACTGATGCTGAAGCTGAAACTCCAATACTTTGGGCCACCTGATGCAAAGAACTGATTCATTGGAAAAGACCCTGATGCTGGGAAAGATTGAAGGTGGGAGGAGAAGGGGACAACAGCGGATGAGATGGTTGGATGGTATCACTGACTTGATGGACATGAGTTTGAGTAAGCTCTGGGAGTTGGTGATGGACAGGGAAGCCTGGTGTGCTGCAGTCCACGGGGTTGCAAAGAGTCAGTCATGACTGAGCAACTGAACTGAACTGAATAGACACAACCATCCTTTTTCCAGAACTCTCTTTCAGCTAAGGGGAGAAAGTTCATCACCTTTTGCTGTTTTACTCCATTTCTGTGAAAGGCATCACCCTTCTTCTGGTCTGTTAGACGTGAATCCTCAAAATAGCCTTGATTATTAAACTGCTCTCTTCCTTCACATTCACAGTTCTTGAATATGCAAAATCTAGCTCTAAAATCCTTTTTGCATCTGTCCCCTCTTTCTAATTCATACCACGACCACTCCAGCCCAGGATTTCTTCTTAGATAACTATAAAGTTTACCACTAGCAGTCTTACCTCCTAATTGCTCTTTCCAGAGTTCTGCCAGATTCATTTTCCTAAAAGGACAAACTCTCACAGTGTCTTTCCTCTGCTCAGGATACATGATGGCTCCCCATCATCTGTTGGATTTAGTACCAGCACTGGAGTCTGGCCTTTGGGACCCTCAATAGCACCGCATTCACTACTGTAAATATCCACATAACCCAGGTCTCCCACATTGCAGGCAGAGGCTTTAACCTCTGAGCCACCAGGGCAGATCCCACATAAAAGGATACAGGCAGCCAAATCCAGAGACTTTGCTCTTGAATTCATATACTTGATCCGACTATACTGTACTCTGTTCTCCTAACCGCCTTACCATACCAACCTATGGGTTATTGTCTCCCTAACCCCCTCCATCTAGCATCCTGATTCTGGCATTTGTTGTTTGCTGGACTATGCCTTTGGGTCAGCCTCCATGTCAGCAGTACCCTAGGACCCCTCTATGGCCCCTGCCTTCCCAGAAGTCTCCTAATCAGCCAACACCTACTTTGCCAGTACACTCCTGCTGCAAGCCATGTATTTAACTTGACTCCCTGAGGCCTCAGCTAAAATGCAAAACAGGGAGATGCTCACTTTCATCCCATGCTTTGCTCATGCAGCTCCATTCACCTGAAGCACATTCTCTCTTATCTATTTATTGAATAAACTCATCTTCCAAGGCCCATCTCAATTTCCATATATCCTCCAAGAAGTTTTGCCTGGTGCCCCTAAATGAAATGTGATCTCTCTGACTCCTAATGGGATCTTGTGCCTCTCCGTCCTTATCATATTACTAATTGATCGTATTTCTATGAATGCCTTTGCCGCCTAGCATCCCTGGATGACTGGACCACAGGATTAGGTTTATGGTCCTTGTCTCCTCTGACTGTCTTTCTTGCACTGGCCCACATAGCAGGCACTGAAAACGGTTGGTGGTATCAAATGCCTCCTGACTCTGAGAATTCCGAATGCCATGTGATCTATGCTCCAAATTACAGTGCTCTTGCTATCCACCGAAGAATTAGGATACACCTGAAAAATGAGTAGGCCAAGTACTTTTTCCATTTTATTTATGAAAAAGGGAAAATTAGAAGATAGATATAAGGCAACGTCCTATTCAGAGGTAGGCAGCAGGATAGTACAGCAGCTTAAGCTCCAGTTTCAGAGTCAGAATGCCTGGACTTGCCTAGAATCCTGACTTTAACAAACACATCCTGCGCCAGAGACCTTGGGCAAGTTATGATCTCACTAAACCTCAACTTTCTCATTAGTAAAACAAGCTGCTGTAAGAATTAAAACATAATCTATGCAACACATTGTGCCTGACACATAGTAGAGCTTAACAATGGTTATTGTTGCTGCTAGTAATATTGGGGCTGAGCAAGATGAATTCTTTGTGATAGAAAAACTGGGAAATAATGCCTCATGGTCAAATGACTTTATCCAAATCTTAAGGAGATTTTAAATACCAGGTATGAAACAGAGAGCACCTCTCTGGACAAATGTCCACTCAGGCAAGTCTGCAGGGAGGGTCAAGGTCAGTGGAACCTGCAGTGCCGGGCATGGCTATGTCCATCTGGAGGGAGGCCTTGGCCCTGGGGAGCTCCCAGAGGTTGGCGCACTGGAAGACAAGCCCTTCTGGTCACATACACACAACCTTGTCACATAAAGTCCTACACACTGCCCGGGGGCCCTGTCCCAGACACACCTGTCACAGGAGCAAAGAACAGGGGCCTGACTCAAGGGAAAGAACGTGGACTTAGAGTTGGCAGGCCCCAGCTTAAGAAGGGCTCTTTGAGCGTGACTGAAAGTTCAGCTCCACTTACTCTGTATCTCATTACACAACTTCTCTGAGTCTCAGTTTCCCGTCTGTAAAATGGGGCAAGAATAACAGCTGCACCAGCTGCTCGCATTGTATCACGGGATTACTGTATCTACCCATTCACATAATATTTGTCAAAATGCTTTGTTAACCTTCTGGCACAACATGCATGCCTGGGTTAACTAGAAGACAAATACATTTCTCAAATTTGATAGATTCATAATGCTGGAATGAAATTAATTGGGGAAGTCCAGAAGGAGTTCATCACATTTAAAAGTCTATTAAAAAAAAGAAAAAAAAAAGAGTCTCTAGTAAAAGCCCTCCATTCCAGTTTGCCTTGAAAAATCACCTTGTCCCCACTGTGTTTTCTTAGAGTGAGACATACTTTTGCTTGTGGACACAACGCCCTCTGGGCGACTCTGGGATGTGGGACACACAGGGGATGTTCACCGCCAGTTGGACACTTACCAAGTCCTTTCATGGCCTTCCTCAAGGTCTGGGCATCTTCGGCAGCGTTGAAACCTGAACTGGCTTTGACAGTGCCTCCCTTGGCTGCCTGAGTGCACAAAGAAAGACAGAAAGATGTGACCAAGAGGCGCCTTCCTACCAGCATGGTGGCGTCTCACGCAACAAATGTTTGCTGAGCACCCACCAGGGGCCAGACACTCGTCCAGCGGCGGGAACACAGCAGTGACCGGGAGAGATGAGGCTCTTGTTCCCTGGCGGCTGATGTTCAAGTTCAGCCAGAGGTAGACAGTAAAGAAGTCAATCAATCAATATTCCACCAGGCAGCCCGAGGTGAGAAGGGCTACAGCGCAGAGAAAGGTCGTGAGGGGCTGCCCTGAGGAGTGGCGTTCAGGCTGAGGTCTGAGTGACAGGAAGCAGCCGACCATGCAAAGATCTGGGGGAAAGGGTTGCAGGCACAGGTAACAGCTGAGGCAATGGCCCTGAGGCTGGAGCTGGCTTCTGAGGGAGGAGTGGAACAGAGGCCAGTGGGACAGAGGCCAGCAGGAGGGCAAGCTGGGGAGGGGCAACATAAGTGACACCATTCCCTTTGAAGTAATCTTGTCTCCCCAAAAAGCGGGAAATCAAACCTGAATCCAATCAAGCCTCTTGGGTCAAACACCAATTTATGATAAAGAAGAGAAGGAGGAAAATGTTAGCCCATACAACAGGGCTGTCATCAGCACAATCTAGACTATGAGCAACATTACTTGGTGAATGCTCTAGGTTCTTTAACAAACAAATTGCAAGAACAATTAGAAAAGAGAGAAATGGAGGGGACATATAGCTTGAAAGAGATTAAAAATGCACTTCAATAATCATAATGGGTAAACCTTCTTGGAATCCTGAATCAAATAGTAAAAAAAAAAAATGACATTTATGAGATAATTGGACAATTTTTTTTAAAGTACGCTGGATGCTTTTATTTGCCCACTTAAATTTGTTTCTTTTTCATAACGGCATTTAGGGTACCAAATTTAGGCCACTTTGCTCCTTTTCCAAGAAAGGGAGGGAAATAGATACCACCTTACATAAAAGTGGGGTGATGAATGTAGAGGGGCAGCTGGTTCCAGAGGCTTACATTCCAACACTACCAACCACAAGTTACAGAACACGCTGCTGCTGCTGTTCAGTTGCTCAGTTGTGTCCGACTCTTTGTGACCCCATGGACCGTAGCCCACCAGGCTCTTCTGTCCATGGGACTTCCCAGGCAAGAACACTGGAGTGGGTTGCCATTTCCTTCTCCAAGGAATTTCCCTGACCCAGGGATTGAACCCATGTCTCCTTCACTGGCAGGAGGATTCTCTACCACTGAGCCACCTGGGAAGCCCTGAACATGGACTTGATATTTGATGCCATTAAGCAATTAATGTTAACACTTTTAGGTGTGATAATGTCTTTGTGCTTTATTTTATTTTTTAGGAGTTGAATCTTATACACATTGAAAGAGTTTACAGATGAGAGGATAAGATGATTGGAATTTGCTTCAAAATTACAGGTTGGGGGAAGTAGAAACACAGAAGAAACAGCGTGACCATGAATGAATAGTAATAATAATATAATATTATTAATATATACAAGTTATGATTATATAATAATTATTGACCATAAGTCAGTAATAATTATTGGTACAAAGGGGTTCTTTTTATTATTCAATCTACTTTTGTATGTGTGTACACTTTTCCATAATAAAATAAGAGACATGACTAGGGCAGAATGAGAGTCTTCACAAGCTGGTGAGAAGCGAAAGGTGTTAGTGGCTCAGCTCAGTTCAGTTCAGTTCAGTAGCTCAGTCGTGTCCGACTCTTTGTGACCCCATGAATCGCAGCACGCCAGGCCTCCCTGTCCATCACCAGCTCCCGGAGTTCACTCAGACTCGCGTCCATCGAGCCAGTGATGCCATCCAGCCATCTCATCCTCGGTCGTCCCCTTCTCCTCCTGCCCCCAATCCCTCCCAGCATCAGAGTCTTTTCCAATGAGTCAACTCTTCACATGAGGTGGCCAAAGTACTGGAGTTTCAGCTTCAGCATCATTCCCTCCAAAGAAATCCCAGGGCTGATCTCCTTCAGAATGGACTGGCTGGATCTCCTTGGAGTCCAAGGGACTCTCAAGAGTCTTCTCCAATACCACAGTTCAAAAGTATCAATTCTTTGGTGCTCAGCCTTCTTCACAGTCCAACTCTCACATCCATACATGACCACTGGAAAAACCACAGCCTTGACCAGATGGACCTTTGTTGGCAAAGTAATGTCTCTGCTTTTGAATATGCTATCTAGGTTGGTCATAACTTTTCTTTCAAGGAGTAAGCGTCTTTTAATTTCATGGCTGCAGTCACCATCTGCAGTGATTTTGGAGACCCCCAAAATAAAGTCTGACACTGTTTCCACTGTTTCCCCATCTATTTGCCATGAAGTGATGGGACCAGTGATGCCATGATCTTTGTTTTCAGAATGTTGAGCTTTAAGCCAACTTTTTCACTTGCCACTTTCACTTTCATCAAGAGGCTTTTTAGTTCCTCTTCACTTTCTGCCATAAGGGTGGTGTCATCTGCATATCTGAGGTTAGTGATATTTCTCCCGGCAATCTTGATTCCAGCTTGTGCTTCTTCCAGCCCAGCGTTTCTCATGATGGACTCTGCATATAGGCTCAGTCGTGTCTAACTCTTTGCAACCCCATGGACGGTAGCCCATCAGGTTCCTCTGTCCATGGGATTTTCCACACAAGAATACAGGAGTGGGTTGCCATTTCCTTCTCCAGGGGATCTTCCTGACCCAGGGATTGAACCCGGGTGTCCTGCACTGCAGGCAGACTCTTTACCATCTGAGCTTCCAGGGGAGCACAAAAGTCGATGAGGATTTTCCATTTTATTCTAAATGTGTTATGAGCCACTGGCAGGTCTTCAGCAAAGGGCTCGAGGAGATGATCTGATTTACACATTTAAAAGATCACTTGGGCTACTGTATGGAGATATAGAGACCAGTTGAGAATCTGGGCCAAGATCCAGGGATATGATGGAAAACGAGGGTGAAACAGCAAAAATGGACACAGACAGACTCAGCACATGTGCTAAAGGAGAGGAGGCAGAACTTGCCGATGGACTGATGTGGGAGGTGAGGAAAGAAAAGAAGCAAGTGAAACTCCAAATCATTTCCTTAAGCCGCCAAGTAAAGAGTGGTATCATTTATGCAGATGGGGAAAGCTGGAGACTACCAGATTTGAGATGGCAGTGAGGAGAGGGATTTAGAAATTCTGTTTTCAAAACGTTAAGTTGGGATGTTCGTTAAACATCCAAATGGAGTCTAGATTGGCTGGTTGTACAACACACATCTAGAGAGCAAGTCTCCAGTAATACATTTAGGACATATCAGCGTTTGGATGGTAGCCGACAAAATGACCTGGGGAGAAACTGAAGAACAGGGGTCCTGGGACAAGCCTAGACCTCTCTAGCGGCATAGTGTCAGCAGAGAAGGACCCAAATGGATGGCCAAGAAGGACTGGCCCTTGAGGGACCAATAAAAGGAAAACCAGGAATGTGTGTTGTCCGGAGGCTGAGTAAGAAGGGAGAGGTCCGTGCCTGCTAAGGTAGGTGTGAGCAGAGGGTACAGAAAGGATGCTCAGATCTGGGAACATGGAAGGTCCTGGAGACCCTGACAAGAGCTTCAGCAGTGGAATGGAGGAGACAGAAGCCTGACGGGAGTGGCAAAGGGAAGGAGGGGGCATCATGAGGAGGAGATAGTAGCTCTGGATACTAAAGATGAGGACTAGCATCAACAGAAATCAGCAGGCCTTAAAGTGAGACACACTCTGATGTGTATGAGGGATAAAAAGTTAGGAGAGACCAGTAGATTCTGCAAATACATACTAAAAACTAAAAATGTCAACAAGAAAAGCATGGGTTAGTGATCAGTAGGAACCATTTAAGTGAATTCTGACTTAGAGATAAGGTATTGATTAAGATCAAGGTGCCCTGAGTATTTCTAATGTATTAACTAAATTATTAATGCTATTTTAAAATTGATGTTATTTATAAGGTGGTAAAGACCTTGCCAACCTACCAATGCAGGAGACATAAGAGACACAGGTTCAATCCCTGGGTTGGGAAGATTCCCTGGAGGAGGAAATGGCAACCCACTCAGTATTCTTGGCTGGGGAATCTCACAGAAAAGCCTGGCGGGCTACAGTCCATGGGGGTCGCAAAGGGTCAGCTATGACTGAAGTGACTTAGCATAATGTATGTGAGGCGGCATAGGGAAATACATATGATTCAACATAAAATAGATGAAAAAAATCAGTGAACGAACAAAGCATAGGAAATTACAGTAAGTTAAGTTCAATTCAGTCACTCAGTCATGTCTGACTCTTTGCGATTCCATGGACCGCAGCATGCCAGGCTTCCCTGTCCATCACCTCTCTCAGAGCTTGCTCAAACTCATGTCCATCGAATCAGTGATGCCATCCAATCATCTCATCCTCTGTCGTCCCCTTTTCCTCCCACCCTCAATCTTACCCAGCATCAAGGTCTTTTCCAGTGAGTCAGCTCTTCGATCAGGGGGCCCAAGTACTGGAGTTACAGCTTCAGCATCAGTCCTTCCAATGAATATTCAGGACTCATTTCCTTTACGATGGACTGGTTTGAACTCCTTGCAGTCCAAGGGACTCTCAAGAGTCTTCTCCAACACCATAGTTCAAAAGCATCAATTCTTCGGCACTCAGCTTTCCTTATAGTCCAACTCTCACATCCATACATGACTATGTGGAGAAACCATAGCTTTGACTAGACGGACCTTTGTTGGCAAAGTAATGTCTCTGGTTTTTAATATGCTGTCTAAGTTGGTCATAGCTTTTCTTCTAAGGAGCAAACGTCTTTTAATTTCATGGCTGCAGTCACCATCTGCAGTGATTTTGGAACCCCCAAAAATAAAGTCTGTCACTGTTTCCCCTGTTTCCCCATCTATTTGCCATGAAGTGATGGGACCAGATGCCATGATCTTCGTTTTCTTGAGCTTTAAGCCAATTTTTTCACTCTCCTCTTTCACTTTCGTCAAGAGGCTCTTAAGTTCTTCTTTGGTTTCTGCCATAAGGGTGGTGTCATCTGCATATCGGAGGTTCTTGATATTTCTCCTGGCAATCTTGATTCCAACTTGTGCTTCTTCCAGCCCTGCGTTTCTCATGATGTACTCTGCATAGAAGTTAAATAAGCAGGGTGACAATATACAGCCTTGACGTACTCCTTTTCCTATTTGGAACCAGTCTGTTGTTCCATGTCCAGTTCTAACTGTTGCTTCCTGACCTGCATACAGATTTCTCAAGAGGCAGGTCAGGTGATCTGGTATTCCCATCTCTTTAGGAATTTCCACAGTTTGTTGTGATCCATACAGTCAAAAGCTTTGACATAATCAATAAAGCAGAAATAGATGTTTTTCTGGAACTCTCTTGCTTTTTCCATGATCCAGCGGATGTTGGCAATTTGATCTCTGGTTCCTCTGCCTTTTCTTAATCCAGTTTGAAAATCTGGAAGTTCACGGTTCATGTACTGTTGAAGACTGGCTTGGAGAATTTTGAGCATTACTTTGCTAGCTTGTGAGATGAGAGCAATTGTGTGGTAGTTTGAGCATTCTCTGGCATTGCCTTTCTTTGGGATTGGAATGAAAGCTGACCTTTTCCAGTCCTGTGGCCATTATTGAGTTTTCCAAATTTGCTGGCATATTGAGTACAGCACTTTCACAGCATCATCTTTCAGGATTTGATATAGTTCAACCGGAATTCCATCACCTCCACTAGCTTTGTTTGGAGTGATGCTTCCTAAGGCCCACTTGATTTTGCATTCCAAGATATCTGGCTCTAGGTGAGTGAACACCATCGTGATTATCTGGGTCATGAAGATCTTTTGTGTAGTTCTTCTGTGTATTCTTGCCACCTCTTGTTAATATTTTCTGCTTCTGTTAGGTCCATACCATTTCTGTCCTTTATTGTGCCTATCTTTGCAAGAAATGTTCCCTTGGTATCTCTAATTTTCTTGAAGAGATCTTTAGTCTTTCCCATTCTGTTGTTTCCCTCTGTTTCTTTGCAATGATTACTGAGGAAGGTTTTCTTATCTCTCCTTGCTGTTCTTTGGAATTCAGCACTCAGATGCATATATCTTTCTTTTTCTCCTTTACGTTTCACTTCTCTTCTTTTCATAGCTATTTGTAAGGCCTCCTCAGACAACCATTTTGCCTTTTTGCATTGCTTTTTCTTGGGGATGGTCTTGATCCCTGCCTCCTGTACAATGTCACAAACCTCCATCCATGGTTCTTCTGGCCTCTGTCTATCAGATCTAATCCCTTGAATCTATTTGTCACTTCCAATGTATAATCATAAGGGATTTAATTTAGGTCATACCAAAATGGCTTAGTGGTTTTCCCTACTTTCTTTCATTTAAGTCTGAATTTGGCAATAAGGAGTTCATGATCTGAGCCACAGTCAGCTCCCAGTCTTGTTTTTGCTGATTGTATAGAGTTTCTCCATCTTTGGCTGCAAAGAATATAATCAATCTGATTTCGGTATTGACCATCTGGTGATGTCCATGTGTAAAGTCTTCTCTTGTGTTGTTGGAAAAGTGTTTGCTATGACCAGTGAGTTCTCTTGGCAAAACTCTATTAGCCTTTGCCTTGTTTCATTCTGTACTCCAAGGCCAAATTTGCCTGTTACTCCAGGTGTTTCTTGATTTCCTACTTTTGCATCCCAGTCCCCTATAAATGAATAGGACATCTTTCTTGGGTGTTAGTTCTAGAAGGTCTTGTAGGTCTTCACAGAACTGTTCAACTTCAGCTTCTTCAGCAATTCTGGTCGGGGCATAGACTTGGATTACTGTGATATCAAATGGTTTGCCTTAGGAATGAACAAAGATCATTCTGTTGCTTTTGAGACTGCATCCAATTACTGCATTTTGGACTCTTTTGTTGACTATGATGGCTACTCCATTTCTTCTAAGGGATTCTTGCCCACAATAGTAGATGTAATAGTCGTCTAAGTTAAATTCACCCATTCCAGTCCATTTTAGTTTGCTGATTCCTAAAATGTCGAAGTTCACTCTTGCCATCTCCTGTTTGACCACTTCCAATTGTCTTGATTCACGGACCTAACATTTCAGGTTCCTATGCGATACTGCTCTTTCCAGCATCGGACTTTACTTCCATCACCAGTCACATTCACAACTGGGTGTTGTTTTTGCTTTGGCTCTGTCTCTTTATTCTTTCCAGAGTTATTTCTCCACTGATCTCCAGTAGCATATTGGGCACCTACTGACCTGGGGAGTTCATCTTTCAGCGTCCTATCTTTATGCCTTTTCATACTGTTCATGGGGTTCTCAAGACAAGAATACTGAAGTGGTTTGCCATTCCTTCTCCAGTGGACCACATTTTGTCAGAACTCTTCAGCATGACCCATCTGTCTTGGGTGGCCCTACACAGCATGGGTCATACTTTCCTTGAGTTAGACAAGACTGTGGCCCATGTGATCAGATTGGTTAGTTTTCTGTGATTGTAGTTTCCATTCTGTCTGCCCTCTGATGGATAAGGATAAGAGGCTTATGGAAGCTTCCTGATGGGAGAGACTGACTAAGGGGGAAACTGGGTCCTGTTCTGATGGGCGGGGCCATGCTCAGTAAATCTTTAATCCGATTTTCTGTTGATGGGCGGGGCTGTGTTCCCTCCCTGTTGTTTGACCTGAGGCCAAACTATGGTGGAGGTAATGAAGATAATGGAGATCTCCTTCAGAAGGTCCCATGCATGTACTGCTGAACTCAGTGCCCCCGACCCAGTAGCAGGCCACAGCTGACCCAAGCCTCCCCCGGAAACTCCTGGACACTCACTGGCAAGGGCTGTGTTCCCTCCCTGTTGTTTGACCTGAGGCCAAACTATGGTGGAGGTAATGAAGATAATGGAGATCTCCTTCAGAAGGTCCCATGCATGTACTGCTGAACTCAGTGCCCCTGACCCAGTAGCAGGCCACAGCTGACCCAAGCCTCCCCCGGAAACTCCTGGACACTCACTGGCAAGTCTGAGTCAGTCTCTTCTGGGGTCACTACTCCTTTCTCCTGGGTCCTGGTGTGCACAATGCTTTGTTTGTGCCCTCCAAGAGTCTGTTTCCACAGTTGTGTGTGAGTTCTGGCAGCTCTATGGTGGGGTAAATGGCAACCTCCTCCAAAAGGGCTTATGCCATACCCATTACAGTAAAGGAGGGGGTAGAAAGAAAATGGAAATAGAGACTTAGGGGTCAGTGTAGTTTTTTGATGTAAGACACAGATTTTTCTGCCTAGGAGCCAAAGCAAGACGGAACTGTAATCAATAAGTAGAACTGCCGTGTCCACGAAGGGAAAAGAGATCATGTGCCCAGGAAAAATACTGCTGTTTTCTGTACTGTGTATGAAAGTGAAAGTCGCTCAGTTGTGTCCGACTCTTTGAGACCCCATGGAATAGTCCCTGGAATTCTTTAGACCAGAATACTGGAGTGGGTAGCTGTTCCCCTCTCCAGGGGATATTCTCAACCCAGGGATCGAGCCCAGGTCTTCTGCATTGCAGGAAGCTTCTTTTTTTTTTGGGAGGGGGGGAGCAGAGCAGGAAGATTCTTTACTGTCTGAGCCATCAAGCCCAAGAATACTGGAGTAGGTAGCCCAGGTCTTCTCCAAGGGAATTGCCCCACCCAGGGATTGAACCCAGGTCTTTCGCATTGCAGGTGGATTCCTTACCAGCTGAGCCACCAGGGAAGCCCATGCTGTGTGTAGCGAGAGGCAATCTGAATTAGTGGAGCTCTTCTGGGCTTCCTGATTTAGCAGCAGAAGGAAGAATCAAAGTAGCTTTGGTTTTTCACTTATCTTCCCCTCTGTTTGCTGACACAAAATATAACTATAACCTGTTAACAGTCTGTGCTTTGCTATTCTGAATTCTGTTTTCTTGTCATTGAAACTGGACTAATTAGTCATAGCCAGCACTTCCAAAAATTGTTCTGTGTCATCCCCTTTCCCTTAGTTCATCTGTCAGGTGTGATGTGCATCTAATTTGTGGAGACAGCAAGTCGGGGAGGATCTGCCTGATATCCATGGTTCCAAGATGGCAATGGAGTTCAGATTTATCTGGAAACCTTGCTCTGCTCATAATGGGTGCTATGTGCTTTTAAGATGCTGAGTTCACAAGCTGAGAGTAAGAGATCAGCAAGGCTAAATTTAGGGCTGAGGTCATACAGAGGGTTCTTCGGACTTTTCTGATAATGCCTCTTTTGACAAATGGTAGAATTTACCAAATTACCAGTGGTACAATGTTATGGTGATAGCACAGAACAGCCTAGGGAGATCACTATGAATTACTGCAAAGGGAGAGGGTTTTACATCTTATGTAAACCTTGGTTGAAAGGCACCCCCACAGCCTGGTGCCTATGACTCCAGTAAAATCTCAGATTCATGGAGGCAGTCAGCTCCATCTCCTCTGCATCACTTGGGGGTCATGAATTCTGTAAAGAGAATCCTAATATTGGGGGAAATTTCACCTGTAGGTCTCTGTGAAGGAGACATGGTGGGCATATTTTGAGAGGTAGTAAGCTTAGTGGGAAGAAGCACAGGCATTGGAGTTGAACAGATCCAGGTCGGAATCTTGGCTTCAACGCTTCCAAGCTCTGTAGTCTAGGGGAAGTTTTATTTTTCTCACCTGTATGTTAAGAATAATAATGACACCAATCCACAGGGCTGTTGTAATAATGAAGGAGGATAATATAGCAAAACACTTAGTACAAACAGTAAATACAAAACCAAAAACTCAACTCAGTGGCCTGAGTGCCTCTCATCAGTATAATTCAACATGACCTCAGTAACATTTCTATAATAAATACAATAGTGAGATTCTTATATCTGTTTCTGATAATATCCCTAATGCAAGCCTATGGCGTAATGTCAAAGCAAAATNAACTCAGTGGCCTGAGTGCCTCTCATCAGTATAATTCAACATGACCTCAGTAACATTTCTATAATAAATACAATAGTGAGATTCTTATATCTGTTTCTGATAATATCCCTAATGCAAGCCTATGGCGTAATGTCAAAGCAAAATCCAGAATAGAGCATTGTACAGGGTGGCAAAAATAATGTAAACTAGATCTAAGGCTCTTTTTAATTTGATCCAAGGATGTACTCGGGGCCTGTAAAGGCATGGAGGATTTTTGTGCCCATAGGGCAGTTCTTTAGCAAGTCAGACTTGAGCTCTATGAGCTAGTCCACCTTAGGCTGGACTTCTCATGCCCCTTGTGGTCCACATCAAGCCCATTCGAAGGCTTCAGGTCCCAGAGGGTGTGGGTCTTATCTGCTGGAAAACCAGCCTTTCATCTCCTGAATATGGTAAACTTCTAACACATCACTTTTCTACACTTGACTGAGAAAAAGAGAAATCAATGACATTAACTTCCTTGGTCAGTGGTTAAGAATCCACCTGCCAATGCAAGGGACATGGGTTCCATCCATCCCTGGTTTCGAAAGATGCCACATGCCATGTGCCACAACTACTGAGCCCACGTGCCAAAGTACTGAAGTCCACATACCCTAGAGTCTGTGCTCCCACAAGAGAAACTACTGCAAAGAGAAGCCTGTGCACCGCAACTAGAGAGTAGCCCCTGCTTGCCACACTAGAGAAAGCACGCACGCCAACGAAGACCCCAACAAAGACCCAGCAGAGCCAAAAAACATACAAAATAAAAATGTAAAAACTTCCTTGGGCACTGAATTGCATCCCCCCCAAAAAGGTATGTTGAACTCCTAACCCCCAGTACCTCAGAATGTGCCCTTATTTGGAAATACTGTCATTAAATTACTTAATTAGAATAAATTAAGATGAGGTCCTACTGGAGGACAAGGGTAAGCTGCTAATTCAACATGAATGGTGTCCTTAGAAAACAGCATGTGAAGACAAAGACACTCAGGGAGAAGACACACGGTGACGTGTTGACTCCAGTCTCTGCTGAAGAATGCCTAAGACTGCCAGCAAACCACCGGAAGCTAGAGGGAGGCAAGGAAGAATTCCCCTCTGGGTTTCAGAGGGACCTTGGCACTGCCAATACCTTGATTTTGGATTTCCACCCTCCAGAAATGTCAGACAACAAATTTCTAATATTTTAAGCCACCCGGTTTGTGGCACTTTTATGGCAACCATATGAAATTAATGCAGGCATATTATCTGCTTTCTTCTACTATCTATCAATAGCAACAAGCAAATTGGTGATTGGCTGTCAAAACTCTAAATGGCCAAGTTCAGCCCTTGACCCCCGCTGGAGACAGCTTTCTGAGTTGAATGTTTCATGAGGTTCTTTCAGAATTCCAATATTGAAAGAATTTTGGATGGTATTCAAACACTGCCTTTTAAAGCAAACTGCATTGCTGATGGACACTAAAGAAGTGTTAGTCACTCAGATGTGTCCGACTCTTTGCAATCCCATGGACTGTAGCCCGCCAGGCTCCTCTGGCCATGGAATTCTCCAGGCAAGTACTGGGATGGGTACCTAGTATGGGATTAAAATTAATATTTAACAAGATGAATTGATGCAAAGGAGGACTATGCAAAGATAGCTTATCTGTGAGCATTCTTAGGGACTCTTTTTTCAGGAACAAGATAAGCTGGGAAATTTGTTCCTGTTAGCTCTGAGGTATCCATATTGATTCAATTCCAGGGCATAATGTATCATTACCTGTTCAGGGAAGGCAGGGGACTTCCCACAAGGAAGGCTCCTGATGGCAACAGGCAAAGGGAACAGAGGATGTAGGGAAGAATGATGAAAACAAATAGCTAGAAATCGGTATTGTATCACAATCGATGAACTGTTACTCAGTTATTAAAATAATAATGAAGATGATAAATGTCAAAAGATTGGAACATGATACAAAGAAATATGCAGCAGTGAAAGAGAACGGAGGAACAAACTGCTGATACAGCACCATGGGTGGTGCAAAAAATACAGCGCTCATAAAAAAGGAGTAGATGCTCTGTGATTCCATTTATAGGATCTTCTAGGACAGGCAAAACTAAGCTATGATGAAAACAATCAGATCAGTGATTGCATTTCTGGAATGGAGTGGAGAACAGGGAGGAGACTGATCTGGAAGGGGCATGAAGGAACTTCCTCAAGTGAGGAAATGTTCTATCTTAAGAAGAGGGCAGACACATGGTACATTTGTCAAAACTCATCTACTAGTAACCATAAGAGCTGTGCATTTCACTATATGTAAATTAAACCTTTGAAAATTTTTTGTAGATATATGAAAACAATGGCTTTTAAAACATGCTTTCCTTTTAGAAATGGATCATATGGTCATTGTAGAGATTTGGAAAAAAAAGTTTTTTTAATTAAGAAGAAAATCTGAGTGGGAAGGGGAAGGATAAATTAAGAGGTTGGATTTAACCACTATGTGTAAAACAGATAACCAACAAAGACCTACTGCATAGCACAGGGAACTCTATGCAATATTATATAATAACCTATAAGGGAAAAGAATATATATATATCTGAATAGCTGTGCTGTATACCTGAAACCTACATGACATTGTAAGTCAGCTATGCTTCAATAAAATTTTTTAAAAGAATTAAGAAGAAAATCAAAACACCCATAACTTCACTACTGAGAGTAAATAATTTTATTTTATTTTTTAAAAATAATTTTAATATAAGATGTAATATAAACATGTGTTAGCATAGCAAAGGTTAGAGTGAATACACTAACTCTTTTTTATGTTCTTATTATTACTCTTTCAAAACCACTATCGAATGAGTAGGATCTAAAACTAAAATGATGGAAGATAATAGGGAATTACAATTTCAATGAAGGAGGATAATATAGCAAAACACTTAGTATAAACAGTAAATACAAAACCAAAAACTCAACTCAGTGGCCTGAGTGCCTCTCATCAGTATAATTCAACATGACCTCAGTAACATTTCTATAATAAATACAATAGTGAGATTCTTATATCTGTTTCTGATAATATCCCTAATGCAATCGAATGGTTTTCCTTTCCTTTAAAGATAGACTTTATCTGTCCAATAAATAATAGGCATAATGGGANCAAAAACTCAACTCAGTGGCCTGAGTGCCTCTCATCAGTATAATTCAACATGACCTCAGTAACATTTCTATAATAAATATAATAGTGAGATTCTTATATCTGTTTCTGATAATATCCCTAATGCAATCGAATGGTTTTCCTTTCCTTTAAAGATAGACTTTATCTGTCCAATAAATAATAGGCATAATGGGAAAACGGGCTCTAGAAGAAAAACAAGAGCAACTGAGGCAGTTTTCCTCAGTGGAAAGCCCATGAAAGGATCACTTGGTTATAGTCCTCACGTGTAAAAAGGCTGAGAACTTGCTCAGAACAGGAAGAGTAACCCATTAATTTTGAGTCCCCAGAGCCAAATACCACGCACAAAGTAAGGATACCATAAACATGTCTGAATAAATGTTGTTCATGTCCAGGGAGAACCCATCAAGAACAAATAGATTTTAAATGAAAACATAAGAGATTTGGTGCAGACATGAGTAAGCCTTTGACTGTCAGGGATGATGAAGAAAATTCTAAAATATCTAATGAAAAAAAATGTTAAACATATATTACTGTTTGTTCAGTATAGTTTACACCTCCATTTTCCTAAAGGAAAGCGTCTAGAGCTGGCAGAATGTCCAGGTCCTCTCTGGATATAAGATTCTACTTCTATTATTTCTTCCCAGAAGACCAGGGATTAAGCATCACCTGCCCATTCACTTCTCATTTCTCATTCTCCCATTTGGGCAGGAGAAGGAGAGCAGGTGGCCAGCCTCAGGTAGGGCCACATTTGCAGCTGAACGGCTCAGCTTCCACATTAGCAGGCAGCTTTATGGAACCCTCAAAGGGATCCAATTCCCTGCCTGTCCCAGAGATCAGATAACGAAGCTCAGAGGAGTCCAGCCACAGCTAGCAGCAGGAGGTGGATGAGAAGCTAAAACACTCTTCCTCATGAGCCTAAAAAGATAAGGTAGCACCCTAAGCGGATGGCAGTCATCTCCTGCTGAGAAATGCGGTGGGATTTGGGGTTTTTCCTTTTTATTTGCCTACAGTTTCTACAATGAACACATCGTGCTTCTGCAGAGAGAAATAAGTTGTTTCTGCATCTCAAGATGTTAGAAGGATTCAAAGGAGTCGCTCTTTGAATTAATATTCAGGGTCAGGAGACTCACCAGCCCTGAAAAAGTGTTTCACCAGTGTTTCAGGCGACTCACCAGCCCTGAAATGGTGTTTTTGAAAAAAAAAAAAAAAAAAAGAAACTACCTTTTCATTTCCTCCTCCCTCCCCTCTGTTGAGCAAACAACCCTTTGTATAAGACAGTAGGCCCTGATTACACATCCTGTACCTGTCTGGGGCTGGCACCAGGGAGGGTGAAGCCCATCCCCAACTTACCATGACTATGGCTCTATGTCAGGGTCACGGTTCGGTCAGTCAAGCAGAAGTTCCTGTGTGATAAAAGCAGAGGGGATGAGAGAACCGTCATTAAAATCATTAATCAAGATAACTCACAGTTTGCACAAAGTTAAGCCACAGGGAAATAACACCCAGTTTCATCAAGAGGGCAGCTATTGATTAGCTAAAGAGACAAGAGCCAAGCTAATCATTAAAGAGAAACTGTTCTAAGAGGCAAGTGAATTATGCCAGACAAACAGTCTCCTAGCTGCTCTTCTGCTTGGCGATAACACATTACAGAAATGATTCCTCTTGCTTAGTTAGGGTGAGCTACATTACCTGAACTCAAGCCAAGCCTAGATTCTAAACTGGAAGTGTTAGTGGATCAGAAGAGGTGCCTCTTGGAGACAAAAGATAATCTGACTAATCAGGGGAAAAGTGCTGGACTCCAGCCTTTACCGTGAATGAGCCGCGTGTGTGCATTTGTATAAGATAACAGGCCACTGGCCCAACTCACATTAGACCTTTCTTTTTCCCAGTGGCCACTGCCACTGCCACCATCTCAGGACTTAAAGGTGCTTCTTCCCTTTAAGCTACAGCCTTACACACTTTGCCTTTGGTTCTTCAGCACCCTCTCCAACAAGAAGCCTTGAGCCATCACACATGTATTCAGTCATTTAGAATGCAAGAAATGTCTTTATTGTAGATGAGCCTCTGAGGGGCAGACCCACTGGCTTCCTATTTGCACATTCAGGTCCCACAGAAAAGGCTCCTTTTCTGAGCATTTGGTGAGATCCTTGAACTCAAAGAATTATCCCAGAACCAGAAGCATGGGCATCACCTATGAGTTCTTTAAAATCCAGAATCCCAGGTTCCCACTCCAGACCTACTGCAAGAATCTGCATTTTAACAAGATTCCCAGAATATCCGTCTGCACAGCGGTCTGGAAATCGCTGGCCTAGATAACCCTGTCAGGCTGTTGTTATTGTCTAGTCACTACGTTGTGTCCGATTCTTTGCAACCCCATGGACTGTAGCCTGCCAGGCTCCTCTGGCTATGGGATTTCCCAGGCAAGAATACTGGAGTGGTTTGCCATTTTATTCTCCAGGGGAATTTTCCTGATGCAGGGGTTGAACACACATCTCCTACATTGGCAGGTGGATTCTTTACTGCTGAGCCACCAGGGAAGCACAATCTTACCAGGGAGCCTTGTTCTATCATTCTCCCAGAATAACTGCATCCTTCTTGGACAACTTTATCACCAACTAAGTCCTGTTGGGCCACAGTCACTCTTCATCTTCCACTTTCTGAGGCTCAGCTTCTTTTTCCTTGATTCCCATCACTCACTGCAGACTTACCCCGTTTGACCTGGGGGTCAATCCCTTCCTGCGGGGAGTGTCAACTGGCTCTGAGGCACAGATTGAGCAAAGGTGCAGAGGTGGGGATGAGCCATGGCTTCAGGGCGAGGCTGCTGAAGCAGAGGGCTCCTTACAGGGAAGGCTCAGAGATACAGGTGGAAAAGCAGACGGGGAACTGATTGTCAAGGGCCCTGTATGTCCACCTGAGGAGTTTGACTTATAACGTAGGCAGTGGAGAAACAGTGAAAGGGTTGGATTTTGCAGAGAAATAATGTAAGACAAAACATACTTTAGCAAGTTACTATACTAGGGGGTAGACTAGAGTCAAAGCCAAGGAGTCAGGAAGGCTTGAAATACTCTTAATAGTACAGGCACAAAGATCTGTACTAAAATAGGCAAAGATCTGGGCTCCCGGATGCGGCCCCTTGGGATAGGATTTACACATGACTTTTTTGGAAGGAAGATGTTATTGGATTTGGTGGCTCCTGAATTATCTGAATTTATACATTCAATCACTAAATATTCGTAACACACCTCTATACCTCAGTCATTGTTTTCATTGATAGAGATAATATGGTGAATAAGACAGGGAACCTGCCTTCAAGGTGCTTACAGTGTTTCAGGAAAGATTGACAACAAATAAAGAGATGACTACATAAGACAGTTTGATACTAGTAAGATGAAAATACAATAGGATAATGGTACAGAACAGGGATCAACAAACTTCCACTCAGGGGCCACATTCTAATTTTAAACAGTCTATCAGCTGAGAAATATTTTTAACATTTTCAACAGTTGACCAAAAATCAAAGGAATAATATTTCATGACACACGAACATTCTATAAAATTCAAATTTCAGTGGTGGTTTGAGCAAAGCCTTCTGGAAATACCGAGAGTCATTATTCAATGAGCTAGAAATATTTTACCACAGGAAGAAGCTGTGTCACATTTGAACACAGGGTGCTTTTAGCCAGGTATTTTAAAACTTGGACAGCACACAGAGTAAGTCCATTTACATAAAAACAGTTGTTGTGTATTTATTATTTACTAGTATCAACTGAGTTTCTAAATAGATTTTAGAAACGAATGTCGTCAATGGCACCCTTTGATTCTTTCATTAGATAGCAGATGATATATGTAAAGTGAACCTACACAAATGCTGCCTAGCACAGTACCTGGCACCTCAATAATTAGGCAGGAATAGAGAAGGAATTGAACACACCCCTCCCCCAAGACAGAATTGCTGTAGGCCTCTTCTCAGCTCCACAGAACCATCAGCCCCCGGAAGATGAAAGGCCCTTTTCCATCTGTAAAAGCTCGCCCACGTGTCCACGTGCAGAGCCAAGGATTCTTATAGCAAGGGACCCCCAACCTCTGGGATCTAGTGCCTGATGATCTGAGGTGGAGTTGATATAATAATAGAATAAAGCAAACAGTAAATGTAATGTCCTGGAATCATCCTGAAGCCATCGCCACCTGCCCCCGCTTCCAGTCCATGGAAAAACTGTCTTCCATGAAACCAGTCCCTGGTGCCAAAAAGGTTGGGGACAACTGCTCCAAGGAACTTCTTCTGCCTCAGCCTCCTTGATTCTTTTGCTCTTTCTCTCTGAGGGCCAGCCTACAATCCCATAAGCTGATCAGTATGACCAAGTTCACAGCGACCCAGACTCTATTGTTGTATACAACTTTGAGGTTGTATAAGCTCCTTTTGCAGCTCAAGGGTCAGGGGAGGGGCAAATTATTAGCAACTGTGCCTCAAACTTTACATCTGGGAAATGCAGACACATTCAGTTTGGGGCATAGCTCAAATGACCTTAAAAGCATCAGGACTCTTCAAGATGGAAAGATGAAGCCTGAAGAGACCATATGTTTGAGATGTCTTTTAAAATACCAATACGTGGGTGGGAACCTGCATCTTCTTTGTAATATGTGAACTCCTCACCTAGGACTTCCCCGATGGCTCAGTGGAAAAGAATCTGCCTGCAATGCATGAGACATTGGAGACGTGGGTTCAATCCCTGGGCCAGGAATATCCCCTGGAGGAGGAAATGGCAACCTACTCCAATATTCTTGCCTGAAAAATCCCATGGATAGAGAAGCCTGGCAGACTATAGTCTGTGGGGTCGCAAAGAGTTGGACACGACTGAGCAACTAAACAGAGAGAAACAGACACCTAAGGCTCAGAACAGGGCTCTCGAAGGTTTTAGGACATAGTTTTAGAGCAACTGAAAGAAGCTGGTAACAACATGAGACTTATCCCAAGGGAATACATATTCCTTTGCATAAGGGAGTAATATGCTGTAAATTGTTGTTTAGTCACTAAGTCGTGTCCGACTCTGCAACCCCGTGGACTGTAACCCACCAGGCTTTTCTGTCCATGGAACTTTCCAGGCAAGAATTCTGGAGTGGGTTTGCCATTTCCTACTTCAGGGAATTTTCCCAACCCAGGGATTGAACCCATCCATGCCTCCTGCTCGGCAGGTTGAATCTTTACCACTGAGCCACCTGGGAAGCCTTAAGCTATAAATAAATTCAACCTATTTCACGTTAAGATTACATGTACTTTCAGAAATAATTTACAATGAATTCATAAAGAAAAATTAGGTATGTCAAGAACACACCCCTATTGTTCTTCTATAGGATGTTCAGAAGGACAATTATTACACTACCCCACATACTGCCCTATTATATCACTGCCAGAAATTGGCAACCCAGTGCTGACTCAAGCATAGTTTCTTAAGTCCTTACAGCAGATTGCAGATGCATGAACAAGGCCCACTCCTGGTAATATTGTAGGAGGCCATGCAGACAGCAGTGTGATACATTCCTCCCCACCCACCCAGACTTTGGACAGCAGGCAAATGAGACTGACTAGTAAAATCAGTAAATAATCATCAAAACAATGATATGCAAACTCATCTAAGGAGGAAGAATGGCTCCCGGGATGAAGCCAGCTGGCCAAAAGCTGTTAGACATATTTAAAGAAAAATTCTGTCCAACAGCAATGCAAGCTCAACCCAAAACCATCACTGAGGTTTACTCTAAAATGTTTATCAAAAGCCTGGCCTCAAGAAAGGCTGGCTTGGCCCCACAATCAATGTTCTAGGCGTCAGATATTTCCCCACTGTGAAGATGAATTTTATCCATCTAAAACTTTTCCTTCTGATTCCTTGATTGCCAAGGAACCTCTTGACTAGAGTTTGGCTTTCCATGTGGACCTCTCTACAAAGTACTGCAGTATATGGATTTTTTTCTAAGTGATAGTTATACTTCTCAACATAAATAAATTAACCGTGTGTGCAAGCATGTAAGTGCCTATAAGTGGTAAGCCCATAAATACGAACCTGTCCCTAAGAGATGAACCCCTTCTGGATGTGCTAATAAATACAATTTCTCTGGTCTTGCCGGAGGCGACACCATGGTGAATTCACCCCATGACCAGATGCTTTCTTTGAGACCCCAGCATAACTTGGCAGTTGTTCTCCATTCAGATGCATAACATTGACCCAAGACCGGCACTCTTACCCTTCACTGTGAAGGGGTCTGATGGCCTTGTGACACATTCTTACAATGAATCCTTCTCCTCCCTGGAAGATCACATGTGAGTGACTCATTCACCATTTTTCTTTGGTACATGGTTTCACTTTAAATCCCAGTGGATGACAAATTTAAACTTTTAGTCTGTGGACTTGTGGAGAGTGCAACTGGGCCCCACCCAGGCACTAAAGGCTTTTTAAAACTGTCTATGAAATAGGAACATGAAAGCAACTCTTCTTCCTTGGATCTTTGATTCTTCTAAAGTTAAAGGAAATTTTCTTCCCTGGATGGGGTTTTTTATTTTTAAACATTTAATCCAAGCAAAGTGTGTAGGCTAAGCGAAGGCAAAGTTGAAGACTTGCTTGCTAAGCAATTCTTAGAGAAGAATCTCTTTCAACCCATCATCTGGCAAATAACTTATTAACAGTCTTTTGTCCAAATTTTAGCCACTTATTCACAGCACTATTGGAACAGTAATAATAATTTCAATCCACAAATAATTAAAAAACACATTTTACATATAATTTAAAACATCCCCACTCTTTCTCTACCATTTGTTCCCACATCATGCCCAAGTCTATTCAAGTTTTCTACTCCAATGATTCCTTTGTCCAAAAGGCAGGAGAAGGAAGGAAGGACATGTATTAAACACTCCTCTACATGACCTTAATGTACCTAACCTTTGGAGTCCTGACATTATCTCCACTTTACAAAGCAGATGGATAATACAATAATGAAAGTTGTTTATGGCGAGTTCTATATTGTATTAAGAGATAAGATTAGAAAGACAAAAAGAGTAATGAGATGGCCTTAATGACTGCTGGGAGAGCTGGCTGGGCCCTGCACTCTTAGTTTACCTTCTGCCCTCCTAAACACCTTTCTGTTTCACATTAATACCTCAGTTTCCCCAGGCACAAATCATTGCATATTCTAATAAATTTTATAAATATTTCTCTGGATACTGTTTTCAGTTTTCATAGTATAAAGTTTCAAATTTTCCTAAGTAATTTTCTCTCATTATCCAAGTGACTCCAAGTGCCACCTGTCAACTAGAGATCTTTGGAATTCTGGTCGGCGGGCTTTTTGATGGTGGAGGTGTTTTTAAATTATTTTGCCTTTTAATTGCAGGCAAATTGTCTGGATTCCCCTCCTCCTCGCAGGCTAGTTAGCACAGAAACAAGAAGCGATGCACTGCTAACACCAAGTACTACTCTCAGTCATGGAACTAACAGGATAGTTTCACTGATGTTTCATCTCAATCATTCAACAATCATGATCTGAATGCCTGCCCCAGGCCAGGTACCATTCTAGGTGCTAAAAGGCAACCTTAGTCTCTCCATTTGTTACCTTCATATCGAAAATTACCCCCTGTGCCTTGTCTGTTCAAGAGTAGCCTAACAGAAAAAAATTCTCTTAGTGGTTGGCAAGAACTGTGTTGAACATCCTTCTCATTGCAAGGACTCTACGCCCCTTCTGAAGGTTCATCTCCAGCCTTTGGTCTCCTGGTCATGGGGCTCACTCCTCCAAGGGGTAGCCTCTGTCACTGCTCAGTGGCTCAGCATCAGGAAAGCTGGCCTTGTATTCCTTGCTAGGTGTGCTGGAGCTAAAGGGGCTTTATTTTTAAATAAGTATTTACTGACCATCTAGTTACACCGAGTGCTTAGGTGCTTTATCATGGGCTTCCCTGGTGGCTTAGACAGTAAAGAATCTGCCTGCAATGTGGGAGACCTGGGTTCAGTCCCTGGATTGGAAAGATTCCCCTGGAAGACGGCATGGCAACCCACTCCAGTATTCTTGCCTGGAGAATCACCATGCACAGAGGAGCCTGGCATGCTACAGTCCATGGGGTCGCAAAGAGTTGGTCATGACTCAACGACTGAGCACACAGGTGATTTATCAACACTATAGTGCTTCCCCTCTCACTGTCCAGTGAATTGGGCAGGATAACTTAAATTTGAGAAAAGTTAAGCATAATGCCCAAAGTCACTCATGTAGTAGGTGGTAGGAGCTATGTTTTCAGTCACAGCCATTACTCTAGAGATGTACTCATGATGCTATACCATGCTAAATGCATGTATTTTTACACACGTGTATAATTATACATTAAGGCAGGTGTCAGTGATAGAAGCTTTTAGGAGTAACAATGGAATCAAAACTTCAAATTGTCACATCTTTTGCTGAGCTAAATGCTTTCTTTTTCTTTGCATCTTTAACAAGCTGGATGAAAAAAAAAAACAAAACAACAACAAAAACACTCCTCCCGGACCTATCTGCTGGACACTGGACCCCACTTGGGCAGACAGCGCCCAATCAAGAATGGTGGCTCTTTGAAGAGCGTGTTTCTAACCCCACATGCCCCGCCCTAGTTCAGCCATCCGACCTTCCCAGTGGAAGAACACGGCTCTGTGACAGTATCTCTCGGAGCCAACACATGGCCAGAGTCATGTCATCTCCAGCTGAGAGGTACTCAGTGTTTCCATCCAAACCCCTTCCGGGCACATTCTGTGCCCCTCCCCTCCATGACAGGGCCGAGCATCCTGTACGCAGTTGGATGCGTTCCACCCACAATCGGAAAGTACCCTCGGCGCTGCCCGTTTCAGAGACTGACTGACGCATCACGCCATGGAGATAGTCAAGGGCTAGAAATACTGGAACCGTTTGTGTATGTTTATCCTAACATCAGCAATATTTAGACTGTCCAGGGTACACCAGTAGGGAGAAAAAGAAGGGCTGTTAGGAATAAGTCTTCCAGCTTATGCTATGAACCAAAAACTGCACGGGCTTTCATTCAGAGTCTAACATGGGGTTTGGCGCAGCTCTGACATGTTTGCTCAAGCCCCAGATGGCAGTTTACTTACACGATCAGAGGCAGCGCCCCTCCAGGCTTGAAATACAACTATTCTTTTGATCTTTCAGAGTTGATTTTCCCAATTCAGATCAAAATGTCTAGCAAACAGCTGAGAGAGCAATTCCCAGGCGGTGCCGTAACTACACAAAGAAAGCAGGAGTAGAAATAAGAGTGGAAACACCTGCCCCAGAAAGAGCTCATTGCCACCACGGTTGGATTGTTAAGAGTAGAGAAGGCTACAGACAGCGTCCAGCCCCACCCTCCCTGGAGACGGGAGACAGCCCTGTCTACAGGTTAGGTGGTAGACCTGCCTCTGGGTAACATGTGTGATAATAACGTGTGGATTCACTCTCTGACCCAAGGTCTGGCAGGTGCTAGTAGCACGGGTGGGACAGGTTCACGCTAGTGAGGGCAAATCCATGCCGTCCCTCTAATAGGAAACAGCAGTGAAAAGTGAAGTCGCTCAGTCGTGTCCGACTCTTTGCAATCCCATAGATTGTAGCCTACCGGGCTCCTCTGTCCATGGGATTCTCCAAGCAATAGTACTGCAGTAGATTGCCATTTCCTTCTCCAGGGATCTTCCAAACCCAGGGCTCGAACCCAGGTCTCCCGCATTGTAGACAGACGCTTTACCAGCTGAGCCACCAGCAGTGGGAAGGTTCAGATCTGAGGCTGGCGTGGCCAACGCCACAGCCAAGCTGTCCATTTCAGACAGGACCTCCTCCTTCCTTGGAGCCATCCTTCCTTTGACACCATCCTTCCTCTGTAACCAAGATGCTGAAGCCTGGAGGCCAACCACTTGGGTTTATAACTCTTCCACAAATCCTCACTGTATGATTTGGAGTAAATTATAATCTCTCTGTACTTCAATGAATTTCCTCATTGATAACATGGAATTCATAATAATAGTAACTTCATAGGAAGGGTTGTGGCAAAGATGAATCAAGTTATTACATCATATCAAGTACTTAGAATCTCACACATATTATGTACTCAACAAATGTTAGCTATTCTTTTTATTACTATTCTCTTTGAGTAACCTTTATCCACCACATACACATATTCCAACATACCAGTTTAATGAGCTGTTTTAGGGGTGGGTTACCAACTCCACCCATATTAAAAATATCTGTGGTGTACAGAGTTCAGGCTTTCGCTTCTACAACCTTTCAAACCAGATTTCCCTTAGGACCCTTTTGGCCACCAAGTTGATGGGGTCCTCTGTGTGTGTCTGTCCTCCGACATCATCATTGTTTTCAGAGTTGTCTGAATTCTAAGACAGCATCTTCCCTGGAATCTGCTCACCAGACTCCCATCCTGGGCCCCTAGTTTCCTGCTCTTAATTCTTAGCAGTGCCTTCCACACAGTGGAGCTGTAAGAAATGCCTGTTGACTTTAACTGAACTGGCTGCTCCTGCAGCCATAGGACTGTGTTAACTGCCTTGGCTCCTCCGGCTTGCAGAAGGCCTAGTCTTCCAAGAAGGGTCCTCTTACCCAGGGGGTCTCCTCCTCTTGCCTTGTTTCTGAGCTCCCTGGTATTCTCTAAGGAAGCATTAGCATAGATTCAATTACTCCAGTCCCACTGGGGTTTACTTTCTAACCACAGGGGAAAATATATTCTCTTATCTTGAAACCTTAAGGTAGGCAGAGATTTCTTAGGACACAAAACAGCACAAGCTATAAAAGTCAATATAAGTAAGATTCATCAAAATTAAAAAAGATTTGCTCAGTAAAAGACACTATTAGAAAAGTGTCTTTTATTCTCAATAAAAGAAAATTAACAGAAAATCCATAGACTGGGGGAAATATTCACAGCACGTTTACCTGATAAAGGACTCGAGCTGAGAACATACAAAGAACGGAAAGTCATAACACAAAGGTGAGCTCAGCAAGTTCTTAAATGGAAAGAAGACTTAAGACACTTCACAGAAGGAGACATATGAATGATCAGTAGGCGTGTGAAAGCGTGCCCGTTACCAGTTATGCAGAAAACACAGAGTAAAAGCAAAATAAGATACCATTCACATCCCTTAAAATGGTTTAAAAAAAAGGAAAGAAAAGGGAAGAAACAACAACAAAAAATGGACACTATTAAATGTTAGAGAGGGACGTCCCCGGTGGTCCTGTGGTTATGAATCCGCCTTTCAATGTAGGAGACGCAGGTTTGATCCCTGTGTATGACTCCACATGCCATGGGGCAACCAAACCTGTGCACCCCAACTACAGAAATGCCCACGCACCACAAAGACCCAGCACAGGGAAAAATCAATTTAAAAATAAATAAATAAATGCTAGAGTAGAGGTAGAGCAACTGAAACTTTCAAACACTATAAACTTGAGAGAACTATTTGGCAGTTTCTATTAAGGTTAAACATGAATCTTCCCTTTGGCTCAGCAATTCCATCTTATTTACCTAAGATAAGTGAAAACCCATATCCATAAGAAAACATGGGCAAGAGTGTTCACATGAGCCGTACTCACACAAACTGCTCCAACTGGAGACAACTCAAATGCCCATCAACAGATAAATGGACAGATTGCAGAATATTCATGCAATGGATACTTTTCAGCAAACGACTGATACAGCGATAAGACGAGTGAATCTCTAAAACATTATTCTGAGTGAATGAAGCCGATAAAAACAAGCTAATGCATAATGCCAGAAAGCACAAAAGTGGTTGCCTAGGGTTAGGGATTGGAGGTAGTGGTGAGGTGGAGGGGCATACCTGCACAGGATTGTCAGGGAAGCAACTTTAGGGTGTGACTGAAATATTCTTTATCTTGATTGAGGCAGTGGTACCCAACTGTACACATTTGTCAAAATACATTGAATTCACTTCACACCCATTAAGATGGCCAGTATTAAAACAAAACAAATCAGAAAATAACAAGTGTCAGTGAAGATGTGGAGAAATTGGATCCCTTGTGTACTGCTGGTAGGAGTGTAAAATAGTATAGCCACTATAGAAAACAGCATGGTACTTCCTTGAAAAGTTAAAAATATAATAATTACTATGTGATCTAGCAATTCCAGTTATGGGTATATATTCCACGTATATACAATCTGGAGATACATACATACATATTAATATACATAGTCTTTCCAAAAAACTGAAACCAGGGACTCAATGAGATGTTTGTACACTCACGTTCATAGCAGGATTATTCAAAATAGCCAAAAGATGGACGCAACCCATGTGTCAACTGATAGATGAATGTATAAACAAAATGTGGTACATACAACAGAATATTATTCAGCCTCGAAAAGAAATTTGACATGGACTTTGAGGACATTATGCTAAGTGAAATAGCCAGACACAAAAAGATCACTACAATGCGATTCCACTTACATTGAGAACTTAGAGTCGTCAAACTCATGTAAGATGGTAGTGCCGGAGGTGGAAGAAGGGGCGAGAAGGAATTATAGTCTAGCAGGTATAGAATTTCAGTTCCACAAGATGAAACGCGTGGTAGTGATGGCTCCAAAACAATGTAACTGTATTCACACCACCAAACTGAAGGCTTAGAAACAGTTAAAATGGTAAGTTTTATCTTATTTGTATTTTACCACAATTAAAAACAATAATTTTACAGTATTCTTGGCTGGGAAATCCCATGGGCAGAGGAGCCTGGGAGGCTACAGTGCATGGGGTTGCAAAAGAGTCGGACACGACTTAGTGACTAAATGACAACAAACAATTACAAAGAGAAAGACAATTTTAAAAATGAAATAAAAAGAAGCAATTAAAAAAAGTGAACTCCTTAAGAAAAAAACACCTCACTGAACTAAGCACTTAAGATCTGTGCATTTTATCATATGTAATTAATACTTCAATACAATAATAAACATGTCTTCAGCCAAAAGTATATGATTAAGATAATACACAGGCATAGTTTTGCAGGCTGAGGGTGGCCTCTCAGGTAAAGCCTGCCACTGTGTGTCTTCCTTTAGCAATGTCCTCTCAGAGCAAAATCCAACTCAGTGGAATCCAAAAATCCATACAGCTTTTGCCATGGGTAAAGCCACGTCTCCTCAGGGATAACAGCTATTCAAAGAGAAAAATCTGTCCAGCATAGTTAAGCTTTGCTACAGGTTACATTGTTTTTCCCACTCCATTTTCCAAGTTACTTTAAAATCAGAGGCCCTCAAAGAAACGTGAAAGGTCACTTAATTCCATTTTCCTCCTTCAAAAATACCGTAAGTAAACTATTCTGGGCAAGTAAGACTCTAAGACAGGAACCCCACTAACTGTTCACATAGGAACCCCAACCAGTTGATCATAAGCTAATGGTGTTGATCTCCAGCTTTTGTTTCTTTTACCACTAGAGTTTCTGTATGTCCATCTGCACCCAGGTCACCTGGATCCCTCCTTATGAATCACAAACTACAGGCCACCATATCCTTAGACCTCCAATCCCAAGGCTGTATGTCCACCTGCACCTAGGTCACCCGGATCCCTCCTTATGAATCATAAACTATAGGCCACCATATCCTGAGATCCCAGTGCCAAGGCAGACCAGTACTCCTGATCTTCTCTCTTGTCTCAGCCATCATAGGTCTCAGGGGCAAAGAAGAGCACCTCATCAGAGAAAGGAATCCTGAATCTAACATCTGGTCTTTCTTTTATAATCTGTCCCAGAGAAACTAAAGTCCACTCCATCTTTCTTTACAGAATTCTTGTGAGGCTGGAAGGAGGAGACAGACAGGACCTGAATGAGAAACTCAAGTACCAGAGGGGAGCGACTGGCAAAGAGGCAGTGAGTGGCCAGGCTTCCTATTGTCCTGTTAGGTTTTATTTGCCTACAGGTAGGAAAAGCGTTATCACACAGCCCAGGCTTTTCCTCACCAACACTACCACTTCCGTTTGCCACAAGGGGAGAAAACTCTTCCCAAATGAGCAGGGAAAGCAGCTGGGTTTTCTTCACAGATTTACAGTGCTTTGACCCTGGCAGTCTGGATCAGCTGGAGAAGAAACATAGCTCTCTTGAAATGGCATGTTTTCTTCTGGTGCTGCCCATGCCCTGTAAATACTGGAGATCTAGCTCTGTGGGCAACTCTCTCTCCCCCTGGATCACCCTCTCCTTCCGTGGACCAGAGCAGGGATCTATTTTCAAATCTTTCCAGCATTCAAGCTGACTCTGGCCAAAGAATACAAAAACAGAACTGTTAGAATTCTTCCATGGTGGATGTTTGATTCACATAGGGAACTTGCTATTTCTGATGCAGCCTCTCCACCCCCCCCCTTTTTTTTTTTTTCATGAAGAACCTCATGAAGGCAAAGGAGGGCCACGGAGGAAACTCGTGACAAAATCCAAAGGACTAGGACCAACATGAGACAAGATCAGAAGCTGAAAGGAACCGAAACTAACTAGAGGAAGATGGCGTAAACGTGTGTGTAAGAGACACAGAAGAGCTAGAAAGAGGGGGATAGTAAGGAGCTGAGTGACGTGTCTCCATCAGCTCAGTGGGGAATCCCCCCAGAAAACCCCACCCCTGCCCAGCCACTTGAGCTGAGGAGCTGTGAAGTAGACCCTTTACTGACCCTACTAATTCCCCAAGCCAGACACAAAGCAGATTAGATGCAGGGAAAGGTGATCAAAGAAAAGAATCCTGGTGGAAAGGCTTCCTTTATGTATCAAAGAACCAGGCGTTGGGGATAGGAAAAGATGCCACCTCAGAGAGGCAGAGAGAAATGGGGAAAACCAGTTAGAAACAGCAATTGGACTGCATACTGTGCAAACAAATTTCTCTTCCGCTTAAAGCTGATCCCAACACAAAAAGGACTAAGGTGTTCTGTCCACCTTTCCTTTGACACAGTCTGCACCTGTGTTGTGCAACATGGTAGCCACAAGCCACCAAGCAGTTATTGAGTAACTGAAATGCACTAGTGCAACAGAGAAGATAACTCAATTTTAGGTTGAATTCAATTTAAAATTGAAGCAGTATAAAATATTTTTTCATAACACAGGACAGCAGCATTTTTTGATGAGCCCAGATTCACTGTAACCATTACACTGTGCAGCGTGCTTGTCAGCCACACTGCATCTTTTCTAGTATTATACCGAATCACAGCACCAATCCACTTGCAGACAACATATTGATTCACTTTGATATCATCTATGCATTAATGCAACATTTTGAACGTTATTTGAATATGTTCTACAGAGAACATGAATTACAGTGATACCTATATAAATTGTAATTCATAATTACATTTAAATACTTACTTTATAACATTTTCTAGTATGAAAATATAACAATGGACATTTAAAAAATTTTTAAAAGAAGGTGGCTTACTGATGTGGAATTGAGTGAAGAGGCAGAGGCACTGTGACTGATACAGTAGGAAAAAGAGATTCAATTTGCATATAAGAATCAGTGAATGAACTGGACAGGTGCAGTGTTATTTTTAAAAAATATTTATTTAATTGGAGGCTAATTACTTTACAATATTGTAGTGGTTTTTGTCATACATTGACATGGATCTGCCACGGGTGTACATTTGTTCCCCATTCGGAACCCCCCCTTCCCACCTCCCTCCCCATCCCATCCCAATGCACCAGCCCTGAGCACCCTGTCTCATGCATCGAACCTGGACTGGTGATCCGGACAGGTGCAGTTTTAATCGGTACCATCTTATTGAAACACTCAAATGGACTTTCTCTCCAACCCAGTACTTTGGATCTGTTGGGTAGGATAATTGATATTATTCATTTCACCTGTCTCGTTTTTATTTTTTAAAATGTGACTACTAGATAATTCAAACTTACGTTTGTGGCTCTCTTTATATTTCTATCACATAGCACTGATCTACACCTATCTTGTGTAATAATAATTTAAAAATTTCTTCTTTATTTTTAATTGGAGGCTAACTGCTTTGCAAAGTTGTATTGGTTTCTGCCCCGCAACAGTGCCAATCAGCCGTAAGTGTATATATATATATACATCCCCTCTCTTCTGAGCCTCCCTCCCCCTCTCCCTCCCCACCATCCCACCCCTCTAGGTGGTCACAGGGCTCCAGGCTGGGCTCGCTGTGTTTTACTGTAACTTCCCACTAGCTCTCCAGTTTACACATGCTAGTGTATGTACGTCAGTGCTACTCTCTCCATTCAACCAACCCTCTCCTTCCCGTTGTGTCTGCAAGTTTATTCTCTATGTCTGTGTCTCTATTCCTGCCCTGCAAATAGGTTCACTAGTACCATTTTCCTAGATTCCATATATGTGTGTTAATATGGGATACTTGTTTTACTCTTTCTTGACGTACTTGACTCTGTATAAGAGGCTCTGGGTTCATTCACCTCAATTCAACTGACATCTGTTCCTTTTTATGGTTAATAATAATTATAATAGCTACTGTTGAGCACATATTTTACTGTGTCAGACATTGTTCTAAATACTTTATATGAATAATTATCTCAGATATCTCTTTTAAATCTCATCAAGAAAATTATTTCTCTTCTTGGTGACTTCATTTCCCCCATTTTTTTAAAAAAAGAAAGAAAAACCCAGTATGGGGCTATGCCAAAAGAAAGAGCGCCTTGGAATGTGTAAAGGCAAAGCTTATCCCTGAAAATAATTCACTTAATTATTCAGAAGAAACATTCAGGAAACCATTGGGCATCCTCAATATTTGATGGAAGAATAGCATTCTAAGTAGGAGGAGAAAAATGATTAGCATAACACCAAGAAATCCTTTGAGATGAAAGATTTTGGTTTAAACATTCTGTATTCAGAACATCAAGGCCAAGGTTAATTTTCTACAATCACCCTTCTCCTCCTTCACAAATAGAAAGAGATTTGATTTTTAAAATACTTATGTGTATTTAAGAGGGCTTACCAAATTTAATATTAATATAAGAAGGTTTGCCAAATATTTAAATAATATTCTTTTCACTACTGTTTGGTTTCAACTATTCCTTCTTCCCCAAAGCAGAATCCTCCAGCAGGAGTCCTTCTAAAAGAAATGAAGCATCTGCAGAGATCATGAAAAATTTAATATTAACACCTCGAGAGACCATAGAAAATAGAAAATGCTGGTTAGCTTAAAAAAAAAAAAAACTCTTTACTTTTTAATAAAATGTATACAGCAGAAAAATTATTTGGTTTATTTCTGTTTCAGCAACCTCAGGACTTTTTGGTTGTAAAAATGAAATATGGATTTGAGATAGTTGGCATTAATTTTATTTGTCACTATCAACCTCTTTTTCCCTCCAGTCGTTATTGTTTAAGTTGCCTGCCTGATCTGATAAACTTGTTTCCTAAACCCAGCAAGCATGTGGGAACAGGCAAAATGTTCCACTGCAGTGCTGAAAATTATGGCTCTTTCCTACAAAAGAAAAAGATCAACTTTCGTAGGATTTTAGAGCGTATAAGGCCTTTAGCAATCACATCTATTTCCCCCTTTCATTTTATTTTGTAAATTATTAAATCAAATCTAAGCACTGAAAAGGCCATTTTAAAACAGTGTAAACATACCATGTACTTTCACTTTTTGTGTGTTCCAATCTTTTAGCAGTTGTAATCACAGTACGTATATCATTTTATGTTTGCTCTCTCCTCTTAATTTTCCAAATTCTACACAATCATCATATTTATTATTTTATTAAATTTATATTCTTCCATCATATTGATACATTATAACTTACTCAATGTCCCTACTATTTGGTTATTCAGGTTTTTTTATGATATGACTACAATCTTTATAATTAGCTTTGTAGATTTTGTTCTTCTGTTGACCTATTTATTCCTTGTGATACCAATATCTGGATAATTATGAATATTTCCTGTTGTCCTCCAAATTTACAAGGATATCCAATTCTCAGCCAGCCAGAACACGTTCACTTGCTATATTTATAATTTAATGTTTAGGTGTAACACTGAGCCATATCACAGGTTTAACTTCTTTGAATAAACACTGAATTGTCTCTTTTTCTACTTATACGCCTTTTTGTGAATTATCTGCTTGCATTTTTTGCCCATTTTAGGGATCCTGATGCTTTACTAACACATTTCTAGGAATTATGCACATATTATAGAACTTAATCTTTTATACCCAGAATTTATTATTATGCATTTTTCCAATTTCATATTTTCCTTTTAGTAGAGTCAAACTTTGGGAGAAAATTTTTAAATCATACCTATCCATCTTTTCCTTTGTATTCCTCCCCATTCTTATTACCTCAATGGTTAGAAAAGTCTCTTTTTTTATGAAAATGTTGATAACCGTTGAGCTGGAAGATGAACAGGTACATGAGGTTTCCTTTTACTATTCTGCCACTTTGGGTGTATGTTGGGAAAAGTTTATAATAAAAAAAATTTTTTTTAAGTAGCTCTTTCCCACTGCTAGAATAATCACTTTATTTTATTTCTGCCAGTTTTTCTCCCACCCCTTCCATGTTCCAGTTGAGGAAACTCTTGCCCAGGAGGTTAAAGCAACTCTCTTACTACATGACTCATCTTGCGTCCCACCCACTAAACTTAGCCACAACATCTTCTGTTTTGGGCCTGGGGAAAACAGCCAATGACAAGGCTATTTGGAAAGAGCTAGAATTCAGTTTAAGAAATTTTGGCTGGAAGATCCTAAGTAGCTGGTGTTTTATTCCTGCAAGCTTGCTCCAACCCTGCCCCACTGCTGCTGTTGCTGCTAAGTCGCTTCAGTCGTGTCCGACTCTGTGCGGCCCCAAAGACGGCAGCCCACCAGGCACCCCCGTCCCTGGGGACTCTCCAGGCAAGAACACTGGAGTGGGTTGCCATTTCCTTCTCCAAAGCATGAAAGTGAAAAGTGAAAGAGAAGTCGCTCAGTCCTGTCCGACTCCTAGCGACCCCATGGAGTGCAGCCTACCACTAATGAGCCATAATAAGACCAGGGGTGTGCTGATAAACTTAACAGCTGGCTCTCCAAGGAAAGAAAACCCTGATTTGTAGCCATTTCTTTGGTGTAAATATTTTCAACATGATTCAAGTTACTTATGTGGTGTTACTGAAATTAGAGTTGGTAATGCTAAAGCTGAAACTCCAGTACTTTGGCCACCTCATGCGAAGAGTTGACTCACTGGAAAAGACTCTGATGCTGTGAGGGATTGGGGGCAAGAGGAGAAGGGGACGACCAAGGATGAGATGGCTGGATGGCATCACTGACTCGATGGATGCGAGTATGAGTGAACTCTGGGAGCTGGTGATGGACAGGGAGGCCTGGCGTGCTGCAATTCATGGGGTTGCAAAGAGTCGGACACGACTGAGCGACTGAACTGAACTGAACTGAATCAGCAGACAATGGTATGCCATTATATAGTATTTCCACCATACAGACACAAGAGACGTAAAGAACTTCAAGAACATATTTAATAGTAAAAGGTGATAAAATAATTAGAAAGTTACAGGGTGTTTTCAATATAATTTACTGATAAATATTTCTACCTTAATATAATTCATTTAATGGCTATATTTATAATATATTATATTTATAATATATAATGGTTAAATAATGGCTATATTTAACAATTAGTTTGAAAAAACCCTGAACATTTAACAGTCATTTCTGATGGATTTCCCACGTGGCTCAGTGGTAAAGAATCCATTTGCCAAAGCATGAGACGCAGGAGACGTGGGCTTGACTCTGGGTTGAGAAGATCCCCAGGAGGAGGAAATGGCAACCCACTCTAGTATTCTTGCCTGGAAAATCCCATGGACAGAGGAGCCTGGCAGGCTACAGTCCATGGAGTTGCAGAGTTGGACATTATTGAGTGACTAAGCATGCACTCTGATGGGTTGATAGAACAACACCCTAAGACACCACTGGGAGAACAGTAACAGAAGCAGGATTTTTTTTTTTTTTTTTTCAAAAAACTGTGGTTAAAAAAAATGACAAAACTTTTAATAGTTTTTAATAGTTAAGAGAATCTCTTCCCCATTGCTAGAATATTTGCTTTATTTTATTCCTATTTTCTATGTTTTATTCTATTTATTTCATTTTAAAATTCAGTGGCACTGATTACATTTACAATGTTGTACAACCATTACCACTATCCATTCCCAGAACTTCTCCATCGTCCCACACAGAAACTTTCTATGTATTAAATAATAACTCATCATTTCTCCCTTACCTCAGACTCTGCAAACCATCATTCTGTTTTCTGTCTCTATGAATTTGAATTTTATCCTATATAGGTGGAATGATATATTTGTTCTTTTGTGTCTGGACTATTTCATTTGGCATAATGTTCTCAAATTTCAACTATGTTTGAGTACCTATCAGAAATTCACTCTTTCTTAAGGTAAAAGCAGGGTTTTAAGACCAATATTTAAGGCCACCATGAATGCTTAGCCTGGAGGGAGAGTGTGTGGGTGTTGCTCCATCTTCTCACCTCTGAGGCATAAGCCTTCCTCAGATTCACCAACACAGAGAAAATCCAGGCAATCAAGTCCACCCAAAGCATGGCCCCAGTGAGGAGGTCACAGGCAGCTTTAATAGGGAGCACAAAAGAATCTGAAAAAGGTAGAAGATCTCGTGTGCATGATTAAAATTACCCTATGTTTATATTTTCATTATATCCAGACCAGTATTTCAACCTAAAAGAAGTTCATACAACTAAGTGGTTGTGAAAGTGGGGTTCCATGACCAGGAACATCACTATCAACTGGGAATTTGTTAAAAGTGTAAATTCATAGGCCCAATCCCAGACCTACAGAATCCAAAACTCGGGAGGTGGAGTTAAGAGGCTGCCCGACACGATTCTGATGCATTCTCAGATTTGATAACCACTGCTCTAGAGTAATGATTCTAGATTCCAACTACAGATACCTAAAAGGTTCCCAAACCACCCCATGGGCATTTCATAAGTGTAGGTTCTCATTCATGATCCTTCACCAACAGTAAGTTAATGGGGGACTTCCCTGGTGGTCCAGAGGTTAAGACTTTGCCTTCCAGTGCGGGGGTATATGTTCCATCCCTGGTGGGGAAGCTAAGAGCCCAAATGCCTCTGGGCCAAAAACCAAAAACATAAGTATTAATGTTAACAAAATTCAATAAAGACTTTTAAAAATGGTCCACATTTTAAAAAATCTTTAAAAAAGAATAATAGGGAAAAAACCGAGCAATATTTTATTAATAGAAGGGGGAGTCATAACGTTAACATCTTTTAATATGTTATACACATGCATGTGTAAATAGTTATGAATAAATACAACTCAGGATATATGTCTGCCAAAGATTATTGGAGTAGTAGAGTTCTCAAAACCATCCAGTGCAAGCACACCTCACTCCTGGAAGGCCTGATTTGTTAATTTACAAGATCTGTGAAACTCCAGATTCCAGTCTTCTCCCACGTTTGAGTGTTGGCCTAGGCTGTAAGGCANCACGGGTGTACATTTGTTCCCCATTCGGAACCCCCCCTTCCCACCTCCCTCCCCATCCCATCCCAATGCACCAGCCCTGAGCACCCTGTCTCATGCATCGAACCTGGACTGGTGATCCGGACAGGTGCAGTTTTAATCGGTACCATCTTATTGAAACACTCAAATGGACTTTCTCTCCAACCCAGTACTTTGGATCTGTTGGGTAGGATAATTGATATTATTCATTTCACCTGTCTCGTTTTTATTTTTTAAAATGTGACTACTAGATAATTCAAACTTACGTTTGTGGCTCTCTTTATATTTCTATCACATAGCACTGATCTACACCTATCTTGTGTAATAATAATTTTAAAATTTCTTCTTTATTTTTAATTGGAGGCTAACTGCTTTGCAAAGTTGTATTGGTTTCTGCCCCGCAACAGTGCCAATCAGCCGTAAGTGTATATATATATATACATCCCCTCTCTTCTGAGCCTCCCTCCCCCTCTCCCTCCCCACCATCCCACCCCTCTAGGTGGTCACAGGGCTCCAGGCTGGGCTCGCTGTGTTTTACTGTAACTTCCCACTAGCTCTCCAGTTTACACATGCTAGTGTATGTACGTCAGTGCTACTCTCTCCATTCAACCAACCCTCTCCTTCCCGTTGTGTCTGCAAGTTTATTCTCTATGTCTGTGTCTCTATTCCTGCCCTGCAAATAGGTTCACTAGTACCATTTTCCTAGATTCCATATATGTGTGTTAATATGGGATACTTGTTTTACTCTTTCTTGACGTACTTGACTCTGTATAAGAGGCTCTGGGTTCATTCACCTCAAATCAACTGACATCTGTTCCTTTTTATGGTTAATAATAATTATAATAGCTACTGTTGAGCACATATTTTACTGTGTCAGACATTGTTCTAAATACTTTATATGAATAATTATCTCAGATATCTCTTTTAAATCTCATCAAGAAAATTATTTCTCTTCTTGGTGACTTCATTTCCCCCATTTTTTTAAAAAAAGAAAGAAAAACCCAGTATGGGGCTATGACAAAAGAAAGAGCGCCTTGGAATGTGTAAAGGCAAAGCTTATCCCTGAAAATAATTCACTTAATTATTCAGAAGAAACATTCAGGAAACCATTGGGCATCCTCAATATTTGATGGAAGAATAGCATTCTAAGTAGGAGGAGAAAAATGATTAGCATAACACCAAGAAATCCTTTGAGATGAAAGATTTTGGTTTAAACATTCTGTATTCAGAACATCAAGGCCAAGGTTAATTTTCTACAATCACCCTTCTCCTCCTTCCCAAATAGAAAGAGATTTGATTTTTAAAATACTTATGTGTATTTAAGAGGGCTTACCAAATTTAATATTAATATAAGAAGGTTTGCCAAATATTTAAATAATATTCTTTTCACTACTGTTTGGTTTCAACTATTCCTTCTTCCCCAAAGCAGAATCCTCCAGCAGGAGTCCTTCTAAAAGAAATGAAGCATCTGCAGAGATCATGAAAAATTTAATATTAACACCTCGAGAGACCATAGAAAATAGAAAATGCTGGTTAGCTTAAAAAAAAAAAAANTCCCCAAAGCAGAATCCTCCAGCAGGAGTCCTTCTAAAAGAAATGAAGCATCTGCAGAGATCATGAAAAATTTAATATTAACACCTCGAGAGACCATAGAAAATAGAAAATGCTGGTTAGCTTAAAAAAAAAAAAACTCTTTACTTTTTAATAAAATGTATACAGCAGAAAATTTATTATTTGGTTTATTTCTGTTTCAGCAACCTCAGGACTTTTTGGTTGTAAAAATGAAATATGGATTTGAGATAGTTGGCATTAATTTTATTTGTCACTATCAACCTCTTTTTCCCTCCAGTCGTTATTGTTTAAGTTGCCTGCCTGATCTGATAAACTTGTTTCCTAAACCCAGCAAGCATGTGGGAACAGGCAAAATGTTCCACTGCAGTGCTGAAAATTATGGCTCTTTCCTACAAAAGAAAAAGATCAACTTTCGTAGGATTTTAGAGCGTATAAGGCCTTTAGCAATCACATCTATTTCCCCCTTTCATTTTATTTTGTAAATTATTAAATCAAATCTAAGCACTGAAAAGGCCATTTTAAAACAGTGTAAACATACCATGTACTTTCACTTTTTGTGTGTTCCAATCTTTTAGCAGTTGTAATCACAGTACGTATATCATTTTATGTTTGCTCTCTCCTCTTAATTTTCCAAATTCTACACAATCATCATATTTATTATTTTATTAAATTTATATTCTTCCATCATATTGATACATTATAACTTACTCAATGTCCCTACTATTTGGTTATTCAGGTTTTTTTATGATATGACTACAATCTTTATAATTAGCTTTGTAGATTTTGTTCTTCTGTTGACCTATTTATTCCTTGTGATACCAATATCTGGATAATTATGAATATTTCCTGTTGTCCTCCAAATTTACAAGGATATCCAATTCTCAGCCAGCCAGAACACGTTCACTTGCTATATTTATATTTGCTATTATTTAATGTTTAGGTCTAATACTGAGCCTTATCATAGGTTTAACTTCTTTGAATAAACACTGAATTGTCTCTTTTTCTACTTATACGCCTTTTTGTGAATTATCTGCTTGCATTTTTTGCCCATTTTAGGGATCCTGATGCTTTACTAACACATTTCTAGGAATTATGCACATATTATAGAACTTAATCTTTTATACCCAGAATTTATTATTATGCATTTTTCCAATTTCATATTTTCCTTTTAGTAGAGTCAAACTTTGGGAGAAAATTTTTAAATCATACCTATCCATCTTTTCCTTTGTATTCCTCCCCATTCTTATTACCTCAATGGTTAGAAAAGTCTCTTTTTTTATGAAAATGTTGATAACCGTTGAGCTGGAAGATGAACAGGTACATGAGGTTTCCTTTTACTATTCTGCCACTTTGGGTGTATGTTGGGAAAAGTTTATAATAAAAAAATTTTTTTTTAAGTAGCTCTTTCCCACTGCTAGAATAATCACTTTATTTTATTTCTGCCAGTTTTTCTCCCACCCCTTCCATGTTCCAGTTGAGGAAACTCTTGCCCAGGAGGTTAAAGCAACTCTCTTACTACATGACTCATCTTGCGTCCCACCCACTAAACTTAGCCACAACATCTTCTGTTTTGGGCCTGGGGAAAACAGCCAATGACAAGGCTATTTGGAAAGAGCTAGAATTCAGTTTAAGAAATTTTGGCTGGAAGATCCTAAGTAGCTGGTGTTTTATTCCTGCAAGCTTGCTCCAACCCTGCCCCACTGCTGCTGTTGCTGCTAAGTCGCTTCAGTCGTGTCCGACTCTGTGCGGCCCCAAAGACGGCAGCCCACCAGGCACCCCCGTCCCTGGGGACTCTCCAGGCAAGAACACTGGAGTGGGTTGCCATTTCCTTCTCCAAAGCATGAAAGTGAAAAGTGAAAGAGAAGTCGCTCAGTCCTGTCCGACTCCTAGCGACCCCATGGAGTGCAGCCTACCACTAATGAGCCATAATAAGACCAGGGGTGTGCTGATAAACTTAACAGCTGGCTCTCCAAGGAAAGAAAACCCTGATTTGTAGCCATTTCTTTGGTGTAAATATTTTCAACATGATTCAAGTTACTTATGTGGTGTTACTGAAATTAGAGTTGGTAATGCTAAAGCTGAAACTCCAGTACTTTGGCCACCTCATGCGAAGAGTTGACTCACTGGAAAAGACTCTGATGCTGTGAGGGATTGGGGGCAAGAGGAGAAGGGGACGACCAAGGATGAGATGGCTGGATGGCATCACTGACTCGATGGATGCGAGTATGAGTGAACTCTGGGAGCTGGTGATGGACAGGGAGGCCTGGCGTGCTGCAATTCATGGGGTTGCAAAGAGTCGGACACGACTGAGCGACTGAACTGAACTGAACTGAATCAGCAGACAATGGTATGCCATTATATAGTATTTCCACCATACAGACACAAGAGACGTAAAGAACTTCAAGAACATATTTAATAGTAAAAGGTGATAAAATAATTAGAAAGTTACAGGGTGTTTTCAATATAATTTACTGATAAATATTTCTACCTTAATATAATTCATTTAATGGCTATATTTATAATATATTATATTTATAATATATAATGGTTAAATAATGGCTATATTTAACAATTAGTTTGAAAAAACCCTGAACATTTAACAGTCATTTCTGATGGATTTCCCACGTGGCTCAGTGGTAAAGAATCCATTTGCCAAAGCATGAGACACAGGAGACATGGGTTCGACTCTGGGTTGAGAAGATCCCCAGGAGGAGGAAATGGCAACCCACTCTAGTATTCTTGCCTGGAAAATCCCATGGACAGAGGAGCCTGGCAGGCTACAGTCCATGGAGTTGCAGAGTTGGACATTATTGAGTGACTAAGCATGCACTCTGATGGGTTGATAGAACAACACCCTAAGACACCACTGGGAGAACAGTAACAGAAGCAGGATTTTTTTTTTTTTTTT
>SJYX01023938.1:753292-791100 GCA_006410675.1 Oreotragus oreotragus | reverse complement strand
TCGAGGATGAGATGGCTGGATGGCATCACGGACTCGATGGACGTGAGTCTGAGTGAACTGTGGGAGATGGTGATGGACAGGGAGGCCTGGCCTGCTGCGATTCATGGGGTCGCAAAGAGTCGGACATGACTGAGCGACTGAACTGAACTGATGGTTTATAATAGCCAGTAACTGGAAACAGTGTATATGTCCATAAGTAGTGGAATGGATGGATAAACTGTGGTATGGTGACCCAATAGCAAGAGCAAGAACAAATTACAGCAAAACAGCACAAATGTCTTTCTCAAAGAAAACACTGAGTGATACATAGAGGATGGACTTGTGATTTCCAAGGGGGCAGGTGGAGTGGGGGAAGGGACGGATTGGGAGTTTGGGGTTAGCAACTGCAAACTATTATGTATAGAATGGATATACAACAAGGTCCCACTATATAGCACAGGGAACTATATTCACTATCCTGTGATAAACCATAATTGAGGAGACTATACAAGAATATGCATTAAAAAAAAACTAAAAATAAAGTCCTGAGTGATAGAAGCCAAGCCCATATCAGTACCTAATCTGATTATATTTAGGTGGAACGTCCAAAAGCAGATAAAATTCATCAGTGTTCTTAGAAATCAGGGTAATAAAGAGACTAGAAGCGCTTCTGGGGATCTGGTAGTTGTCACTTGATCTGAGAGTTGATTACACGGTATGTTTACAAATTCATTGAGCTCTGCTCATTCCCATATGTATGCTATGCTTCCATAAAACATTTAAAACTGCATTTCCCTAACAGACTAATACTGTCACAGCCAGGGCAGACTGACAAACGAATTTTAACTCCTGGGCTGATGAATGTTTTGATTGGTTCTTCTGGAAAAATTAATTTCAAAACCAATCAGTGGTCTCACTGAACACTTTTGATAATTTTCTTGGCTCTAGCCCAACCACTGAATAGCAAAAGAACTTTAGGAGAACCAAATAATGAAGCAATGACTAAATATATTTTAAAGAATTTCATATTTCACATATTTATGTATCTGGAAGAAAACTGTTACTAAAACACTGGGTAAATGAAATACTTCTTAAATGCCATTTATTTCTTAATAATAAATAGTTGGCTGATTTTACCAGGAAAACACAAAGCCGTAAGGTTGTGAGTAGCTAAGAGTTCTATTTAGCTTCTTATAATGCATGTTAACCTTCGGGCCACATACTCTCCATTCAACGCACTGTTTGCGCTCCCCTAGGCCTTGAGTCTTCTTCAGGCCTTGGGGATTGATTTTGAAGGCAGAGAGGAGACCTTACCACCATGATGGAAATGTTGTACGTCCCAACCAGAGTGGTGGTTACACTGGCATATACATTTATTAAAACACACTAGACACTACAGTTAAAAATTGCACCTTTAAGTGGCGGGGGAGGGGAGAGATAAATTAGGGGTTTAGGATTAACATATACATAACACTTTATATAAAATAGGCTAACAACAAGGACCTACTGTATAGCACAGGGAACTATATTTAGTATCTTACAGTAATCTATAATGGAAAAGAATCTGAAAAAGAATCTATGTGCAGGCTTCCCCAGTGGCTCAGATGGTAAAGAATCTGCCTGCAAGGCAGGAGACCCAGGTTCGATTCCTGGGTCAGCAAGAGCCCCTGGAGAAGGGAATGGCTACCCACTTCAGTATTCGTGCCCGGAGAATTTCCTGGACAGAGGAGCTTGGGGGGTTACACAGTCTATGGGGTAACAAAGAGTCAGACACGACTGAGTGACTAACAATTTCTTTCATATGTATACATGTATAACTGAATCATTTTGTTGTACATTGGAAACTAACACAATATTGTAAATGAACTACAATCCAATAAAAAAAAAGCACAATCAAAATTTGAATTAAAAAATTTCCCCTTAAAAATTTTGTGCTTTTAAGTATAATGTAAATTACGCTCCAATTAAAAAAGAAGAATGCTTAAAATTAATAGCCATTGGTTGTCTGGAGTTAGAATTTACGAAACCAATACCCAGTGGTGTTATCAATAAGGTCTTCTAGTATTTTCCAGAAATACTAGCTCTCAGGGAGTTGGGTTCCCTATGGCTTGTCCTGTGCCTCCTGGATTTGAACATTTACAGATGGAAACAGAATCAGGTGAACAAGAAAAACAGAAGGGGCTCTGTATGAGCTGGGTGAGTGCTGTGAAACTTATTCCATTTAATAAAATTACATAACAGGATGATAAGGCATTTCTGAAACACATAATAAAAAAGCTGGCATCAGTCCAGCCGCTCAGTCATGTCCGACTGTTTGCGACCCCACGAATCACAGCATGCCAGGCCACCCTGTCCATCACCAACCCCCGGAGTTTACCCAAACTCATGTCCGTGGAGTCGGTGATGCCATCCAGCCATCCTCAGTAAATTCTCTTTCTAGTACCTGGGGGAGGTTGCCATCTGGTGGCAGGAGAAGCAGCTGCAGGGCCACAAATCGCATGTGAGAAATCGAGCTTAGCTTTGCCTTTTTCCAGAACTCAGAAGCTAGTAATTCTCCATCTGTGGATTGCCAGTGATGTGTTAGTGATCCACCAAAGGGCTTGAAAAGATCGTCTGAAACGATTCTTTGAAGCTGAAGAGAATTGAGGGTGCTCTTTTAAAAGGACATTCAGGGAACCTCTCAAGCATGACTCTTGCCCAAGCTGGAGCAGCACATCGATGACAGCCAAGGACACCGGACTGCAATGAGCCCCTACTCACTGATGCATCTGTACCAAATTAAAAAAAAAAANTTTGAAGCTGAAGAGAACTGAGGGTGCTCTTTTAAAAGGACATTCAGGGAACCTCTCAAGCATGACTCTTGCCCAAGCTGGAGCAGCACATCGATGACAGCCAAGGACACCGGACTGCAATGAGCCCCTACTCACTGATGCATCTGTACCAAATTAAAAAAAAAAAAGTCTTCTTTCATCTGGGTGGACAATGCCCCGGGTGCACAGCTCTGTAAGTGGAATACCAGCTTTATTTCAGCCCTCCTCACCACTCTGCCGGGACCTCTTGTGCAGTGGACAACCTGCACAACCATCCCTGCAGCCTGGATGCAGTGAGAGAATCTTCTCCAGGTATCTCAGATGCCCACAGCAAACACCAGTGCCCAAAAGCTGGGGCAGAAGATGGGGGCATCCCACCCTCATATGTATCCTTAAGGTAGTTGGGCAGCTACTGTTATGTGTGAATTTCAGTTTTCTTTCCAACAGGCACTATCAATTTTAGCTTTCTATTCAGGCCTAGGTGTTTCCAGGTGAAATTGAAAAAAAAATGTTGGGAGTCTCTAATGTAGTGTCTTTAGGAAAACAGCATCACACTGCTTTGCCATGAAAGGCTGTGGCATAGAATTGAACAAATCCAAACGTTACAGGTAAAGTGCTTAGGAAACTTTACATTTGAAAATCTCTGGAGAACGACTGTGAAGATGCTTATTCATTTCGCAAACGTTGCTTAAGCACCCTGGTTTGAGATGTTGGCCTAGCAAAGGGTTACCATGGTGTTAAAACAAGAGTGACTTTGCCTAGTGATCACACACACAGAGACACACACTCTATGCCCTAGAAAGCTTCTCTCACAAGTTCACAGTTAAACTTCACAAAAAGCACATCTTTGTGAAGACCTCTACTTCCCTCTGCATTTAGGAGTTTCTTCATGGCATTTTTTAAAAGTGATATTTTTTTCTATTTATTTATTCATTTATTTTTAAATTTGCAGCATGTGGGATCTACTTCCCTGACCAGGGATTGAACCTGGGCTCCCTGCATTGGGAGGGCAGAGTCTTAACCACTGGACCACCAGGGAAGTCCCCTCTTCACAACCTTTTTATAACACATATTGCATTTTATTATAATGACTTCCTTTGCTTGTTTATATTTGTTCTATTAGCTTTCCTCTCCCACTGAATCAGCTTTTAGTTTGTTGATTTTTTAAACTGTTTCTTTGTTTTCTATTTTATTAACTTCTGTTTTATTTTTATTATTTTTAATATACTTTCTAGGAAAGATAAGGGGATCAGAGTCAAAATCACTTAAAATTCCAGACCTTTCGCCTTCTAATTAAATTCCATTTTCATCTCATCTTATTATTTGCTGTTCTTAATATTTCTGAAAAATCGTTGGTGAAAAGTGTCTTTTTTTATAAAAATTGATTGTAAAAATGTAAGTGATTATAAGAATGTAACAGAGCAGCAGGAGGCTGAGGGGTCTTGATGAGTTTTCATTATTTAGAACAGTGGGTCCTGAGCTTGGAGTATAAACAATCCAGGGCTCTTGCTCAGTCCTTTTGGGGTCCTTTCGACCCCAAAGACCGTAGGCCACCACATCCATGGGATTTCTGAGGTAATACTGGAGTGGGTTGCCATTTCTTCCTCCAGGAAATCTTCCTGACCCAGGGATCAAACCCACAGCTCTTGCTTGGCAGGTGGACTCCTTACCACTGAGCCAAATCTGATCAAGTCACTCCCTTGTTCAAATCTGCCCTTGGCTGCTCCTATTGTCAGGATACGTTCCTTTGCACTATTGGAAGGTCCTTTGATACCTGGCTCCTGCCAAGCTTTCCAGCCTCGTTTCTTCCCAGCACTGTCTCTGCTCCTTTCCAGCATGAATACACTTGGTTCCAGCTACCCTGCATTTCTTGATTCTGGATTTTCCATGGATTATCATGCAGGGTCAGTACTCTTTCACCCAACAGCCTTTGAACACGTACAATTGGAGGGGCTTGAATAAGAGTTGTCACAAGGGAACTGCTGGAAAGAGAGGTGATGTGGTACAAGTTGGCAGCCAATGCTAGTAAAAAAAGTTTTCCATCCTTAAAAAATGGAAAACTCCTTAAAGGCAGAGATTACAATTAGTATTGCTAGTCTCTCTCCTATCCCTCAAAGGCCAAGCCTTGAGCATTCTAAATTGAATTTCTTTCTCTGGAAATATTCTCTAGTTTGCTTGGTTATTTTGGAAGGAAGCAGCAAGTCAAAGGCTTCAGAATGAAAGGAAGATGTGGCAGGTTCTGGAAAGTACAAAGACTTCTGCAAGTCTGAATCTGAGTGATTCTGTGACCTATTCCAGGGATCTCAAGTTCTGGCTGCACATAGCAGAAATAGCATCTAATTGAGAAAATCAAATGTAATTTTGTTAAGAGACTGTAGGAAAGGAAAGAAGGAAGGGTGAAATGACAAACATCCAGAGGTGGGGGTGACATTTATATTGAAGTTTATAGCCTTCTGTGGGAACTCTAATCCTTGGAGGCCTTTTGCCCAACAGTTCAAGCTTTTATTCAGCAAACGTGGAGTCCTTGCTTCTGTCATGTAGATGAAAAGCAGGGTTCTCCTGGGGTCACACAGCAGGAGCTTTGACATTTGGGGAATGTGATTGATGAGTTCTGTCCTCCCACAGAGGAGTTCCATGGTGAGAGAGGACTCCAGAAGCCAAATAGCCAAGGGACCTTCCAAACCAAACATCTGGAGTGTAATTCAGAATCTGCTCAGCTGTGCCAGACCCAGCTAGACACACAGCTCTGTGTTCCCGTGAGGGCAGCCCCCAGCCAGACTTTCCACCATTAAAACGGCTATTTTTCATTCCGACTTTCTCCCTAGAAGACTTCTTTGACAACATCCTAGGGGAAAAGGATCACATACATCGTGTAAGTTTCGTAGCTTTCCTGTCCCCTGGAAGAAGGCCAAGCCCTAAGGGCATGCACTGTAGAGGTCCAGGCAGTTCAGAGTTTAGGCATCACCAGAGATGAGTTAATCAGACGAGGTACCAGTCCAGGGCATCATGAGGGCCCAGGCTACCAGATGTTAAGGTAGGGCTTTGGTGGAGAGAGGCCACAGGGAACAAAATATTCCAAAGGAGGGAAGCACATGAGCAGGGAGCTTCCTTAAAGGCACCTAACCTGCTTCCCAATTTTCCCTAGGAGTGGCCAGTGACTCAGTGTCATCATCAAATCCATTATCTTTGTTCCTCCTCTAACTCTTTTCTTAGGGCTCTATAGGAAAAAAATGTTAATACCACAGATTAGACCCAGTAGACATCAGCAAGACATTAAATTTCACCCTGATTTTTTTTTCATCAATGAATTGCTTAAATTATCTAAATTGTCAAATTTTTATTTTAAACTTTTAAGAATTAAAATATGACATGTATACAGGAAATGGAATAAATCACAAGTTTGAGAAATATATATATGGGTAGAAATTATTATTAAATAGCCGCCTACCTTCCAAGCCAAGAAAAAGAAAATTACCTTATCCCAAAGTTTCCTTGTGTGCAGTTCTTTGTATTTTTTTTAATTTGTTGTTGTTTTTTTGGTTAACAGTTCATTGATTTTAAGTAAATTTATCCTGTTATGCAACCATTACCACAATCCAGTTTTAGAACACCTCTATCATGCCAAACCTCTGTCCATAGTTCCTCAGGCACTCTGTCTACCAGATCTAATCCCTTGAATCTATTCCTCACCTCCACTATATAATCATAAGGGATTTGATTTAGGTTATACCTGAATGGCCTAGTGGTTCTCACTACTTTTTTTCAATTTGAGCCTGAATTTTTCAATAAGGAGCTCCTGATCTGAGCCACAGTCAGCTCCAGGTCCTGTTTTTGCTAACTGTATAGAGCTTCTCCATCTTTGGCTGCAAAGAATATAATCAATCTGATTTGGCATTGACCATCTGGTGATGTCCATGTGTAGAGTCATCTGTTGAGCTGTTGGGAAAGGGTGTTTGCTATGACTAATGTGCTGTCTTGGCAAAACTCTATTAGCCTTTGCCCTGCTTCATTTTGTACTCCAAGGCCAAACTTGCATGTTTTTCAAGGTAACTCTTGATTTCCTACTTTTGCATTCCAATCTCCTATGATGAAAAGGACATCTTTTTTTGGAGTTCATTCTAGGTGTTGAGGTCTTCATAGAACTGCTCAACTTCAACTTCTTCAGCATCAGTCGTTGGGGCATAGACTTGGATTAATGTGATGTTGAATGGTTTGGCTTGGAAACGAACCAAGATCATTTTTGTCATTTTTGAGGCTGTATCCAAGTGTTGCACTTAGCACTCTTTTGTTGACTATGAGGGCTACTCCATTTCTTCTAAGGGGTTCTTGCCCACAGTAGTAGATACTATGGTCATCTGAATTAAATTCACCCATTCCCGTCCATTTTAGTTCACCGATTCCTAAGATGTCAATGCTTAATCTCGCCATCTCCTGCTTCATCACATCCAATTTACCTTGATTCATGAAGCTAATATTCCAAGTTCTTATGCAATATTATTCTTTACAGCCTTGGACTTTAGTCTCACCCCAGACATATTCACAACTGAGCATCATTTCAGGTTTGGTCCAGCTTCTTCATTCTTTCTGGAGCTATTAGTAATTGCCTTCTGCTCTTCCCCAGTAGCATATTGGACACCTTACAATCTGAGGGACTAACCTTCCAGTGTCAGATCTTCTTGCCTTTTCATACTGCTCTTGGGGTTCTCTTGGCAAGAATACTAGAGCAGGTTGCCTTTTCTCATCCAGTGGTCCATGTTGTGTCAGAACTCTTCACTGTGACCTGTTTGTCTTGAGTGGCCCTCTTCATTAAGTTATGCAAGCTCCCTTGCCACGACAAAGTTGTGATCCATGAAGAGGATTATCTCAAAACAAAAAGGAAAGCAAGAAGGCAAAGTGGTTGTCTGAGGAAACTTTACAAAGAGCTGGGGAAGGAAGAGAAGCAAAAGGCAGAGGAGAACGGGAAAGATAAACACAACTGAATGCAGAGTTCCAAAGAGTAGCAAAGAGGGACAAGAAAGCCTTCTTAAGTTAACAATGCGAGGAAATAGAGGAAGACAATAGAATGGGAAAAGCCAGAGATCTTTTCAGGAAAATTAGAGATACTAAGGGAAAATTTCATGCAAAGATAGGCACAATAAAGGACAGAACTGGCAAAGACCTAACAGAAGCAGAAGTGATTAAGAAGAGGTGGCAAGAATACAGAGAAGAACTGTACAAAAAAAGTCTTAATGTCCTGGATAACCATAATGGTGTAGTCATTCACCTAGAACCAGACATCCTGGAGTGTGAAGTCAAGTGGGCCTTAGGAAGCACAACTATGAACAAAACTAGTGGAGGTGACGGGATTCCAGCTGAGCTATTTAAAATCCTAAAAAATGATACTGTTAAAGTGCTGCACTCAATATGTCAGCAAATTTGGAAAACTCAGCAGTGGCCACAGGACTGGAAAAAGTCAGTTTTCATTCCAATCCCAAAGAAGGGCAATGCCAAAAATGTTCAAACTACCATACAATTGTACTCATTTCACATTCTAGCAAGGTTATGCTTAAAATCTTTCAAGCTAGTCTTCAGCAGTACATGAATCAAGAACTTCCAGATGTGCAAGCTAGGTTTCAAAGAGACAGAGGAACTTGAGATCAAATTGCTAACAGTTGTTGGATCATGGAGAAAGCAAGGGAGTTTCAGAAAAACATCTACTTCTGTGTTTCATTGATTTACACTAAAGCCTTTGACTGTGTGGATCACAACAAACTTTGGAAAATTTTTAAAGAGATGAGAATACCAGACTGACAGCTTCCTGAGAAATCTGTATATTAATGTAGGCTGTATAGCCATAAAACTTCCTGCTAGAAAGTGCTTTGCCATAGCAGTTTACCATAGCAGAGCTCTGTTTTTGGAATAACAGCTTATTGGCAACCCTTGAGATGTGAAATACGGAATGAAAAGGACTCAAGAGGTAGTTATTAGGCTAGTTGTCACTATTTAGTTGCTGGTAAAGAAGCAAAAGTTAAAACTGGATGTGGAACAACAAACTAGTTCAAAATTAGGAAAGAAGTATGATAAGACTATATATTATCATCCTGCTTATTTAACTTATATGCAGGGTGCATCATGCAAAATGCGAGGCTGGAATCATGAGCCAGAATGAAGATTGCCAGGAAAAATATCAGCAACCTCAGATTTGCATATGGTACCACTCTAATGGCAGAAAAGAAAGAGAAACTGAAGAGCCTATTGATGGGAGTGAAAGAGGAAAGTGAAAAGCTGGTTTAAAACTCAACATTCAAAAGACTAAGATCATGGCATCTGGTTCCAACACTTCATGGCAAACAGAAGGGGAAAAAGTGGAAGCAGTGGAAGATTTTCTTTTCGTTGGCTCCAAAATCACTGCAGACAGTGACTGCAGCCATGAAATGGAAAGACATTTTCTCCTCTGAAGAAAATCTATGACTAACCTGACAGTGTATTAAAAAGCAGAGACAGCACCTTGCTGACAAAGGTCTGTCTAGTCAAAGCTATGATATTCAAAAGACTAAGATCATGGCATCTGGTTCCAACACTTCATGGCAAACAGAAGGGGAAAAAGTGGAAGCAGTGGAAGATTTTCTTTTCGTTGGCTCCAAAATCACTGCAGACAGTGACTGCAGCCATGAAATGGAAAGACATTTTCTCCTCTGAAGAAAATCTATGACTAACCTGACAGTGTATTAAAAAGCAGAGACAGCACCTTGCTGACAAAGGTCTGTCTAGTCAAAGCTATGATTTTTCCAGTAGTCATGTACGGATGTGAGAGTTGGACTATAAAGAAAGCTGAGCGCCGAAGAATTGATGCTTCCGAACTGTGGTGCTGGAGAAGACTCTTGATAGTCCCTTGGACTGCAAGGAGATCACACCAATCAATTCTAAAGGAAATCAACCCTGAATATTCTTTGGAAGAACAGATGCTGAAGCTGAAGCTTCAATTCTTTGACCACTTGATGCGAAGAGCTGGCTCATTGGAAAGGACCCTGATGCTGGGAAAGATTGAAGGCAAGAGGAGAAGGGGGTGGCAGATGATGAGAGGGCTGAACAGTGTCACTGACTCAGTACAGAGGAGCCTGGTGACTGAACAACAACAGCAAGGCAAACAACCCTCTCCAGTGTCCTTGCCTGGGGAGTCCCATGGACAGAGGGGCCTGGCCGGCTACAGTCCCCGGGGATGCAAAAGAGTAAGACACTTCTCAGCAACTAAACAGCAGCAGTCATGCCCCAGCTTCCCTGCTGCCCATCTGCACTCAGTCCCTGCTCTTGCCTTCAGTCCCGGGCAACCACTGATCTGCTTTCTCCCTCTATGCTTCTGCCACATCTAGAAATTTCACGTACATGGAATTGCATAATATTTGGGTTGGCCAAAAAGTTCATCCAGTTTTTCTGTTACATCTTACGGAAAGATGTAACAGAAAAACCCAGTGAACTTTTTGGCCAACCCAATACAGAGTCTCTTTTCCTTAGCATAATGTTTTTGAAGTTTATCCTTTTTTTTTTTTTTTGCATCCACCAATGATTTGTTCCTTTTATTGCTGGTAACTATTACATTGTGTAGACACAACACAACTGTTTGTCTCTTCACTAATTGGTGAGCATTTGGATCATTTCCGATCTGGGCCTAAGAATAGTGCCACTTTGAACACTTTCGAGCAAGTACTTGTGTAGATATGTATTTTCATTTCTCATGGATACATACATGAGAGTTTGGAATTACTATGTTGTGAGTATATTTAATTTAAGAAACTGCCAAGTTTTTCCAAAGTAACTCTCAGTTTACATTTTCACCAGCGATGTATGATGTATGAGGGTTCCTATTTCTTCATAATCTCAACACTTGTCATATTCTGTCTTTTTGGCTTATAGACATTCTAGTGAGTCTGTAGTGGATTCTCTGGAGTATTAACTGGCATTTGCCTAATGATTAACGGCAGTTAGCATCTCTGCATGGGGTTATTAGCCATTTGAATATTTTCTTTGATGAAATCTCTGCTCAAGTCTTTTGCCTATTTTTTTAATTAGATTGTCTGATTAAGTTATAAGAGTTCTTTATGTGTTCTATATACAAGTCCATTATCAGATATATGATTTCAGATATTTTCTCCTAATCTATATCTTAATTGTTTTATTAATGATGTCTTCTGAAGTGAAAAACTTAAATTTTAAAATTGATATATAAATTCACACACCATAAAATTTACCCTCTTAAGTTGTACAATGAAGTGGTTTTTAGTATAGTTGAAGGTCATACTTGGGGAAGGCAATGGCACCCCACCCCAGTACTCTTGCCTGGACAATCCAATGGACGGAAGAGCCTGGTGGGCTGCAGTCCATGGGGTCGCTAACAGTTGGACAGACTGAGCTACTTCACTTTCACTTTTCTCTTCCATGCATTGGAGAAGGAAATGGCAACCCACTCCAGTATTCTTGCCTGGAGAATCCCAGGGATGGAGGAGCCTGGTGGACTGCCGTCTATGGGGTCACACAGAGTCGGACACGACTGAAGTGACTTAGCAGCAGCAGAAGTTCATACACCCACTCCTGCTATCCAATTCCAAAGCGTTTCCATCATCTCCCAAAAGAAACCCTGTTCTCATTAGCAGTCAACCCCCCATTCCTACCTCTTCCCACCCCCTGAACCATTAATTTATTTACTGTCTCCATGGATTTGCTCATTCTAGACATTTCATATAAATGCAATCATATAATATGTAGCCTTTTTTTTTTCTGGTTTCTTTCACATAGCATAGTGTTTTCAAGCTTGTAGCATGTATCATTACTTCATCTGTTTTTATGGCTGAATAATACCCCATTGTATGGAACAGAATAAAGAGCCCAGAAATAAATCCACACAAAAATGTTCAACTAGTATATAAGAGAGGCAGCAAAAACATACCACAGGGAATAGATAATCTCTTCAATAAGTGGTACTGGAAAAATAGGACAACTACATGTAAAAGCATAAAATTAAAACATTTTCTCACATCATAAACAAAATAAATTCAGAATGAGTTAAAGACCAAATGCAAGACCTGAACCCATAAAATTCATAAAAGTAAACATAGGCAGAACATTCTTTGACATCAGCATATCAATATTTTTTTTAATTGGCTCTACCTCCTAAGGTAGAAGAAACGAAAAATAAACAAATGGGACCTGATTAAACTTATTAATAAAAGCTTTTGCACAGCAAAGAAAGCCATCGACAAAATAAGCAGACGACCTATTGAATGGGAGAAACTACTTGCAAATGGCATCATATATCCAAAATATATGAACAGCTCATACAACTCAATATCCAGAAAATGAAAAACTCGGTACAAAATGGCAGAAGACCCGAATAGACGTTTTTCCAAAGAGGATACAGATGGCCAACAAGCACATGAAAAGATGTTCAGCATCAGAGAAAGACCAATTTTCTATGTTGTCACTTACGTACAGAATCTAAAAGACAAACAAACGAATATAATAAAACAGAAACACACTGATGGGAGGAGGGGCAAGATGGCATGGGGAACCAAGGGGTACATATTACTATGTATAAAATAAGACACAGGAATATATTGTACAGCACAATAATATAGCAGATATTTTATACTTTAAATGGGGTACAATCTATAAAAACATTGAATCCCTATGTTGTACACCTGAAGCTAATATAATATTATAAATCAAATGGACTTTGATAAAAATAAATAAATATTTCAACAACCACAAAATAAAATGGTTAATGGTTACTTTTACGTTATGTGAATCTTATGAAAAAAATTAGGAAGACATTTGGGAGACGTATGCAGTGAGAGACAGAATTTAAATGCTTGGGACTTTTGCCCAGCAGAAATGCCTTCTAAGCTACTCTTGATTCGAACTGGGCTGCATATGTTAGTTTACAGGTATGCTTTGCTTAAACCAGGAAGTAAGTTATTAAATCCTTTGATACTTCTAAACAAAGATGAGAATTTCACCTCTTCTCTAAAAAAGTTGCATAATTAGTAAAATTTATATGCTGGAAAAAAGAGACTGCACGTTCATCTTTGTGCTCTCCTTCCTCCCTCAGATCACTCATTCCAGGGTAAGCTAGGTGCAATGAGGTGAGGTAGCCCTATGGAGAACTTCATATGCCGAGCAAAGGCTTCCAGCCAATAGCCAGCAAGGAACGGAGGCCAGCCAGCTGCCACCTGAGTCAGCATGAAAGCAGATCCTCTCCTAGTTGAGTCTTCAGATAAGACTGCAGCCCTGCCAACAGCTTGACCACAATCGCATGAGAGACCAGAGGTACCCAGCTATGCCACTCCTGCATTCTCGATGTATGGAAACTATGAGATGATAAATGCTTGTTGTTTTAAGCCCCTACATTTTGGAGTAATTTGTTATATAGCAATAGATAAGTATTACCACCATAGACTTCCGCTGTTCCTATCTGAAGGTCTAGCAATTTTTCAAGGATAAACGTATCTCAATTTGTTTTCTGCCTGTGGTCCATTTCCAGAGCCCTAACACTTCATATTTAAATACTTTTATCCTGTTTTATACCTCTTGTTTTTGCCAAGAAGATTCACCAACCTCTTCACGTAGACATAGCCAGAAGTCTGTAAGACTGCCTGATTTTTATTTTTTTAAAACATTTTTATTTCTGAAACTAATTTTGTTCACTTAGGGAAACAAAAATAATGTCAAATAATTATTGACATGCCAGAAATATGAGAACAACATTAATTTAAAAAACTATTAGTATGTAATACATAGTACTTGAACATCCTTTAGATTTTGCACATAAAATAGAAATGATAATTTGTTCTTTACACAAATGATAATGTGCTTATGAAGATTTTTTCCTTTTCTAAAAAATTTTAAAAATTGTATTTATTTTTAATTGGAGGATAATTATTTTATGCTTAAACTCCACTCAAAATAATCTCATGCCAATCCTCTTTAGTTTGCATAAACATTTTCTCAAGAAAGAGAACTTGTGTATTTTACTGACCAGGTTTCCAAGGTAATACCATCATTTCCTCACCATCCCAAACGGTCAACCCTCCCGCTGGCAACCTGAACTTCCTAACTTTGGAGGAAACCAATCCTTTTCTATAAAATTCTTGCCTGGGCAACGTAGAAACATAGGAATTTACCTTAACTACTTACTGAATTTTGTGCCATTATACAAGGACCCCTTAAAAAGGAAACAACTTGTATTTTGAGTTTTACATAGCACTTCAATTTACAGAATGTTCTGAGGAAGACTTTCCGGGTGGTACAGTGGATAGGAATCTGCCTGCCATTGCAAGGGACAATGCAATTCCTGGTCCAGGGAGATCCCACATACCACAGAGGAACTAAGCCTGTGCACTGCAACTACCAAGCCTGCCTGCCCCAGCTGCTGACGCCCTCACTCTAGAGCCAGCAGGCTGCAACTACAAATCCCCTGCGCCTACAGCCCATGCTCTGTAACTAGAGAAGCCACTGCAACGAGCACCACAGCTAGAGTAGTCCCTGCTCCCCACAACTACAGAAAGTCCACCTGCAGCGCCGAAGACCCAGCCCAGCCAAAAATAAAGAGACAAAGTAAATAAATAAAGCAGTGCAAGCACATCAAGAGAAAAAGAGAATTGGCTTGAGTAGAAACACTGATTGGCTTGAGTACAGACCTGGAGCAGACAGGATAAACTAACTTACTTTAAACTCCTTGAAGAGAAATCAAGTTTTTAGATGCTTAGATTCAAAGAGGAAACCATTGTAATAGATATGATGATAGAAAGTCCAGAAAAAGAAAGGGCTGGACATCAGGTGGGGCTTCCCTGGTAGTTCAGCTGGTAAAGAATCTGCCTGCAATGCAGGAGACCCCAGTTTGATTCCTGGGTCGGGAAGATCCCCTGGAGAAAGGATAGGCTACCTACTCCAGTATTCATGAGCTTCCCCAGTGGCTCAGATGGAAAAGAATCTACCTGCAATGCAGGAGACATGGGTTCAATCCCTGGGTTGGGAAGATCCTCTGGAAGAAGGCATGGCAACCCACTCCAGTACTCTTGCCTGGAAAATACCCATGGATAGAGGAGCCTAGCAGGCTACAGTCCATGAGGTTGCAGAGTCAGACATGACTGAATGACTAAGCACAGCACAGCACAGACATCAGGTATTTCTGGTTCAATTCAAAGTAAGATCTTTGACTCACAAATAATTTTGGCTGATACCCTTTATACTTTGGCTTTTGTAGCCCTCATTTATGATTTAGGAATAATGATCAAATACAACCCACTTGTGCCAACGAGCCAGGCCTGCCAAAAACAGAGCAGATGCCAGGATGGGCTTTAGAAATGGGGGATGAAAGGCATTGGATAAATGAAGAAACATTGATGGGAACTTCCTGAGCACCAGTCTGTTTCCTGAAGCCTCTTGCCACACAATGGCCAACCTTGAGGGCACAGCCAGGCAAAGAAGGCAAATCTACAAAATAGGTGGATTTTTTTTTAAAGGGCATGCTCCTGTTTGCATGGAGTTGAGACCATGCATCTTGCGGCTGCCTCCTCCACCCTCAGGACTTCTGTACTTCCTAGCAGCTGACCACCTAAACCAATGAAGCCCCCACTCCACATCCATCTCTGTTACACAGTGCTGCATTGTTTACCAGGCACTTCCTTATTTATTTGTCTACGTGTTTATTATCTGTTTTGTCTTCTCTGGAGTATAATCCTGGGGCAGCACAGATTTGACTGTATTCTTCTCAGCACAGTGCTTGAAGTAGTAGGCATATGGTAAATAGCTGAGCTGAAGACTCAAACAAACTTTTTAAAAGTCTCCGATTCAAGCATCTTTTTAGTATACACACTGGACAATACCACTTCAATGTCTGACACATACTTCAACCTTGTAGTGACCAAAATGTAATTATTTTTGTCCCTGCACTTCCCTCCAGCCAATGGCAAACCCGAGGACTTGGGAGTCGTTTTCCGCCCTGACCTCTTTCCTGGATTCTTGGCCCAGCCTCCTGTTATAACCGCCTCCTGTTGTGTTCTCTTAGATTTGTTTCCTGAGTGATCCTCTGAAGCTTAAACCTGATCACATCATACCACTGCTTAAAACTGCTGGGTGGCTCCACGTTGACCTCATACAAGGCCAAGTTATTGGGACTTCTCTCATGGTCCGGTGGCTAAGACTACACGCTTTCAATGCAGAGGGCCGGAGTTCAATCCCTAGTCAAGGAACTAGGTCCCACATGACGTAACCAAGCGTTCACATACCACAGCTAAAAAGATTCCACATGCAGCAACAAAGATCGAAGACCCAGTGTGCTGCATTCAGACCTGATACTGCCAAATAAACAAATGTTAAGCAGGGCACTGAGGCCTTCACTGGTGTGACTCTTGTCCATCTGTCTACCCTCCACGTATCTCAGCCCCAGCCACACTGAGCCGCCTGCAGTTCCCGAAATGTAACTGCACCTCGGCCCCATTTCTCTTGCCTTCTTGTCCTCTGGACAGAGTCCCTTCTTTCCGGGGTTACCTCATCTATGAAGGTTTTTGTTTTGTTTTTACCAATATCGTATTTCTCAAGACTCAATTTTAAGTGACAGGAACCCACCACAAACTAGCTTTAGTGAAAGAGGGATGGCATAACTCATATAAATGATGACCGGTTGGAGTTGGCTTCAGGAATGGCTGGATCCAGACACTTGAATGATACTGTCAATTGTCTGTCTCTGTGCACACATACACACTCCACACACATTTTGGCTTCTTGTTAGAAGTTGATCTCATTTTCTGTTGCTTGGGGAAAAATGTCACAAGATGCTCCAGACTTAAACACAGTTTAGACATCCCAAGGGGGAGCAAAAATTTCTTTCTCCTGGTTTCAGCTTATAAAAACTATGGGAGGGCTTCCCTGGTGGCTCAGTGGTAAAGAATCAATCTGTCAAAGGCAGGAGACATGGGTTCTATCCCTGGGTCGGGGAGATTCCACACGCCTCAGAGCAACTAAGCCCACGCACCACCATTATTGAGTCTGTGCTCTAGAGCCTGCAAGCCACAACGACTGCAGACGAAACACCCTGCCGCCCATGCTCAAGGAAACCCACCACAAGGGGAAGCCTGTGCACCACAGCTAGAGAGCAGACCCCGCTCGCAGCAACTAGGGAAAAGCCTGTTCAACAGCAAAGACCCAGCACAGCCAAAAATGATATAAATAAATAATTGTTTTTAATTATGGGAAAGACTAAGATTAGCTTGGCTGAAGACACATGACTGGTCATTGACCTGTGGATGGAGGGATACGTTATGATTGATAAGGCCTTGGACCATCCCTCTGTACCTGGGGAAGGAGGAGGAGTACTCCCTTTGATGGAGAGCCATTCTCCAATAAAAGAGAAGGTGCTGTTACTAGGAAAATAGACTAGACCACTAATGTCTATTACGATCATCTTCTCATCTTCCCTCCTGCTCTGTTCATGTTCCACTATCTTCTGTGCAGAAACAGTGGGCTTAGTGGGGGACAGAACAGAATTTTGAGTCAGATGAACATAGATTCAGTTATTGGCTTGCTAATAATTCTATGACCTTGAGAAAATTTTAAACCTTTCTATGCCTTTACTTTTCATCTGTGTAATATTTTGGTCTTGTTGTGAGGATTAAAGACAACATAAACAACATATCCTACATACAGTAGGTAGCATTATTAATAACACTCATAATAATTGATTATATTTGCTTATCTTTTCCTTCTAGATCATGAGTTCCTGAGGCAGGGATTGTAGGTACAGTAAAACTTAGCTATACTAGCAAGGCTCAAGTGTATCACAGACTGATGTATCAGTTTGCTAGTGCTGTCTTAATGAGTACCACTGTATGGCTGGGCCACCAAAGATGGCTGTTTGTCCTATTGCTCTCTGTTCATCCCCTGCTCTACCAGTGTCTGCTTTACCTACCTACACCCTTCTCACTTCCCTCTTAACCATAGAGCCTAATCGGTAGATGTTGCTGGAGAAGACTCTTGAGAGTCCCTTGGACTGCAAGGAGATCAAACCAGTCAATCTTAAAGGAAATCAACCCTGACTATTCATTGGAAGGTCTGATACTGAAGCTGAAACTCCAGTACTTTGGCCACCTGATGTGAAGAACTGACTCACTGGAAAAGACCCTGAAGCTGGGAAAGATTGAAGGCAAAAGGAGAAAGGGGTAGCAGAGGATGAGATGGTTAGATAGCATCACTGGCTCAATAGATATGAATTTGAGCAAACTCAGAGATGGTGGAGGACAGAGGAACCTAGCATGCTGCAGTCATGGGGTCACAGAGAGTCGGACATGACTTAGTGACTGCTGAACTGAATTGCATTAGTAAATACATATGTACTTGCCTCTGGCGCCAGCTAGTGATTATTCTAACCTTCAGCTCAGAGCTATCTCCACTAGGGTAGTTTATCAAAGAGGTGGTGAGAGGTGCACCCCTCTGCTGGTTTCCCTGGCAACCAATGAGCCAACCCGATGTCACTTCCTCCTAATCCCTCTTCCCCTGGGAGCAAAGACTGCTGCCACGTCCTGCCCACCATCTGCCACACACCATGGGGTTTCCCACCAGGACCTTGCTTCCGACGTGTAAGATCTCCCTATCCATTAAACCATTTTTGTCTTTGTTGCTGACTCCAGGCTCTTTCTTTGGCCTTGAGGCTGGGTAAATACAGGGCTTACACGCCTGTGGGATGCAGCCCAACAACCACAGACTAGGTGACTAGAACAACAGAGATTTTTCTTACAGTTCTGGAGGCTAGAAGTCTGAGGTCAAGACATTAGCAAGACTGATTTAATCTTAAGCACTTCTCTTTGGCTTGTAAATGACTGTCTTCCCTCTGTGTCTATTCAGTTGGTTCAGTTGCTCATTGCTGTCCGACTCTGCGACCCCATGAACCGCAGCATGCCAGGCCTCCCTGTCCATCACCAACTCCCGGAGTTCACTCAGACTCATGTCCACTGAGTCAGTGATGCCATCCAACCATCTCATCCTTTGTCGTCCCATTCTCTTCCCAACTTCAATCTTTCCCAACATCAGAGTCTTTTCAAATGAGTCAGTTCTTTGCATCAGGTGGCCAAAGTATTGGAGTTTCAGCTTCAACATCAGTCCTTCCAATGAACACCTAGGACTGATCTCCTTTAGGATGGACTGGTTGGATCTCCTTGCAGTCCAAGAGACTCAAGAGTCTTCTCCAACACCACAGTTCAAAAGCATCAATTCTTCTGTGCTCAGCTTTTTTTATAGGCCAACTCTCACATCCATACATGACTACTGGAAAAACCATAGGCTTGACTAGACCAACCTTTGTTGGCAAAGTAATGTCTCTGCTTTTTAATATGCTGTCTAGGTTGGTCATAACTTTCCTTCCAAGGAGTAAGCTTCTTTTAATTTCATGGCTGCAGTCACCATCTGCAGTGATTTTGGAGCCCCCCAAAATAGTCTGACACTGTTTCCACTGTTTCCCCATGTTTGTGTCTATTAATAGATCCTAATTTCTCCTTCTTGTAAGGATACCAGCCCTACTGAATTAGAGCCCACCCTAATGATGCCATCTAAACCTCACTTCCGCTTTGAAGGTTCTGTCTCTTCATAGAATCACATTCTGAAGTAATGGAGGTTGGGACTTCACCATATACATTTGGGGGAAAACAATTCAATCCATTACAACTAATTTCTGTTCACTGAAATAATTTACTACTGAAAAGGTACGCATGATAAGGCAAATTTTGAAGACAAGGGAAGAATTTAGTTCTGTCTGCCCCAGTCTTGGCTTTACAATTACGATCCGTTGTATTTATGTAGTCTTGCTTTTTTGGTTCTCCAGGGCCTCTTGACATCTATTATTTGACTTCACTGTGTCATCCTAGGGGCCTGGATGAGGTTTCATGAAAAGAACTGACCAGGGATCCAGAAGAAAATGGCAACCCACTCCAGGATTCTTGCCTGGGAAATTCCACGGACAGAGAAGCCTGGTAGGCTGCAGTCCACGGGGTCGCACAGAGTCGGACACGACTGAAGCGGCTTAGCGCGCACACACTCCAGAAGACGAAAGGTTAACGAGAAATGGTCAGCAGGGGGCGCTGTGAACAAGCCCTGAGAAATCCAAGGAGAAACCCGCTGTGGTTTTGCCCTCAGACCTGGAGCTGGCCCAGCGTCCTACCAACTGACTCTATTACCTCTCGACAACTGACTCAATTACCTCTCGACGTCGGTGCCTGGCTATTAGTTGGGCTCAGGCCATAGTTTCATTCTAGGGCATCTCACCACAAATTAGGTCCCAGCCCAGGGATCTGGTCCAGCGTAAGCACACTTCCATGCTTGGGAACCGAGGGGACAATGCAAGCTCATTGGGATCCCAGCCAGTCTTTCAACCCTGCCTGGGTCCCAGGAAACATTGCTGATGTTTGAAAAAGCCTGTATCTCCAGGGGTAGCTGTGGGCCCAACGGTGGTCACACTGTGAACAGCAGGCTGGGTGAACTGGATTTGTACCTGGATGCCCGCCTTGAAGAAAGCTTTACAGTGCTTTGAGAGGTCTCATTCACAGCCCCTCACTGAAGCCAACTGATCTTCTTGGGCATCCCTTCTTGGGCTTTGATTATTGGAAGTAGATGCTTGTATTCTATCAGCTCATTTATATCTGAAGTCCTGTGGTAGATGCCTTTGGTCTTCACGTCACCCTTCCTTTTTTCTTGAAACAGTATACTGCCCTCCGTCAGAGGAGTTCAACTCCCATTCCGTGGGCTCTGGATAGGGCTGCCATTCATGATGCCCTCACGTATTTGCCCTGACCCCTAGCCCAGAGCCCAGAGCCCTGGGGAAGATCCAGGGCTCGTGGGATGGCAGACCTGGCAGGAGGAGAGCTTCCAAAAGAGGGAAGTCAGAAATGTGCTCAGAGATCAGGCTGGAGTCCCACGAGGCTTGGCGAGAGGCCCCCATCACTGAGAACTCACTTTGGACAGAGGTGCAGTGTGAAGACTGTCCTTGTCCTTTCTCTTGTGGAGGACAGGGAAGCAGAGAGTGAAGTTTCTATGAACTGAGCTCTGTGCATGCCATCTACTATATTAGAATTGTCCTTCTGTTCAAGGCAGGTAGCCTGGCCTTTGTGTTCCTTCATCAGATGAAGTCTGTGCTATATGGTAGAAAGCAGAAGCTGCTGAGACACAGCATTTCTTTCTTTTCTTTAATTGTGCACGTAGTGTGTGGGGAGTGGGGAGAGAGGGGATGCTGAACTTCTCCAAGTTCCAAACTCCTTAAAGAGCTAGGTGCCCCAAGGAAACAGGCAATGCCTTTCAGAAAGAAGTCGAAGCAGTGGAAGGACAGAGGAGTTCTGGGGTCTGTTAACAGCGGGGGACTGAGGCCCCCACAACCATTTTATGTGGGTATTGATTGCTGGAGCCCCATAACAGCTCATAGGAGGTGAATGTTCAGTTTTTAGGAATTTTGCAAACGCGTTGGTCTTACCTCAGTAGCTTGAAATCAGCCAGGCTGGAGGTGTTTACACCATGGAAACTGGCCCAAGCTGAAGGTCAGGGTTCTTCCCCTGCCCCCAAAAACCAATTACCAAACACTTATTGCTGTGTGTAAGAGTGACCTTTCTCCCAATCTCATCATTCCAGCCTATGGCTTCTTCCTTGGGGAAAATGAGTGACAGGTGGGAGAGAGTGTTCTCCTCTAAAAATCAGACTGAAGGTTCTTTATGGAAACACATGGAAAATGGAACTAGAAGACACCCCCTCTTTCACTCTTCCTTCCTCCTTCTTTTCTTCCTTCCTCTCTTCCTTTTTATTTTTTAACCTCATAATAAGACCTATACTGGAAATTTTAGAGAAGAATAGGAAGCAGCAGGGTATGATGGCTGAGAGCAGATCTTTGCAGTTAGACAGAGTTTGGGTTCACACCCCAGCTCACACACTCTCTTGCTGTGTGATGTTGTATAAAATAAAGTTGGAGTGAGAAGGATCTTGTTATGTACTTGGGGCAGAAGTCAGGCTGCTCTGCTCATCGGCTCTTTCAGAAGCTCTCCGAGATTCCTACCCTCTCCTGGTGTTGAGCCTGGTGTTGGGTGATAGCAGTCACAAGTCTGGTCCACAGAAGGTGGGTACCTGATGACTCATGCAGAACCCATGCCTCAACACCCCAAGAAGCTCGTCTGCCTCTTCTAAGAACAAAATGTCAACTGCTCTGAACATCTGTCCTTCAGTCTTTTTAATGAGGGAATAAGTAAATTCCATGGCTTTTCTGAATTTTTATTTCTTCATCCGTAAGATGGATAAAACACAACCTCATTGCTTTTTGTGGAAACAGATTAACGGGCCCAGAAGCATTGCAAATTTGTGACTAGAAGTTTCTGGAGTTTCCCACTTGGATTCAATTAGGATCATGACTGGCTTGGTTGCCTCCCCCAGGCTGAAAGAAAAATACCATCATTAACCTTTAATTATTTACAACAAACCCAAAGGAAAAGTCCTTGGCCTAGGTCCTAATGGAGTTATTAAAGCTCTGTTTCTATTCAGCTGTTTAAACTCAAGGCAAATAACCTGGCACTTTTCTGCGGCTTCTCTCCATAGAATGTGAAGAACCAAGAATAAACCCTCCCTACCAGTGCATGTTAGTGCCGAAACCAAACATCTTTGTCTTCTTGGTTTTGCTTGGTTTACTTTTCCCACCCATTGTTCCCATTTAGTTGTGTTATTGGAGTGTGCGTGTGTGTGTGTGTGTGTGTAGGAGTACATGTGTGTGGTCTAAGCAGAGGGAGACTTCGGAATGATCACACATGGTGTGTAAGACTCTCCACTCTGCCCAACTCCTGAAAAAGGAAAGACAGAAGGGAAAAAAAAGAAATTAAGATGAGATAAAAACAGGCAATATAATAAAAAAAAAGCCTATGTACAAAAGTCAACTCTTTCCTTTCCTCAATTTTATGCTCTTTCTTCTTTTTACTGCATATGAGTTTATTTCTCCCCCTTCTGTTTTTGATGTTTCTTTGCTCTCTCTGTGCCCTCATTAACTCAACCTCATTAACACGTCCAAATCCAGGAGTCATTATCCTGACACCATCCTCCGCATCCTGCAAGTCCTACTTTGCTGTCTAAATTTCCCCATCTGTTCTCAGGTTCTACTTCAGGTCAGCTGCCCAAGTTTAAAACAAACAAACAAACAAACAAACAAAAAAACCCCTTAGAATCCTTCCTTTTGTAAAAATATGCTTATTGAGATATAATTTACATACAATGAAAATTCACCATTTTAAGTATAAAATCCAATGCCTTTGAACAAATGTACATAGTCACGTAACCAAGTCTCGCTATAATCAAGACTTTTCCACTGCCTCAAAAAGTTTCCTTCCTATCACTGTAGTTTTGCCTTTTCTAGAATGTCATATGAATAAAATCATATAGTAGTCTTTTGTGTCTGGCTTCTTGTCTTAGCATATTGCATTTGAGATTTATCTATATTGTTGCATGTATCAATAACTCACTCATTTTTATTTCTGAGAAATACTGTATTGCATAGATGTATCACAACTGTCTGTTTACCAGTCGATAAACATTGGCATTGTTTTGTTTTGGGTTATTATGAATTAAGTGCTATGAATATTCATATACAGGCTTCTATGTGGACATATATTTTCCCTTTTTGTGGGTGTAGAATTTTATTTCATTTCTAGAAAGCAAATTGCTGCGTTGTATGGTAAGTGTAATTTAAGTTTTTAAAACACTGATAAACTATTTTACAAAGGGGTTGCATGATTTTTATTCCCACCAGCAGAATATGAGGATTCCAGTTGCTCCTTATCATTGCCAACACTTTGCACTGTCAATTTAAAAAAACTTAGCCTTTCAAGTAGATGTGTAATATTACCTTATTGTCCTCTTAATTTGTGTTTCCCAGATAAATCATGTTGCTAAGTATATTTTCATGTGCTTATTTGTCTTGAGGATACCGTCTTTGGTAAATTGTCCACATTCTTTTCTCATTTAAAAATTAGGCTGTTTGCCTGTCAGGATGGCTATCATCAAAAAGAATACAAATAAACACAGGAAAGGAAACCATACACAAAATGAAAGAAAACCCACCAAATGGGAGGAAATATTTGCAAATGATATGACTGACAGGGATGCAATTTCCAAAGTATAGAAACAGCTCATACAACTCAGTATCAAAAACCAAAAGACCTAATCAAAAACAGGGGACAAGATCTAAAAAGGCATTTTTCCAAAGAATACATACCGATGGCCAACAAGCACGTGAATACATGCTCAACATCGCTAATAATGAGAGAGAGGCAAAACAAAGCGACAGTGCGGTATCCCCTCCCCCTCGGCTTAGAACGTGTGTGTGCATGTGTATCTAGGTGCACACTCGGTTGTGTCTGACTTTGCAGCCCCACAGACCAGAGCCCGCCACGCTCCTCTGTCCCATGGAATTTTCCAGAAAGAATACTGGAGTGGGTTGCTATTTCCTCCTCCAGGGGATCTTCCCGACCCAGGAACTGAACCTGCATCTCTTGCGTCTCCTGCATTGGCAGGCAGGTTGCTTGCCACTAGCACCACCTGGGAAACCCCCCTGGTCAGAAGACCCATCATCAAAAAGTCTGCAAATGATAACTGCTGGAGAGGGTGTGGAGAAAAAGGAGCCCTCCTACACTGTTGATTGGAATGTGAATTGGTACAGCCACCATGGAGAGCCTAAAAAAACTGGAAATAGAGTTACTGTATTATCCTGCAATCCACTCCTGGACATATATCCAGATAAAACCGTAATCCAAAACAGATACAGTATTTATTGCAGCACCATTTATAATAGCCAATGCTTAGAAGCAACCTAAATGTCCATGACAGAGGAATGGATAAAGAAGATGTGGTATATGTATCCAAAGGAATACTACTCAACCAAAAAAAAAATAAAGAATGAAATAATGCCATTTGTAGCAACATGGATAGACTTAGAGATTAACATACTAAGTGAAGTAAATAGAGAAAGGCAAATAAGTATCTTATGATATCAATATTATATGTGGAATCTAAAATATGACACAAATGAACTTATTTACAAAACAGAAAGAGACTCACGACACAGAAAACAAACTTATCACCAAAGGGTAGGGAAGGGATAAATTAGTAATTCAGGAGTAACATATACATACTACTACATATAAAATTGATAGTCAACAAGGAACTACTGTGTAACACAGAGAACTCTACTCGATATTTTATGATGACATATAAGGAAAAGGAATCTGAAGAATATATTTGTATGTATATATATATACGTATATCTGAATAGCTGTGTGGTAAACCTGAAATTAACGTGACATTTTAAATCAACTGTATTTCAATTAAACATAAAGAAGGCAAATAACACACACTGACAAGGATGTGGAGAAAAGGGAGCCCTTATACACTATTGGTGAGAATAGAAATAGGTGTAGCCACTGTGGAAAACAGTATGAAGGTTTTTCAAAAAAATTAAAAATATAAATAGAATTACTATATGACCTGGCAATTCCATTCCTGGGAATACATCTGAGAAAAACAAAAACACTAACTCAAAAAGATACTTGCACCCCAATGTTCATAGCAGCATTATCTACAACTGCCAAAGTATGGAAAGAATCTAAATGTTCGTAGACAATTAAATGAATAAAAAAGATATACCACATCTTTTTTATTCATTTAATTGTCTACACACACATACAATGGAATACAGTCATTAAAAAAATGAAATTTTGCCATTTATAGCAACATGGATGGATGTGGAGGGTTTTATACTAAGTGAAACAAGTCAGACAGAAAATGACAAATCTTTACGATGTCATGTATATGCAGAATAAATACAACAAACTAGTGAATATAACAAAAGAGAGGCAGACTCACAGACATAGAGAATAAATTAGTGATTACAGTAGGGAGAGGGAAGGAGGGAGGGGCAATATCAGGGCAGGGAATTAGGTACAAAATAAACTATAAGCATAATATTGTACAACTTGGAATATGGCCAATGTTTTTTAATAATATAAGTGGAATATAACCTTTAAAAAGTATGAATACTGTAGACCTGCAACATATAATATTTATATCAACCACTCTTCAATTTTTTAAAAATGGATTTTTTTTTAATTGTTGATTTGTAAGAGTTCTTTGAATACTCTGGATAGGAAATTCCCTGGCAGTCCAGCGGTTAGGATTTGGTGATTTCAGTGCCATTGTCTGGGTTCAGTCCCTGGTCAGGGAACTAAGGTTCTGCAAGTTGTGTGGCAGCTCCCCAAAATTCTGGATTATAAGTTCTTTATCAGATACACGTTTTGCCTATGGAAATAAGTCAAAATTCAAAAAGTCTTATATGAGGTTTTTCACTTCAATGTTATTTACAATTGTGATGAAATTGGAAAGAAGTTCAGTTCAGTTCAGTCGCTCAGTTGTGTCCGACTCTTTGCGACCCCATGAATCGCAGCATGCCAGGCCTCCCTGTCCATCACCATCTCCCGGAGTTCACTCAGACTCACATCCATCGAGTCCATTAGGTTGGTCATAACTTTTCTTCCAAGGAGTAAGCGTCTTTTAATTTCATGGCTGCAGTCACCATCTGCAGTGATTTTGGAGTCCCCCAAAATAAAGTCTGACACTGTTTCCACTGTTTCCCCATCTATTTCCCATGAAGTGATGGGACCGGATGCCATGATCTTCGTTTTCCGAATGTTGAGCTTTAAGCCAACTTTTTCGCTCTCCTCCTTCACTTTCATCAAGAGGCTTTTTAGCTCCTCCTCACTTTCTGCCATAAGGGTGGTGTCATCAGCATATCTGAGGTTGTAGAACCCCATGAACAGTATGAAAAGACTTAGTGGTATAGTCATATTAAAAATGCTATTAAATTGAATAAACCAACACCCATAGAAGAAACTGAAATGGTACCCAAAGACTGACTTCCTAAAAGAAACCAGATCCTGTGATTCTATGACTAGATTCTATCAAACTTTTAAGAACAAGTATTTCTCATCTTATAAAATTCTTCCTGTGCTAGAGAAACTCTTTTACCAGAACTAAATTAAAAAGCAGAAGAAATTTAAAATATAAACTCATTTGTAAAAAATACCAAGATTCTAAAGAAAATACTGGCAAATTGAATCTTGCAATTCATTAAAAGAATAATTACTATGACCCAGAATTGAAAGGATATTTCAACATTGCAATATCAAGAATGCAATTCACTAGAAAAGCAAAATAAAGGATGATTTGAGCATGAACTTGGTAGATGTTACAAAAGCATTTATGTGTGGTATAGCCATATAGTGGGCCATAAAAAAGGAATGGTGTACTGATACATGATACAACGTAGAGAAATCTTGAAAACATGCTTAGTGAAAGAAGCCATACACAAAAGGCCACACACAGGCATACCTGGAGATACTGCAGGTTTGGTTGCACACCACTACAATGATGCAAGTCACAGAAATTTTTTTATTTCCCAGTGCATATAAAAATATGTTTACTGCACTGTAGTCTAATAAGTGTGAAATTGCATTATGTCTAAAAAAGCAATTAAACATTTAAAAAACATTAATTAGGAAATACTGCTGTTGCAAAGATGACATCAATAGATTTGCTCAATGCAGGGCTGGCAGAGACCTTCAATTTGTTAAAATAAAAAAAATAAGCACACACGCAACATCTGTGAAGCACAGTAAAATGAGCTATGACTGTATGGTACAATTCCATTTATATGAAATGTCCAGTTTAGGCACATCCATGCTCTTGCTCCTGCTCAGTCGTGTCCAACTTTTGCAACCCTGTGGACTACAGCCTGCCAGGCTCCTCTGTCCATGAGATTATCCCAGCAAGAATACTGGAGTTGACAGCCATTTCCTCCTCCAGGGGATCTTCTCAACCCATCTCCTGCATTCCTGCGGCTCCTGCATCTCCTGCGGCTCCTGCATTGACAGGCATATACTTTACCACTGAGCCACCTGGGAAGCCCCAGGCAGATTCATAGACACACAATTTTTCTGGCATGAGTCTCAGTCTCAGTCAAATGAGACTCATGCCAGAAATGAAAATATGATTCATTATTAGGATTTTTTATCAATATGCTACTTACTATATTAAACCAAAGGAGAAAAGCAATATAATCATCTCAGTAGATACTGAAATACCATTTAGCAAAATGAGTCTTTATTAAACTAACAAAACAAATCAAAACAAAACCCACAAAGTCTTACTGTCTTATGAATAGCTAGATTTTTTTAAATATTTATTCACTTAATGTTGGCGGTGCTGGATCTTTGTTGCTGCTTGAGCGTTTCTCTAGCTGCACTACACAGGCTTCTCATTGCAGTGGCTTCTCTTGTTGCAGAGCATGCGCTCTAGAACACAGGCTCAACAGTGGTGGTGCATGGCCTTAGTTGCCCCGTGGCATGTGGCATCTTACCAGACCAGGGATCAAACTTGTGTCTTCTGCATTGACAAGCAGATTCTTTAAGCAACTATGTTTTAGAATGGTTTGTCATGTAGCAAAAGTTTACCGATAGAGAAATTATAAATAAATTTATTAAAGTGGTCAGCTACTTTTTTTTTTTTACAATTACTGTACAAAATTGGCAAATGGTAAGAAAATAAAATGTAGGAAAAGATCACATTTATAATAGCAACACTACCAACAACATAATTGAAAATAAATGTAACCAAAAATAAGACCTGTATAAAAAGAATATAAAATCTCTATTAAAGGATATTAATTCTTGCTAAATTAATCTACAAACAATGTGATCTCAATCAAAATGTAAAAAAAAATTAAACATTAAAAAATGTTACTGGGTTCATTTGTAGGAATAAACAGGAAAATATCTGAACAGAAAGGTACTGTAGAGGGAAGTCAGATTAAATATTCTAATGTATTTTGAAGTTACAAGAATTACAAATAGTTTGGTTCCAGAAAAAAATGTGGAGAGACCAATGGAATAAAATAGAGAATTCAGAACAGACTAAAATACACTTGGTTTTAGTAAATGTTAATGGTGACATTTCCAATTCACGAGAAGAAAGATAGATTATTTTTTAAAGTGTTGGGACTAGTTTGGGGAGGGGGGAAATTCAAACTGTATAACTCCACTCCTTTCATCAAAGTAAATTCCAGAAGGAATGTAAGGTAAAATGTTAAAATGAAACTCTAAAGGCATTAGCAGTAAAGAAGCCAGATGCAAAAGGTCACCTTTTGTATGATTACATTTACGTGAAATGACCTGGGAAGCCATAGAGAAAGAAAGAAAGAAAGTACTTGTTGCCTGGGGCTGGAGGCCGGAATAATGGAAAGTGACTGATAACTAGATATGAAGTTTCTTTTGAGATGATGAAACATTTGTAAAATTAGATAGTGGTAATGATTGTACAACTGTAAAAATACTAAAAACCACTTGCACACTTTACAAGAATCAGTTTTATGGTATGTGAATTATATTTCAATAACACTCTTCCTTAAGAACAAAAGAAGAAGAAAATGAAAAAAAAAAAACCCAGAGACTGGAGAGTCCAGGAAAGCCTCTGACCCATGTACAGAGGTCAGGTACAGTGGAGCTGGGTCTGGAAGGGTGTTTTTCAGAAGTAAATGTTTTATACCAAGGAAGGGAGCAAAAGAAACTATCTCTTCTGGCTCTGATTACTCTGTCACTCTGCTTCTTCCCAGGACTTATGGACTCTGCATGTCCCGGACAATTATTTTAATCTTAATAAATCGTTTTTATTGACTAAAACGATTACTAGAAGAAAACATGAGTGAATTTATTTGTAATCTTGAAATCAATACATTTCTAAGAATGACAGGAAACCCAGAAGTCAAATGGGAATAACTGATCTATTTGTATAGAAATTAGCAGTTTTTATATTTAAAATACCATATTATAGTTATGTTTTTAAGAGTTTGAGGAGGCTTCTCATGTGGTCCAGTGTTTAAGAATCTGCCTTGCAATGCAGGGGACATAGTTCAATCCCCGATCTGGAAGACTCCTTATGCCTTGGGGAAACTAAGCCCATGTACCACAACTATTGAGCCTGCACTCTGTAGCCCAAGAGCTGCAGCTACTGAGCCCATGTGCCGCCCTAAAGCCCAGGCTCCACAGCAAGAGAAGTCCCTACATTGAGAAGCCTGCCCACCGCAGCTGGAGAGTAGCCCCAGCTGGCAGCAACTAGAGAAAGTCCCGGAGAAGCAATGAAGTCTGTGCTCCACAACAAAGACCTAGTACAACCAAAAATAAAGCTTAAAAGAAAGCTTTTTCTTGTATTTAGAGGCACATATTAGGAGAAGGTTCTTGCCTGGAGAATCCCATGGACAGAGGAGCCTGGTGGGCTACAGACCACGGAGTCGCAAAGAGTCGGACACGACTGAGCGACTTCACTTTCACTTTCAATGGCAACCCACTCCAATACCCTTGCCTGGAAAATTCCACGGATGGAGGAGCCTGGTAGGCTGCAGTTCATGGGGTCGCTAAGAGTCGGACATGACTGAACGACTTCATTTCACTTTTCACTTCCATGCATTAGGAAGGTAATGGCAACCCACTCCAGTGTTCTTGCCTGGAGAATCCCAGGGATGGGGGAGCCTGGTGGGCTGCCGTCTATGGGGTTGCACAGAGTCGGACACGACTGAAGCGACTTAGCAGCAGCAGCAGCAGAGACACATATGGAAACACATGTGGATGAAATGATATGATGTCTGGGATTTGCTTCAAAATAACTTGGGGTAGAGGTGCAGCTTGGTAATGAGTCCATGGGATACTCTTCTCTCTACCCATTTATATGTTTGATTTTTTAATAAAAAATTAAGCAATAGATTGCAAGAAAATGTATGACGTACAAAGCAAAAAGATAAACTGGGTACAGATATTTGCAGCATAAAATATTAAAAAGGCTAATTCCTTAATTTATAAAGAGTTCATACAAATCCCTAAGAAAATGACAACCTAAAAGAAAAAAGGGGGTGAAGACACCAACAGGCAGAACAATGAAAAGGAAACAGTCAATTAAACGAGTGAAAAATTAATCAGCCTTACACAAGCAAAGGGAAGCCATAATGGGATGCCATTTCCCACCGAGCCAAAAAATGGGAAGAGGTGTGACAGTTTCAGGGTATCTGTCAACACGTTACACACACACACAATAATCACAGCAATACTGTTTTTGATCCACCTCCTAGAGTAATGAAAATAAAAACAAAAATAAACAAATGCTGCCTAATTAAACTTAAAATCATCTGCTCAGCAAAGGAAACCATAAACAAAACAAAAAAACAACCCACAGAATGGTATAAATTATTTGCAAGTGAAGTGACCAACAAAGGATACATTTCCAAAAGATATAAACAGCTCATGCAGCTCCATGTCAAAAAAATAAACAGCTCAATCAAAAACTGGGCAAACAATCTAAATAAACATTTCTTCAGTGAAGACACAGAGATGGCCAAAAAGCACAGGAAAAGATGCTCAGCACCATTAATTACCAGAGAAATGCAAGTCAAAACTACAGTGAGGTGTCACCTCACGCAGTCAGAATGGCCATCATCAAAAAATCCACAAACAATAAATGATGGAGAGGATGTGAAGAAAAGAGAATCTGCCTTCATTGTTTGTGGGAATGTAAATTGGTACAGCCACTATGGAGAATACTATTGACGTTCTTACAAAAAAAAAAAAGCTAAACAAAAAATAGAGCTACCATATAATCCTGCAATCCCACTCCTGGGCATATATTCAGAGAAAACCATAATCCAAAAAGACACATGCACCCAATGTTCACTGCAGCCCTATTTACAATAACCAAGGCATGGAAGTACCCTAAACGTCCACTGATGGAGGAGTGGATAAAGAAGATGTGGTACATATGCACAGTGGAATTACTCAGCTAGTAAGAAGAAGGAAATAATGTCACTTGCAGCAACATGAATGGGCCTGGAGATTATTATACTAAAGTGAAGTTAAGTCAGAGAAAGACAAATATCACATAATATCATTCGTATGTGGAATCTAATTTCTATAAATGAAGCTATTTACAATACAGAAACAGACTTACAGACATCAAAAACAAACTTATCATAGCCAAAAAATAAATGTGAAGGGAGAAGGATAAAATCGGGAGCTCGGGATGAACAAACATGCATATCATATATATGATAGATAACCAACAAGGACCTACTGTGTAGTACAGGGAACTCTACTCAACATTCTGTGATAACCTATATGAGAAAAGAATCTGAAAAAGACTGATTATATGTATAAGCGAATCACTTTGCTGTACACCTGAAACTCACACAACAACTACAAATCAACTACATGCCAATAAATTTTTAAAGAAAAAAGGCTTTCATACTATTGCCTGGAAAATCCCATGGACACAGGGAGCTTGGTAGGCTACAGTCCATGGGGTTGCAAAGAGTTGGACATGACTGAGCGACTTCACTTTCACTTTCACTTTTTATGCTTGCCAACAACTGAGACATTAAATAAACAGTTTCCATATGTTCCATAAACAAACATACACAACGCACATACAACATACAGTGGAAAATTATTCACTCTAAAAAAAGGAAGAAAATTCTGACATATGCTACAACATGGATAGAACAGGAGGACTTTATGCTAAGTGAAAGAAATACTGTATCATTCCATTTATTGGAGGTACCTCCATTATCTATTGCAAGTCTGTGTGCTCAACGCACAATGAGGCCAAACAATACCAAAAAACCAGAGTTTGGAGCAGAGAAAGGTTTACTGTAGGGCCACACAAGGAGACAAGTGGCTCATGCCTCAAAAACCCCAAACTCCCCAAAAGGCTTCAGCAGAGCACTTTTATAGGAAAGGTGAAGCAGCGGCGTGGTTTAGTTGTTGCTGAAGCTGAAACTCCAATACTCTGGCCACCTGAATGCGAAGAGCTGACTCATTAGAAAAGACCATGAAGGAGGGAAAGATTGAAGGCAGGAGGAGAAGGGGACAACAGAGAACGAGATGGTTGGATAGCATCACTGACTCAAAGCACGAGTTTGAGGAAGCTCCAGGAGACGGTAAAAGTCAGAGAAGCCTGGCGTGCTGCAGTCCATGGGGTCGCAAAGGGTCAGACATGACTGAGCAACTGAACAACAACTCGGTGTCAGGTCCTTGTTCTTGAGGTAGGTCATGGAAAGGTTACCAAGTTCCTGTAAACCTCACCAAAACAAATGCTATTCTCTGTTCTGACAAAAATGAGCAAGGTCCCCAGGCTCAACCTTCACCTTCTGAGATCCAGGTTCTGGCCAAGAAAAGGGGTCCTTGCCCAGGCATGTTCATCCAAGACCCAGGCTGAGTCCTCCTGCCAGTGCCCAGATCCAGCCAAGGAGACAGACCTCCACTGGTGGCACCCTCAGTGCCAGGTCTCCAGACCCTGCCCAGCCATCTTCAGTGAGGGAGTCAGGTGCCCAGGACCCAGCTGGCCCTCAGGCTTTTCAATTAAACTGGGGAGAATCATTTCCATAGGAGCAACGGGAATATATGTTGTAGTAAATACCAATCATATTAATTCCCAGCTCACAGCTGCCCCTCTTTGAGAATAGCCCCAACCACAGATGTGGACCTGAGGTCACAATGTCCAATGCCCTTGCAACTTCACCCTGACCTCTGGCCATTCCAGGTTCTGGCCAAGAAAAGGGGTCCTTGCCCAGGCATGTTCATCCAAGACCCAGGCTGAGTCCTCCTGCCAGTGCCCAGATCCAGCCAAGGAGACAGACCTCCACTGGTGGCACCCTCAGTGCCAGGTCTCCAGACCCTGCCCAGCCATCTTCAGTGAGGGAGTCAGGTGCCCAGGACCCAGCTGGCCCTCAGGCTTTTCAATTAAACTGGGGAGAATCATTTCCATAGGAGCAACGGGAATATATGTTGTAGTAAATACCAATCATATTAATTCCCAGCTCACAGCTGCCCCTCTTTGAGAATAGCCCCAACCACAGATGTGGACCTGAGGTCACAATGTCCAATGCCCTTGCAACTTCACCCTGACCTCTGGCCATCTCCTAGAAGTAGACAACCCATCTCAACTGTACTAATTTTTGAAACTTGAATGGGGAAATTGAAGCTGGTTGAAGCTGTTCCCTTAATGGCAGCGTCCATACACTCCAGTTGCTGAGGATTCCACCACCCACGATCCATGGAAAATGCTGCTGCCATTAGGTGGCAGAGGTGGGGATAGGAGAGAGGTTCTGTTGCTTCAAGGCCTGGGCCCAGTCAGTGGCAAGGGCTCTAGAGTTCTGCAGCACACAGCCCTCAGCCTGTCCCTGGTCCCTCAGCTCACCTGCCAGCCCTACCCCTCACTCCACTTTCTGCTGCAATTGCCACTATGAGGCTGACTGTTGGCAGAGCAGGACCCCTAATACTAGTGCTAATAGACACCCACCCATTCCACTCCTATTACATCTAGAATAGTCAAAATCATAGAGACAGAAAGTAGAATGGTGGTTGCCAAGAGCTATGGGGAGGGAGCAACGAGAAGCTGCCGTTTAACGGGTATAGTCTCAGTTTTGCAAGATGAAAAGGGTTCTGAAAATAGATGATGGTGACGGTTGCACAACAGTATACTACTGAACTGTACACTTACAATTGGTTAAGATGGGGGACTTCCCTGGTGGTCTGCACACTTCTAATGCAGGGGGTCCCAGGTTCCATCCCTGGTCAGGGAGCTAGATACTACACGCCACAACTAAGAGATTGCCAGCGACTCCTAGAAGATCCTCATGCCACAGCTGACTCGGCACAGCCAAATAAATAATAAAAATAAATATTAAAAAAAATGGTCAGAATGATGTATTCTTTGTCACGATAAAAAAATAGGGAAAAAAATACATACCCCTTGACCCAGAAATTCCACTTCCAAATATTTACCCTAGGTTAGATGAGCAAAAGTATGCCACGTGCATTCATTTCTATTGTAAAGGCAAAAATTTCAAACAATGTAAATGCCCAGCAATAGTAAATTGGTTAAATAAATTATGGCATAACCATATTCAATCCTGCAGAAATTTTGAAAAGCTGGGTTTGTCATCATATTGAACTTGAATCCTTACACGCTATGCATAGCTTAGCCAATCCACTGACATAGGTGTGGTGAAGAAAAGTGCAGCATTTATTGCAGGCACCAAGTAAGAACAGGCACCTTGTGCTCAAAGACCAGAACTCCTACACAGCTTTCAAAGAAGGGTTTTTAAAGACAGTGTGAGGGAGGGGTTCAGAGGGTTGCATGATCAGTTTGTGTCCATTTCTCTTATTGGTTGATGGTGCAATAACACAGAATCTCAGTCATCAACCCTCTGTTTCTAACTGGTCTGGGGACCTGCATGCTGATGGCCGGCAGGCAGTTAACTTCCTCCACGTGGTGGAGATTTTAGGATCTGCAAAACAAGTCAGGGATATGGCTCAGGATAATATCTATAGTCTTTGAGGGGGAACTAAAGGTCCTTGATTTTGTTTTATGGCTAAACTACTATTTTGTTTTGCTCAACTGCTCACCTTTGTTTCTGCATTTTTTCACTTCTCTGGTTAAATTTGTCTTTGGAACAAGAGGAAGGCCAAAGAGGTTAAAACTTTTCCACAAATAAGAAGCAGGGAGCACAGGGGTCTGTTCCTGGAAAAACACTGCAGGGTCCTGCTCTGTTTCATGCTGATCTCTAAGATTATATTATTACATAATCAAGGTAGTAGAGTTTCACAGAGTATGTATGATTTGGCCTGTGTGTATAAATTTTAAGAAATGTGTGTGTTGCATGTGTATGTGATATGTTTACCCTAACTTCTATATAACCATAGCATATTTTTCTGAAATTCTAAATGAATTGCTAATAGTGGGGAAAGGACTAGTCTTGAAGGTGGTGAGAGTAAGATTTAATTTTAAATCTTTTTGTAGTGCTTGCATTTTTTTCTCCAATTTGCATGTATTCATTTTAATTTTTTTCTAAGTTTAAAAGAAATGGAATCGTTTGTGCTCAAAGGCTGTGAACCTTGGAGTATGGTTTACAAATATAGCTCCATCTGGACATAGTAGCTAACCATCCTTTTTAATAGACAAAGTTTAAAAATCATAACATTAAACATTATTTTTGCCCTTCTTCCACTCTTCTCTCCTTCCATTCCCCTTAGGTGTTCCCTGTCTAAACACAAAACCACTGAGTCTGTGGCTATTACACACAGCATTGAGGTATCTTTGGAAGTGCTGCCTCACATTTTCCACAACTCTCCTTTCACTTGGCACATGCAGAGCATGAACTGAAAGTTCAGTACCTATTTGAAAAATAAAATTTTCTTGGTTGCAAGCGATGCTTCTGCTTTGAAAGTCTCAAAACTGTAGTCCTGAATCCTTCATTTGCAGCACCCTTTCATGTATTTCACCTAAACACAGGAGCCCTCAGTGTTTAGGGTACATGTCCATTGCAAGTGCCAAGCCCCAACTCCTCCCTATGTGAGCATCCTCTAACTTTTCAGATGGTTTTCCATGTCTTCATGATGGATCCTTTCACTTCCTTCTCAGAGTGGGATCAAGTAGAGAGAAGAGCCCTGGACACTTGAGCCAGGGAGAGAGAGAGCAAAATTCAGCCCCAACTTCCAGCTTGGCCACTAACTTAGATCCAATGTTTTCATCCATGAAATGCAGATGAACTCTAGACCCCTGACCCCTATCCCCCATCCCTGAGTTCTCACCGCTGATGCTGGTACTTGGCAGAGAGCATCAAGATCTCTTCTGCCCTCACCGTGTATATCTCAGTTATCCTCCCTCCCCTGAATGTTTCCTTTGATTTACTAGCTCTTTAAGATATTAGCATAGTATATTTCCCCAGCTTTGTTTAGCTTTTCCCCCGTTTTCTCTCCTTATCCTCTTATTTTGTGCTGAAGGATGTTGCCTCTTTTACTCAATGTTTCAAATTATAAATATCAACCTTTTTTATATTGTTTAGGTAGACACCCCTTCTTTTCCCTCTTAAGTGAAATCACAACTCAAAGACACCCCCTCAGAGAGCATTTGTGATTTATATCATAGTCCTGAGAAACAGGGATAAAGCTTGATGGGACAGAAAAGATGTGAGTCTTAGAGGAACAAGGACAAGAATTGATTCCTAGCACAACTACTTCTCTTAATCTGCCTAAGCCTCAGTTTTTTCATCTGTATTATAGAGGCAATAATAGTTCACTCTTGCTCACCTCCCAGGCCTCCCTGCTCCACCTGGTCAAAGCGCATAACAGTCTGTCCCGAGGAGCCATCATCTCTATAGGTGACACCCCCGAAGCCCAGAAGGCTTCCTTGGTGGCTCAGTGGAAAAGAATTTGCCGGCAATGCAGAAGACACAGGTTCGATCCCTGGGTTGGGAAGATTTCCTGGAGGAGGAAATGGCAACCACTCCAGTATTCTTGCCTGGAAAAGCCCATGGACAGAGGAGCCTGGCGGGCTACAGTCCGTGGAGTAGCAAAGAGTCAGACACGACTGAGCAACTGAGCATGGCACTCCGGGGCCCAGGCCACCCAGAAATCCTTCTCTGCTGCTGTAGTTCCCCACTCGCTGCCCTACATGACTTGACCCACTCAGCCCGTCCTCCTTGAGGAATCAGAACTCCCTGTGGACAAACACGGGGGAGTGGCAAGTGGAAGGAGGCCACAGAGGAGAAAGATTGTGGAGAGGCTTGAAGGGAAGTTTTTTCAGCTTCAAAAACCTTCCCTGTGAAGAGAATCCTCATGTAGTCACAGTTCCCCCAAATCATCTCAGCGGCAGGACTGCTGTGGGTCTGTAGGTGAATCTTCCAGCATGAGGTGACTCATGCTTTCCTTCTAATGTTTGGGAGGCCAGCGGTACCCCCGTGAGCAGGCACTAGCTCTCCCCGGGTGGTTTCTCCTTCACTAGGTTGCTTACCATCTAGTCACCAAGAGGAGCTGGCGGGTGTTGTTTTATTTCACACTCGTGGTGTGCTCTTCTGCGTTGTTTGTGCCAACGCTTCCCACAACTTTCTTTTTC
>SJYX01023938.1:741157-752923 GCA_006410675.1 Oreotragus oreotragus | reverse complement strand
ACCTTTTTTATATTGTTTAGGTAGACACCCCTTCTTTTCCCTCTTAAGTGAAATCACAACTCAAAGACACCCCCTCAGAGAGCATTTGTGATTTATATCATAGTCCTGAGAAACAGGGATAAAGCTTGATGGGACAGAAAAGATGTGAGTCTTAGAGGAACAAGGACAAGAATTGATTCCTAGCACAACTACTTCTCTTAACCTGCCTAAGCCTCAGTTTTTTCATCTGTATTATAGAGGCAATAATAGTTCACTCTTGCTCACCTCCCAGGCCTCCCTGCTCCACCTGGTCAAAGCGCATAACAGTCTGTCCCGAGGAGCCATCATCTCTATAGGTGACACCCCCGAAGCCCAGAAGGCTTCCTTGGTGGCTCAGTGGAAAAGAATTTGCCGGCAATGCAGAAGACGCAGGTTCGATCCCTGGGTTGGGAAGATTTCCTGGAGGAGGAAATGGCAACCACTCCAGTATTCTTGCCTGGAAAAGCCCATGGACAGAGGAGCCTGGCGGGCTACAGTCCGTGGAGTAGCAAAGAGTCAGACACGACTGAGCAACTGAGCATGGCACTCCGGGGCCCAGGCCACCCAGAAATCCTTCTCTGCTGCTGTAGTTCCCCACTCGCTGCCCTACATGACTTGACCCACTCAGCCCGTCCTCCTTGAGGAATCAGAACTCCCTGTGGACAAACACGGGGGAGTGGCAAGTGGAAGGAGGCCACAGAGGAGAAAGATTGTGGAGAGGCTTGAAGGGAAGTTTTTTCAGCTTCAAAAACCTTCCCTGTGAAGAGAATCCTCATGTAGTCACAGTTCCCCCAAATCATCTCAGCGGCAGGACTGCTGTGGGTCTGTAGGTGAATCTTCCAGCATGAGGTGACTCATGCTTTCCTTCTAATGTTTGGGAGGCCAGCGGTACCCCCGTGAGCAGGCACTAGCTCTCCCCGGGTGGTTTCTCCTTCACTAGGTTGCTTACCATCTAGTCACCAAGAGGAGCTGGCGGGTGTTGTTTTATTTCACACTCGTGGTGTGCTCTTCTGCGTTGTTTGTGCCAACGCTTCCCACAACTTTCTTTTTCTCCCCCGGCTCCAAAAATAGCAAAAGACATTGCTGACCCGGATTTTCCACCTAAGTTTGTTTTTCACTTTGAGAGAACTCAGCACCGGTGCTGAGTGCTGCCTCAGCACCAACTAAACACTGGTGTTTAACTCCAGTACAAAGTCAGAGTTTATCTGTTTCTGCCGTGCGGATGCTTATCTCTCTTTCTTCTTGGCATGAGAAGAAAGAAGGTTGTTTATGCTGTAAGAACTACATATGGTAATAGCTTGGATGCGCCTGGAGTTTGGCACTAAATGTGTTCCTGAAACTTAATGTATACATAGATTTATCTTAGAGCAAAGTCAAGCTTAGCCAGAATGACTAGTAATCAGGGTTTCCATGATAACAAGTATATTGAGAGAGGGGGATCTATCCTTTGTATGACACATGTGTAAGCTGGTTTCCGTAGCTCACACCAGCCAGGGCATACAAATGGGGCCACAGGACTAGTGAGAACTCAAACAATACTGGCTTCATGGATGGGCAACCTATGTAGTTGCCAGGGCACCACACTCCAGACAGTCCTTGTAAGGTGTTGCTGATGCCATCATGAAATCTTTAATTTTAAAACAAAGGATCTACATTTTAATTTGCAAGGCCCTGGGTCTTGCAAATTCTGTAGCCGGTCCGGTTCCCTGGCTCTTGGTCCATCTGCTTTTGTTTCCCATTGCTACAGCTGCTTGTTAAATTCAGCACGCCTGATGCCCACGAGTCCTCTGGGGATGAGTTTCACAGTAGTGAATGAAGCCATCCAGTCACCTACTTTGTGCCCACTTCATTTCCTACCTCTCCAGCACCCACAGGCCCTGTGGCCAGGACGTGCGGCAGGCCTCGGGGAACTGCAGGCAGGGTGCCATGTCCTCTGGAGTCACCAGACAGCTGCATGTTCCCACAGAAGTGTTCTTCACTCCCTTGGTAAATACATTTTACTTCTTGCTCCAAGGCTGGTTTGCTTGCACCCCAAGTGCCTCACACAGCTTAGTGAAAAGATTGCTCAAATGTCTGTTTGTGGTTCCTCTCCCCTTTCTCTCTTGGGGCTTCCCAGGTAGCTCAGTGGCTAAGAATCCACCTGACACTGGAGACCTGTGTTCAGTCCCTGGCTCAGGAAGATCCCCTGGTGGAAGAAATGGCAACCTGCTTCAGTATTCTTGCCTGGAAAATTCCATGGACAGAGGAGCCTGGCAGGCTGGCAATATAGTCCACAGGTTGCAAAGAGTCAGACACAAGCTTACAAGCTTGGTCTCCACTCTCAGTCCCTGGATAGCAACCTGCTACCTTCCCAGTCTCCTGGCCACTGCCTCTCCTCCAAACCTTTCCTTCTCCCCTTCCAGGTACCTCGCACCACTAGAAATTCACCAGCCACCTTTTGGCTCCTGTTTTTCTCGAACGTCCTCACTAAACGTGGATGAGCCCTTTTCAAAGGACCACTTCATTTCCTAATTCACTATGGGTTTTGCAGAACACCATTTCTGGTGTATGTTAATAAATGCAAAAAAACAGAGGGAGTTTCACTTATCATATGAATCTGGGAAACACCTCATATTAGATGCTTTTCTCAGAGATTTAACTAAGCACTCTTAAGTGTATTGAAATTTCAGGGGAGAAACTATTTAACTTAATGTTTACCAAATTGAGTTAGGCATTCAACACTTATTGCAAATGCACACAGAGACTCAAAATTAAGTTAACATTCTGTAGGTAGTATATTTGGGGGATACTCACTAAGAATATAATAAAATTAATTTATGTAAATTCATTCTGAGCATGATTTAATCTTTCTTTGAGAACACATGAGGTACCAGTATTTATCTTTTGATCTCTGGATAAGTGGAAATTGCACTCTGAATCACACATAAAATACACTAAAGACATTTAGCCTTACACAGAGCTAGGTACATAGTTAATACTCAGCACAGGCTTGCTGTTTTACTGAATTTAAAGAAACCCTTTGCAAGAAAAAAGTCAAATAAATAACCTAACTCTACACCTAAAGCAACTAGAAAAGGAAGAAATGGAGAACCCCAGAGTTAGTAGAAGGAAAGAAATCTTAAAAATTAGGGCAGAAATAAATGCAAAAGAAACAAAAGAGACCATAGCAAAAATCAACAAAGCCAAAAGCTGGTTCTTTGAAAGGATAAATAAAATTGACAAACCATTAGCCAGACTCATCAAGAAACAAAGGGAGAAAAATCAAATCAATAAAATCAGAAATGAAAATGGAGAGATCACAACAGACAACACAGAAATACAAAGAATCATAAGAGACTACTATCAGNGGGTGGTGGTGGTGGTGGTGGTGGTTTAGTTGCTAAGTTGTGTCCGACTGTTGTGACCCTATGGACTGTATGTAGCCTGCCAGATTCCTCTGTCCATGGGATTCTCCAAGCAAGAACACTGGAGTGGGTTGCCATTTCCTTCTTCAGTGTATGAAAGTGAAAAGTGAAAGTGAAGTCACTCATTCGTGTCTGACTTTTCGCGATCCCATGGACTGCAGCCTACCAGGCTCCTCCGTCCATGGGATTTCCCAGGCAAGAGTACTGGAGTGCGGTGCCGCTGGTCTCTAAGAACACTTAATAAACATTGGGTCTTTTATGCCAGGCACTGAAGTGTGCAGAATAGGCTCCTCTTTCAAAAGAACTCACAGTTCAGTAGAAAACAAGCAAGAAAGAAGTAATGATAATACAAGATATTGTTACAAGAGATATATACTTAGTGCTATAGGACCTGAAGTTGGGTCTTAAAGAGTGAGCAGGGATTTGTTAGGATGTGAAAATTCAGGGAAAGGGAATTCCAAGCTAAGTGCACAGCACTTATAAATACATAGAGGTCTAAAGCACTAAAATTTTTAGAGACACTCTAAGTGTAAATTCCTTGACTTTATAAAGTTTCAATAAATTTTAATAAATTGCATAATGCAAATCATCATGCCCCAAATCAAGGTTGGATATGTTAAGTCTCCTTACAGCAGAATATTTCGAGCTTTCTAGAATTTAGGTAATATTCTGAGGTTTCCTCAAGAAAGATAAACTATTGAATACTAAATAATCCCACAGGGCTTCCCAGGTGGCTCAATGGTAAAGAATTCACCTGTCAATACAGGAGACATGGGTCTGATCCCTGGGTCAGGAAGATCCCCTGGAGAAGGAAATGGCAACCCACTCCAGTATTCTTGCCTGAGAAATCCCATGGACAGAGGAGCCTGGAGGGCTATAGTCCAAGATGTCGCAGAGTCAGACACGACTTAGTTTCTAAACAACAGCAACTAACCCACACCCCTTCAAAGTCTACATATGCTAGGAAGCCCAGAAACAGTGGCCAGACAGCTCTGATCCTGCAAGTGCTTCCCATTCTGCAGACATGTCTTCTCACATGACATCTGAACAGCTCAGCAGGATTGCTCTAGAGCCTCACGTCCCAGGCTTTTTCTGACTGTGCTCCACTGCTCCCTGGGTTTCTGTGGCAGTTTCTAGGCTTTAGTGGCTCATTGCGACAAATAGCTTGTGTTTGTGTGTGTGTATATATAATTACTGCAGCTTCTCAATATTTGACCTTTGAGCCTACAATTTTGTTTGTTTTGATTGATTTTATTTTTTAAAGATTTTTTGATATGGACCATTTTTAAAGTCTTTATTGAATTTGTTACAATATTGTTTCTGTTTTATGTTTTGGTTTTTTGGGCTGAGAAGCCTGTGGGATCTTAGCTCCCTGACCAGGGGCCAAACCTGCACCCTCTGCACTGAAAGGTGAAGTCTTAACCACTACACCACCAGGGAACTCCTGAGCCTATAATTTTGAATCTGGTTCCTTTTTCTCTTCTATCTATAAACTCTTACCTTCATTCCTTCTTAAGCGCGGCATCTTTTTCAGTGCAAAGACTGTACCAGAAAGATTATGGTTCAAGTGATGGTTCTCCTGGGTAGAGTATTTGTAAAATTTGTATTTCTGATAACCACACAAGAAATATTAAAGGGAGTATTAAAATATAAAACACATCATGATAATTCAGTCATAAAAATCTATAAGTAAAACTGCTGCCACAGCCTCCATTCCCAGCATTCATATGTACCAATGACTTATCATTATTCTTATTTATCAATTATTTCAGCGTCTTTCTTCCCAGTGAGGTCCCAAGATACATTTTGATTATGAATTGCTTTGTTTGCTTTACAGACAGTCCTCAACTGCTATCAGCTGAAACATGGTGCTTAATAAAGCAACCAGCAATGTCTTGATATATGTGCATTTGAAGTTAGGGCCTCAGGTTACTTCAGAGAGGTGACTCATTAGGAGGTAAAGCTTTTGCAGGAGTTATTTTTAAATGAACTCTTTGGCATGCACTGTCACCTAAAAAAAAAACAGAAGAAGAAGAAGAAGCAGCGTTTTAAGAGAATGGACAAAAAAGAGCTAATTTAGAAACCTGAGAAAATTGAGAAATACTGGCCATTTGCTAAGGCTAGAGAGGGTGCCCCAGGGGTAAGGGTATACAAACACAGCAAGGTCCCAAATAGAGGGGAGAGAGGAACTGAGGGAAAAATTTGAAAAGTGCCTAAATTTTTTCTCTGTTGACCATGATCAATGTTCAGTTCAGTTAGGTTCAGTCGCTCAGTCGTGTCTGACTCTTCGAAACCCCATGAATCGCAGCACGCCAGGCCTCCCTGTCCATCACCAACTCCCGGAGTCCACTCAGACTCACGTCCATCAAGTCAGTGATGCCATCCAGCCATCTCATCCTCTGTCGTCCCCTTCTCCTCCTGTTCCCAATCCCTCCCAGCATCAGAGTCTTTTCCAATGTTACAAGGCTTTAAATGTTTATTTTCATGAATGTCTAACATCCAAGTCACATTATGTTCAATCCACACAACAAAGTACAACACAACTGTAAAAATCTATGAGGACTACATGAAACAATTCTCCAAATATAGGGTCAGAGAAGACAAGGCAAGGTAGGAACAGAATCTATGTGATATCATTGTTTCATCTAAAAAGGGAGATGTCAATACACAAAAATATCTGATTTTACTTTTTAAATAAAAGAATAAATCACAAAACTTTTTGTTTCTTTGTTTGTTTTTAAATTATCTCTTTTGGGGAAAAGGATCAGGTAGAGGGGACTGGAGAAGACAACACTGTCATATGAACATGCCTGGTTTGAGGATTTGACTTCAGAAGCTGGTAAATATTTCACGGAATTTCATTAAAATTCTTTTCACCATTTTTAAAAAAATATTAAAACCAAAATGAAACAAATAAACTAAAATGTAGTTGAAGAAATAATAACACAGAAAGAAATTATTTCAAGGGACTTTAATTTTATTTTCTTTGTTATGATATACTTTAAAAACAAAAATAACTACATAATGGATTCCAGTAATCCAAAAAAATGGATTCCAGTAATCACATTATGGGTGGAAGTATTAGAATAGTTCTTCTAAGACAGTTGTATGTCTATTGTAAAATAAAGCAATTTGTGTTGATGTCTTTGAAGATTGGGATTTTTGATAAGAAAGAAAATACAAATGTAACATTGGTGAAATTAGGAAACACCCTGGGAATTCCCAGAAGATTAAGTGGTTAAGACTCTGTGCTTCCACTGCAAGGGGCACAGGTTTGATCCCTGGTTGGACAACTGAGATCCCGTACACAGTGCAGTGCAGTCAAAAAAAAGAAAGAAATATCCTGTAGTCTTGTTTGAAAATGTCATTTGAAATCATGACATAGCTATTTTTAAAGACTAGGAGTATTTCCTAACCCTTTCTACTGAGATGGCCTAGAAACTGTAATCAACCCAGTAGCCTAAGAATACTGGAGGCCAGACTATTGTCTCTAAATTTCACTGCCCATTAAAAGGAATCGGGGCCCTTGAGGTAATGACTGATTCCATATCTGAGGCTGAAAATTCATGAGCTGAGACTAGAATATAAGGAATCTTATACTAGAAAACAAGAAAATTACCAGGATCATGTACAAAAGACTCAGAAGCCAACCTGAATAAACTCCCACTGGCCAAATTTGGCACAAATGAATAGTAATAGTAATGGTAATGGAAATGGATTGAAATACATAAAAAAATTATGAGTTCATAATGATACTCAAAACAAAATCAAACATCTCACCGGTCAAATTCAGCAGATGGTAGGGAACCAATTCATTATTTTGAAAATTAATGAATAATTAGGCATTCACTTTATATTTCTTGTATAATGTGTACTTCAGAGTACAAATAATTGATGAGAGATATTTCTCTTTAGAGAAGTATTCTAGCTAATAAATGAAGAAAGAATGATAGAACATCACCATTTGAAACTCCTAATATTTAATGGACTTATTAGTGGCTGCTAGCACAGCAAAAAGAGAGCCAGGCATTCTTTGCTTCCTAATGAGAAGTACACAATACTGCACAAAATCAAACATAGGTTTGATCACAGGAAATGTAGGGGACAGAGGAACATGTTGAACACATCATAATAAAGTAGTCAGAAAAATCCAGACTGGGAAATTCTACAAGACAAGTGACTCAGCATTCTCAGCAAATAAATTGCCAGGGAGAAAAAATAACGTAAAGGTAAAACCTACAAATTAAAAGAAACTTAAGAAACAGATCAACCAATTGCAATGTGTGGACCTTAGATAGATCTTGATTTGAGCAAATTCAAATTTTAAAATGTATGAGACAGTTGGAAAATTTAAATGCTGACTGGATATTAGATGATTTTAGGGAAATTAATTATTAGAATTAATTTCTTAAGTGTGATGAAAGTACTTGGGGATATTTTCAAAGAGTCCTTATATCTTAGAGATAAATACTGAAGTCATTATAAATGCAGTGAGATGAAGTCATGATTGTGTTTCACAGTTATCCAAGGTAGGTATATAGATGATACAAGATTAGACACAATTGATAATTATAGAAACTTGGTGAGGTGATGTATTCATTGCATGACTCTTTTTACTTAAATTTTTTTTTCCTTAATAAAAAAACCCTTTTTCAACTAAAAGTAGAGCTACCCTCCTGGGCATATATCCCAGGAAAAACATATTTGAAATGATACATACATCCCAATATTTATTGCAGCACTATTTACAATAGCCAAGACGTGGCAGCAGCCTAAATGTCCATCAACAAAGGAATGGATAAAGAAGATGTGGTACATACATAAAATGGAGTATTACCCAGCCGTTAAAAAGAATAAAATAATGAAGCAACATGGAAAGACTTAGAAATTGTCATACTAAGGGAAGTAAGTCAGACAGAGAGGGAGAAATACTGTATGACATCACTTATATGTGGAATCTAAAAAAAAAAAAATGATACAAATGACTTACTTACAAAGCAGAAAGAGACTCACAGACTCAGAGAATAAATTTAGGGTTGCCGGGGAGGAGGATGGGAAGAAGGGACAGTTAGGGAATTTGGGATCAACATGTACACACTGCCATATTTAAAATGGGTAACCAACAAGGACCTACTGTATAGCACAGGGAACTCTGCTCAATTTTATGTGGCAGCCTAGATGGGAGGGAAGTTTGGGAGAGAATGGATAGATGTATATGTATGGCTGAATCCTTTTGCTATTCACCTGAAACTATCATAACATTGTTAATCCTCTAAATCGCAATACAAAACAAAAAGGTTAAAGAAAAAAAAAAACAAAGCTTTTTCAAGTGCACCCTGTGTGCATGCCTGCTCAGTTGATTCAGTCGTGTCCAACTCTTTGTGACCCCATGGACTGTAGCCCATCAGGCTCCACTGTCCATAGAATCTCCAGGCAAGAATACTGGAGTGGGTTCCCTTTTCCTACCTCAGGGGATCTTCCCAACCCAGGGGTCAGACTCACGCCACTTGCATCTCCTGCTTTGGCAGATGGATTCTTTACCACTAGCATTACCTTGGAAGAGTGGTGCATCAAAATTTAGGAACTCGTAGAAGGCGATGGCAACCCACTCCAGTACTCTTGCCTGGAAAATCCCGTGGACGGAGGAGCCTGGTAGGCTATAATCCTTGGGGTCGCGAAGAGTCAGACACGACTGAGCGACTTCGCTTTCAATTTTCACTTTCCACTTTCATGCACTGGAGAAGGAAATGGCAACTCACTCCAGTGTTCTTGCTTGGAGAATCTCAGGGACGGCGGAGCCTGGTGGGCTGCTCTCTATGGAGTTGCACAGAGTCGGACACGACTGAAGTGACTTAGCAGCAGACACCACCCTTATGGCAGAAAGTGAAGAGGAACTAAAAAGCCTCTTGATGAAAGAGAAAGAGGAGAGTGAAAAAGTTGGCTTAAAGCTCAACATTCAGAAAACGAAGATCATGGCATCTGGTCCCATCACTTCATGGCGAATAGATGGGGAAACAGTGGAAACAGTGTCAGACTTTATTTTGGGGGGCTCCAAAATCACTGCAGATGGTGACTGCAGCCATGAAATTAAAAGATGTTTACTCCTTGGAAGGAAAGTTATGACCCACCTAGATAGCATATTCAAAAGCAGAGATATTACTTTGCCAACAAAGGTCCGTCTAGTCAAGGCTATGGTTTTTCCTGTGGTCATGTATGGATGTGAGAGTTGGACTGTGAAGAAAGCTGAGTGCAGAAGAATTGATGCTTTTGAACTGTGGTGTTGGAGAAGACTCTTGAGAGTCCCTTGGACTGCAAGGAGATCCAACCAGTCCATCCTAAAGGAGACCAGTCCTGGGTGTTCATTGGAAGGACTGATGTTGAAGCTGAAGCTCCAATACGTTGGCCATCTCATGCGAAGAGCTGACTCATTGGAAAAGACTCTGATGCTGGGAGGGATTGGGGACAGGAGGAGAAGGGGACAACCGGGGATGAGATGGCTGGATGGCATCACCAACTCAATGCACATGAGTTTGGGTGAACTCTGGGAGTTGGTGATGGACAGGGAAGCCTGGCGTGCTGTGATTCATGGGGTCACAAAGAGTCGGACACAGGTAAGAGACTGAACTGGAGAGTTGGAGGGGACCCTCCTCTGAGGCTTGAATCACCTCTACATTGTTCCTAAGTATTGTTGCCCACATTTTGCAGGATTACCCTCAGCCCATTCCACTTGTGACTGCTTTGAAATTTCTTTCTTATCCTGAGCAGAAATTCTTCTTCCTGTATCTCTGCCACCTGAAGATTATAGGACCAGCCCTTCCTCACACAAAAGCCTCTCAAATGTTTGAAAACCAGCATTCATCTGGCCCTTTTGTCCTAATCCCTCATGAAGACCTTTTGAGCTCCAGCTCTAATTCTGTCCACTGTTCTGTACACCCAGGACTTTGGTTTCCTGCCATCCTGGCTGCTCTGCTTTCCTCTCAGAACAGTTTGACTTGTAAATTTGTGCTGCTCTGGAATGAAGTGATCTGGGTGTGGCCTGACAACTGCAGAGAGCAGGGCTATCTCCTCCCTTATTCCAGTTCCCTCAGTTTTTTGTTACCCTGGGCTGGAGCCTGGATACACAAAGTCCCAAGAGCTGAGTGCTCAATTTTTAAGAATTCTGTGGGTCAGTTGTTATAAGCATCCATAATTAAAAGTTAAATTACATAAACTTAAAATCAAATATGTTATAATAAACAAAAGTGAAAATACTTAAAACTTATCACTTCTTAACAATTTTACTCCATGTTACTATTATCTCTTCTCTTGAGGTTCTTTACATTGATCTCATTTGTGTGGTGGAAATACTGTCATGTACTGGCGTGCTCTGGGCTTCCCAGGTGGCGCTAGTGGTAAAGAACGCATGAGACACAAGAGACGTGGGTTCAGTCCGTGGGTCAGGAAGATGCCCTGGAGGAGGGCATGGCAACCCACTCCAGCATTCTTGCCTGGAGAATCCCATGGACAGAGGAGCCTGGGGGGCTACAGTCCATGGGGTCTCAGAGAGTTGGCCACGACTGAGCACACGCACACACACTGGTGTGCAAATGTCTCCCAAACTGGAAGTGACATCATGCTGGTAGTTTGGAACTGGCCATGGTGGGAGTACTTACACTACAGAAATTGGCAGGTGCTATGAACCAAGGTGTCTTTTTCCTTCAGAGTGCTAGTTGTTACATTTTACCACCGCACTCCTAAGTGAAAGTGACGTCGCTCAGTCCTGTCCGACTCTTCCCGACCCCATGGACTGTAGCCTACCAGGCTCCTCCATCCACGGGATTTTCCAGGCAAGAGTACTGGAGTGGGTTGCCATCCTAGATGCAATCTAAAATCTTAGTTATTTTTGGCAACCACTTTATATTTCTGACTCAGATTGGGCTAAGTCTCTTAGCTTCTGCTAAAGAAGTATAACCCATTCTTACTGATACAAGTTAGTTCATCAGACCTTATATTAATAGCTTTCAGATTGCATCCTTTTAGATTCGGCTCATTGATTCTATCATCCAAGTATTCATTATACCTCCAACTTCAGTTCAGTTCAGTTCAGTCGTTCAGTCGTGTCCGACTCTTTGCAACCCTATGAATCACAGCACGCCAGGCCTCCCTGTCCATCACCAATTCCTGGAGTTCACTCAGACTCATGACCATTGAGTCCGTGATGCCATCCAGCCATCTCATCCCCGGTCGTCCCCTTCTCCTCCTGCCCCCAATCCTTCTTAGCATCAGAGTCTTTTCCAATGAGTCAACTCTTCGCATGAGGTGGCCAAAGTACTGGAGTTTCAGCTTCAGCATCAGTCCTTCCAAA
>SJYX01023938.1:668414-740430 GCA_006410675.1 Oreotragus oreotragus | reverse complement strand
GTCCTCTGCATATCTGAGGTGATTGGTATTTCTCCCAGCAATCTTAATTCCAGCTTGTGCTTCTTCCAGCCCAGCGTTTCTCCAACTTCAGGTCACCCATAAATTTAATGAGCATACTTTTTGTGTATTTATTCTGCAGGCATTTGTGAGTGGAGAAGGGACACAACCCTAGGACTTGTCATTATATGCTTCCTTGAAGTTTGATATCAATTTGTTAGTCAGCACCTTCTGCATATAATCTACTGGTTTACTAATTACCGTCAAGACAAGAATACCATAGGATGTCCCTGGTGGTCCAATAGTTAAGACTCCATGCTGCCAAAGCAGGAGGCTCAGATTTGATCCCTGGTAGCGGAACTAAGATCCCACAAGCCATGTGGTGCAGACAAAAGAGAAAAAGGAAAAAAAAAAAAAGAACACCAGAGTCCAGTTCGTGTTTTCCTATCTTGTCTGGAAGAATATTATGAAAATCCTCATTAGATGTCTAACCGATGTTGAAATACTCTCTCTACAAGGAGTTTCCCAAACTACTGGGTGGGTAACCCTGTCAAAAAGGGAAGGAGGTTGTCAGCCTTGGCTGATTCTGAGTAAATTCATTCTGATTCCATTACTTCTTCACCTCGTACTTGAAACTGTTACTCTAGTATGGGTTCTAGAATTTTGCCCGAGATTGAAGTTACAGACAATGGTCTACAATTTGTCTGGTACTGCCTTCTTTTTAAATATTAAGACATCCCACTGCTATATCTCTCTTGATGACATCCCACAAGTCACTGACAATTGTTTGGTGATCCCATACAAAGTTTTTCTCAAGGCTCTAAGGTATTATTTTTCTGAAGTGAGAATTTGAAATCACTTGGAGCAGCTCTGGACTTTTTCACATTTCATCACTCTATCTGGGGCTTCCAGCTTCCCTTGCCAAGGTTCATTCTTTTGGCTGCTTCTCTTCATCTCACACACTTGATTTGGAGAAGAAATGGTCTCTGCCATGAAAATCAGAAGCAAAGAAAATGGAAAAGCTCTTTCCTTCATATCCCCCATTGGCAGTGGTCCCAAGATGAACACCCTGTCCTTTACTTGATGTTAGCCATCAAACTTTACTAAAATGACAGCCATAAAAGAACATTTTAGGATAACTTGAGCTTATTGGGAGCTTTAGCTTTTCTGATACTAATGAATGTGTCCCACAAATACTTTAGCACACGTAATGACAATTTGATGGTAGGATACATAAATGATGAGATTCCTGACCTTTCATAAGCTATGACATCATATCATTATCTGAATTTGCAACAGTCTCCCTACCTCCTCAAGTATAGCATGATGTATATTAATCTTTAAATTTTTGATTAATTTGGTCTTGAGAATTTTTCATCTTAAAGTATTTTAGCAAAACACTGTAGTTAGTTCTGATATTACAAAATTACAATCAAGGGGAACCGCAAATATGGAAGAACTCAGTACATTTGGGAGCTTTTTTCTTTAATTTTATTTAGTTGATCTTTATTATTTAAAAAAAAAAAACCATTAATATAACCAAGTCCTGTTATTCAGCAAGAACAACCTGGAACTTTTACCTGGAACTCTTTAAGTACAGTTCCAAAAAATGTAAACAGTGTTTATGAGTTTTAACTCAAGGACCTAAACTAAGAGATATGAAGCCTAGGTTTTCTGTTTTGTTCTACTACCAATCAGCTGTACAATCTTGAAAAATCCCTTTGCCTTTTGTGTTCACATCTAAATATTGTTGTAAGTCCCTTCCAGATCTAAGAGCAGAGAGCAGTAAAATGTCCAGCCATGCTGCTATGGGTTCTTGGCTGTCTCCTCCCACTCTCTATAGTTGAAGTCAGTATGTGGCTATGTAGGAGGGGAAAGGGAAGAAAAGTTTATGTTGGGAACTTTGGTAGGAGTGGAGAAGGAGGAAGATAGCCCATATAACTCCTCTTAGGTTTTTTACAAGAGGTAATTTCAAAACAAAATCAACTTTCAAAACAAAGTCAACCTATCAAAACAAGATAATGACAAGGGAGAAAGTAAAAGTTTTTGGCCAAAGCCATCTTACGATCACTTTTTCCTGTCCCCACAAAGCTATCTGAACTGAGATCTTGTTAGTGAACCTCCATTTCCAGTAAATATCACTCATTTAGAACAAAAACGGGAAGCTCCCACATGTAGCCACTGGAAACAGTCCCAGATGCAGAAAGAGGTTTGTATGACATCATCCAGAAAGTTATGTATTGGGAAGGTCTGCAGATTAGAAGAACAGTTTTTCATTAGGAATTATCCAGTATTTAGAAGTCCCAAGGTTCTTGTAAAATATATTCACTGATAAGCATGTATATTTAACCCATACATTGAAATATATATACACATACCTATACTTTTCTGGAAATGGCACAAATATTAAATGCTGCTCATGTGTGTAAACCTTTGATTAAAGAGTAGGAAAAAATAGACAAATATTATTGTTCTTTTATATGTGAAAAAAGGTTTGCTCATGCTTTTTAAAATGTTTTGGTAAAAATGATACGTGCTCATTGCAAAATATCGAAACAGATCAGAAAAGCACAAAGGAAATAACAAAAATCCGCTGAAGTTTCATGAGCCAGAAACAAACATCGACAGAATTTTGGTAGTCACTTCAGACATTTTTCTGTGCATATATATGTTTAATTTTACAGGCGTGGATTGTTTTGTACTTGCTGCATTGTGCTCTTTCTTCCTGCTCAATAATATCACTAACATTTGTCACCAAATATAGGTATATGATGTGACTTTTAAGGACTCTATAGTTCTTCATTTCGCTTGTTACATATAGTTAGTCGATTCCATATGGATGAAAATATAGGTTGTTGAGAAAGAGCTTTTTTAAGCTTCAAAAGAACAGTTATGTAAAGAATGTAAAGTTATGTTAAGTAACATATTTGCACAAGAATCTGGTTTGGTTGTTCCTCCTGCAAAAGCCTGAAATATTATAAATGCAGTGAGTGTTATAGACTTGTAAAATGTATCTTATTTATTACTGAGCTGTTAATACAATTAAATGTTTTAAAGCAAAAATGAATCATGAAGTACAACTAAGTAGATTTAACAACATAGAAATGTAATATCTCAAGAAGAAATTTTAAAAATAAAACANTTTTGGTAGGAGTGGAGAAGGAGGAAGATAGCCCATATAACTCCTCTTAGGTTTTTTACAAGAGGTAATTTCAAAACAAAATCAACTTTCAAAACAAAGTCAACCTATCAAAACAAGATAATGACAAGGGAGAAAGTAAAAGTTTTTGGCCAAAGCCATCTTACGATCACTTTTTCCTGTCCCCACAAAGCTATCTGAACTGAGATCTTGTTAGTGAACCTCCATTTCCAGTAAATATCACTCATTTAGAACAAAAACGGGAAGCTCCCACATGTAGCCACTGGAAACAGTCCCAGATGCAGAAAGAGGTTTGTATGACATCATCCAGAAAGTTATGTATTGGGAAGGTCTGCAGATTAGAAGAATAGTTTTTCATTAGGAATTATCCAGTATTTAGAAGTCCCAAGGTTCTTGTAAAATATATTCACTGATAAGCATGTATATTTAACCCATACATTGAAATATATATACACATACCTATACTTTTCTGGAAATGGCACAAATATTAAATGCTGCTCATGTGTGTAAACCTTTGATTAAAGAGTAGGAAAAAATAGACAAATATTATTGTTCTTTTATATGTGAAAAAAGGTTTGCTCATGCTTTTTAAAATGTTTTGGTAAAAATGATACGTGCTCATTGCAAAATATCGAAACAGATCAGAAAAGCACAAAGGAAATAACAAAAATCCGCTGAAGTTTCATGAGCCAGAAACAAACATCGACAGAATTTTGGTAGTCACTTCAGACATTTTTCTGTGCATATATATGTTTAATTTTACAGGCGTGGATTGTTTTGTACTTGCTGCATTGTGCTCTTTCTTCCTGCTCAATAATATCACTAACATTTGTCACCAAATATAGGTATATGATGTGACTTTTAAGGACTCTATAGTTCTTCATTTCGCTTGTTACATATAGTTAGTCGATTCCATATGGATGAAAATATAGGTTGTTGAGAAAGAGCTTTTTTAAGCTTCAAAAGAACAGTTATGTAAAGAATGTAAAGTTATGTTAAGTAACATATTTGCACAAGAATCTGGTTTGGTTGTTCCTCCTGCAAAAGCCTGAAATATTATAAATGCAGTGAGTGTTATAGACTTGTAAAATGTATCTTATTTATTACTGAGCTGTTAATACAATTAAATGTTTTAAAGCAAAAATGAATCATGAAGTACAACTAAGTAGATTTAACAACATAGAAATGTAATATCTCAAGAAGAAATTTTAAAAATAAAACAGAGCTCAACATCACTAATTATTAAATACATGAAATTAAAACAATAGGCCACTTTTTCACCAATAATATAAAAGATTTCAATGTTGACTTAATACATACTAAGTAATTAGTTTGTTTAGTCATTAAGTCATGTCCAACTCTTATGCAAAGCCATGGACTGTCACCCACAAGCTTCTCTGTCCATGGGATTTCCCAGGCAAGAATACTGGAATAGGTTGCCATTTGCTTCTCCAGGTGATCTACGGTGCAGTTGGTAGAGAATCTGCCTGCCAATGCAGAGACACAAGAGACCTGGGTTTGATCCTTGGGTTGGGAAGATCCCCTGGAGGAGGAAATGGCAACCCATTCCAGTATTCCTGCTTGGAAAATTCCATGGACAGAGCAGCCTGGGGAGGTTATGGCCCATGGGATCACAAAGAGTCAGACACCACTGAACATACACAGGGATTGAACTCACATACCTATATTGGCAGGCAGATTCTTTACTTCTGAGTCACCAGAGAGACCTTCAGTTCAGTTCAGTCGCTCAGCCGTATCCGACTCTTTGTGACCCATGGACTGCAGCATGCCAGGCCTCCCTGTCCATCATCAACTCCTGGAGTTCACTCAAACTTATGTCCATTGAGTTGGTTGCCATCCAACCATCTTATACTCTGTCATACCCTTCTCCTCTCACCTTCAGTCTTTCCCAGCATCAGAGTCTTTTCAAATGAGTCAGTTCTTCACATCAGGTGGCCAAAGCATTGGAGTTTCAGCTTCAGCATTGGTCCTTCCAATGAATATTCAGGACTGATCTCCTTTAGGATGGACTGGTTGGATCTCTTTGCTGTCCAAAGGATTCTCAAGCATCTTCTCCAACACCACAGTTCAAAAGCATCAATTCTTTGACACTTAGCTTTCTTTATAGTCCAACTCTCACATCCATACATGACTATTGGAGAAATCACAGCTTTGATTAGGTGGACCTTCGTTGGCAAAGTAATGTTTCTGCTTCTTAGTGTGCTATGTTGGTCTTAGTATGTCTATGTTGGTCATAACTTTTCTTCCAGGAAGGAAGCATCTTTTAATTTCATGGCTGCAATCACCATCTGCAGTGATTTTGGAGCCCCCCAAAATAAAGTCTGTCATTGTTTCCACTGTTTCCCCATTTATCTGCATGAAGTGATGGGACCAGATGCCATGATCTTCGTTTTCTGAATGTTGAGCTTTAAGCCAACTTTTTCAGTCTTCTCTTTCACTTTCATCAGGAGGCTCTTAAGTTCTTCGCTTTCTGCCATAAGGGTGGTTTCATCTGCATATCTGAGGTTATTGATATTTTTCCCGGCAATCTTGATTCCAACTTGTTGTTCACCCAGCCTAGCATTTCTCATGATGTACTCTGCATATAAGTTAAATAAGCAGAGTGACAATACACAGCCTTGATGCACTCCTTTTCCTATTTGGAACCAGTCTGTTGTTCTATGTCCAATTCTAACTGTTGCTTCATGACCTGCATAGAAATTTCTCAGGAGGTAGGTCAAGTGGTCTGGTATTCCTATCTTTTGAAGAATTTTCCACAGTTTGTTTGATCCACACAGTCAAAGGCTTTGGCATAGTCAATAAAGCAGAAGTAGATGTTTTTCTGGAACTTTCTTGCTTTTTCTACCATCCAAAGGATGTTGGCAATTTGATTTCTGGCTTCTCTGCCTTTTCTAGCAGAAACATCCAGCTTGAACATCTGGAAGTTCACAGTTCACGTATTGCTGAAGCCTGGCTTGGAGAATTTTGAGCATTACTTTGCTAGCTTGTGAGATGAGTACAATTGTGCAGTAGTTTGAGCATTCTTTGGCATTGCCTTTCTTTGGGACTGGAAAACTGACTTTTTCCAGCCCTGTGGCCACTACTGAGTTTTCCAAATTTGCTGGCATAGTGAGTGTAACACTTTCACAGCACCATCTTTTAGGATTTGAAATAGCTCAACTGGTATTCCATCATCTCCACTAGCTTTGTTCGTAGTGATGCTTTCTAAGGCCCACTTGACTTCACATTCCAGGATGTCTGGCTCTAGGTGATTGATCACACCATCATGATTATCTGGGTCGTGAAGATTGTTCTTGTACAGTTCTTCTGTGTATTCTTGCCACCTCTTCTTAACATCTTCTACTTTTGTTAGGTCCATACAATTTCTGTCCTTTATTGTGCCCATGTTTGCATGAAATGTTCCCTTGGTATCTCTAATCTTCTTGAAGAGATCTCTAGTCTTTCCCATTCTGTTGTTTTCCTCTATTTCTTAGCATTGATCACTGAGGAAGACTTTGTTATCTCTCCTTGCTATTCTTTGGAACTCTGCATTCAAATGGGTATATCTTCCCTTTTTTCCTTTCCTCAGTCATGTCCAACTCTTTGCGACCCCATGAACTGCAGCATGCCAGGCCTCCCTGTCCATCACCAACTCCCGGAGTTCACTCAAACTCACGTCCATCTAGTTGGTGATGCCATACAGCCATCTCATCCTCTGTCATCCCCTTCTCCTCCCATCCCCAATCCCTCCCATCATCAGAGTCTTTTCCAATGAGTCAACTCTTCGCATGAGGTGGCCAAAGTACTGGAGTTTCAGCTTTAGCATCATTCCTTCCAAAGAACCTTAGGATCCAGTAAAAACTAGAGCCTAAGGAATATTAGGCCTTATTTGTACTCCAGTGGTGATAACATATTTTTGTTAAAAGTATAAATTCATAATAACTTTTCAAAAAGCAATGCAGTAATATAAACCAAGAATCTTAAAAATATTTAATCTTTACCTAATAAACCTTCTTTTAGAACTTTTTCTTAAATAATAACTTAAAATGCAGACAAAACCTTTATGTGAGGAAGGTCACTATATTACTGATAACAAAAATAGAAATGGCCTAAATGTCCAACAGTAAAAGAATATTTAAGCAAATTATGAATCAACCATAAGTCAGAATATCCTAAAGACATGTAAAATTATATTTATGAAGAATATATTGTAAAACTAAATGAAAAAAAGGACAAGGAATTTTTGTATAACAATTTCAACTATGTGTTTAAGAAATAGCCTAGAAAAAAGTACACCAAAATATTAACAAGTATTTATTTGCGGTGGGGATATAGGTGATTTTTAATCTTTATATATTTTATTTTCCAAATTTTCTACAAAGACCATATATACTTTTATAACCAGAGAAACAATTTTCTTTAAAAAATTGAAACTAATTGATGCTTTCTACTCATTGGAAAAGACTCTGATGCTGGGAGGGATTGAGGGCAGGAGGAGAAGGGGACGACAGAGGATGAGATGGCTGGATGGCATCACTGACTTGATGGACGTGAGCCTGAGTGGACTCCGGGAGTTGGTGATGGACAGGGAGGCCTGGCGTGCTGCGATTCATGGGGTCACAAAGAGTTGGACACGACTGGGCGACTGAACTGAACTGAACTGAACTGTGGTGCTGGGACTCTTGAGAGTCCCTTGGACAGCAAGGAGATCAAACCAGTCTTAAAGGAAATCAACCCTGAATATTCACTGGAAGAACTGATGCTGAAACTCCAGTACTTTGGCCATCTAATGTGAAGAGCTGACTCATTGGAAAAGGCCCTGATGCTTGGAAAAATTGAGGGCAGGAGGAGAAGTGGGTGACAGAGGATAGGATGGTTGAATGGCATCATCAACTCAATCAACATGAGTATGAGCAAGCTCCAGGTGTTAGTGATGGACAGGGAGGCCTGGTGTGCTGCTGTCCATGAGGTCACAAAGAATCGGATAGGACTGAGCAAATGAACAACAACAATACATATTTAATAAATTTTTAAAAAACTTCAAATCCTATATGACATTTAAAACGTAACATTTAAAAATCCAGATCCATAGGAGAATTGAAAACCTTAATCCTTTTTTCTAGTTTAGTAAAAATTACCTGGGTTTTTTATGTGTCTCTGTCATTTCTAAGTGTGAGACTTTGCTACAGAATGGATGTTTGTGTCCTTCCTAAATTCATATGTTGAAATCCTAACATCCAGTGTGTTGGTATCTAGAAGTGAGGGCTTTGGGAGATGATTAGGTTATGATAGCGGAGCCCTGATGAATGGGACTAGTGCCCTTATAAAAGAGAAGGCACAGAGCTCCCCACTCACTTCTGCCATTTGACGATACAAGAAAACTGACCGAAAAACAGGGTTGTCACCCAACCACTCTGGTACCCTGATCTCTGACTTTCAGGCTCCAGGACTGTGAGAAATCAGTATCTGCTGTTTGTAAGTCACCCAGTCTCTGGTATTTTGTTATAACAGCCTGAATGGACTAAGACAGGCTTTGGATGAGTTAACTAATCACCAATTCTGGGTCTCCCACAGCTTCAAAGTCTTCTTCATTTCCCATGAATCTACAAAATCACATCTGTTAAGTTTCATTTTAATTCACTTTTAAGGCAAAATTCCTTTATTCATTTGTTTCTGAACCTACTATTCTGAAACCCTATGCATTTTAACATTAATGTATTTATTATTTACAAATCGTCACTTTTCAAAACAAATTTGAGGCAGTAAATGTTAGTAAACTAAATGTTAGTTTAGTAAACATTTAGTTTACTAATTAACTGTTTCATCTTTTAAAACATTTTTTGTGGCAAAAATACATAAACAAAATTTACCATTTTAATAATTTTTAAGTTTAGTGGCTGTAAGTACGTTCACATTTTTATACAACCATCACCACCATCCATCTCCAGATCTTTTTCTTTTCCCTAACAGGCATTCCCGTTAAACAGTAACTCCCCAGTCTCCCCTACTCCCAGTTCCTGGTAACCACCATTCTACTTTTTAACTTTGTGATTTGACTCAAATAGGTAACTCAATTTCGTTTACTTTTAAGCCCTAAGTAAATCTCTTCTCTATTTTGGTTGAGAGCTCTGCTAGTTTGAAAGAGCTAACTTTAAAAAATCCAAATGGGACTTCCCTGATGGTCCACTAAGAATCCAGCTGCCGGACTTCCCCACTGGTTCAGTGGTTAAGAACCCTCCTGCCAGTGCAGGGGACATGGATTCCATTCCTGGTTGGGGAAGATTCCACATGCCTCGGGGCAACTGAGCTTGAGCACCGCAACTACTGAGCTCTGCTCAAGGGCCTGTGCTCTGCAACAGAGGGAGCCACCACAATGGGAAGCCTGAACATCTCACCTAGAGAGTAGCCCCCACTCGCCACAACTAGGGAAAGCCCGCTTGCAGCAATGAAGACCCAGCACAGCCAAAACTAAAGAAATTAAATAAAGAAGAAGAAAAAAATTCCACCTGCCAATGCAGGGGACACAGGTTTGATCTCTGGTCTGGGAAGATCCCATATGGCCCCAAACTCTAGAGCCCACATGTTTCAACTGCTGAGGCCCCATGCCTACATCAAAGAGTAGCACCTGCTCTCTGCCACGAGAGAAAGCCCATGCATAGCAACGAAGACCCAGTGCAGTCAAAAATAAATAAATAAAATTTTTTTAAGTTCAAATGTTTCTTCCATGGAGGTGACATTTATTTACATCCCCTGGAAGAGGAAATGGCAACCCACTCTAATATTCTTGCTTGGACAAGTCAATGAACAGAGGTACCTGGTGGGCTACAGTCCATGGGGTTGCAAAGAGTAGGACAAAACTGAGAGTGCACACACAACATTCACATATACAATAAAAAGCATAGAGATACTTAAAATATACAAAACTTTACCTGTCTATTTTATGTGAATGTATATGTGATAATATATTATCAGCATGATTATAAAGTCATGAGACTCATGTGCCATTTTATTTTGAAGTCATGTTATACCCTAAATGAAATACAAGTCTATATGCTGTGATTCACTATGTAAAAAGAATACAAATCTATATGCTGTGATTCACTATGTAAAAAGAATACCTTTGTATAGAATAAGACTGGAAAGTAAGAACGTAGGAAAAGAAAAATGGCTTACTTTTAGAGTGGTATAATTTTTGCAATGTGATCTTTCGAAAAAAATTATCAATAGTGTTATCAAGTTGGAGAACACATAGTTTTTGTCTGTAAAAGGATAGCAGAAAATAGATATTAAATTCACAGATTAATAAAGTAGAGGAAAAAGGGCTGATATTATTTTATATCTCAATGTTCCTAGAAAATCATTCCCATAAAAACTTTTCCCAAGTCCAACAAATTTAAATGTGGAAAGCATATTTTTTCCTCTCTGAAAAAAAGACACAGAAATAACTGAGTACCCCTATAGAAAGGCTGACCCAGAAAATGTACATTATACTTCTACACATCAGGTACATTTTCCTTCATTATTTTGCCCAGGAACAAAAACAAATGGAAATAGATTGCTCTTATCAGTTCATAATCCTCCATTTCTATCACAGTTGGTTCCCGTTGATTACACATCAGAATAGAAATAGACGTGAGCGAGATGGTGCATTTTGCCAGTTTCTCAGATGACGTTCTAAAGAAGAAAATTGTATATGGGTGGATGATATAAGAACTTGAGATGTTGAAAAGGCAGAAAAAGACAGCAGAATCTGTTTCTCATTGGCACAGAGCCCAGGTTATCTTGCTTATCTGAAACTAAGCCCAAATCCTAAAATTTCTGAATACCTGCTGTCAGCTTCCTGCAAATGGGCCAGACTTCCCAGAGAATGTTAGCTAGAGTGCTGACCGAACTAGGGAACACAACAGAGGCTGGCACACACCACATCACCGTGTAACTGTTTTCATGTCCTACCAGCAGCTCACTGATGTGCTGACAATTTCTCAGGTCGATTCAACAAACACATCTTGGATGCCTTCTTTGTGCCGGGCTCAGTAAGAGAACCATAGCAGAAAGCTGGCTAGGGGAGTATGTGAAGGGAGCCAGTGTTTCCCTTCCTCTGGCTCCAAAGCCTTACTGGCTAACCTCAGGGATGACACAGAGCAAGGAACATCGACGTGGGCCAGGTTCAGTGCAGTCTCCTGTTTCTGTGAGTGCTTCAGTCTGCAGGGAGGAAGAACCGCAGCAGAAGCCTGGCCGCCCACAGTCATGATTGAGGCTAGGCCCGCTGAGCAAAGGAGGAAAACATAGAGAAGTCAGCTCCCACCAGGAAGGCAGGGATCAGTGTGTTTCTCCTTTGCATTTTTTATTTGTCTCTGAAAAGATTTATTATGTACGCCAACTGATCATATAGAAAAAAGAAAATAATATACTGAGTACCATGTATTTACCACCAGCTTCATCTCACGTTCCCACCACCAGCTTCATCCCACATTTCCATAAATGTTTCAGATTTTTTAAAAAGAAATAAAGTAATAACATGGTTGGAACATGAATTTCTTCCCCAATCCATTTCTTTCCCTCAAAGGGAAAGTGAAAGTGTTAGTTGCTCAGTTGTGTCCAACTCATTGTGCCAACTCTTTGCGACCCCATGGACTGTAACCTGCCAGGCTTCTCTGCCCAAGGGATTTTCCGGGCAATACTGGAGAGGGTATCCATTCCCTTTGCCAGGGGATCTTCCTGACCTAGGGATCGAATCTGGGTTTCGTGCATTACAGGCGCCCTCTGTCCTCAAGGGTAACTATTATTCTGAAAGTGGTGTCATCATTCACTGGCATGCTTTTATACTATTTCTATACATGTAGATTATCACAAAAATATTGTTTGATTTTGCAGTTTTTGAAATGTGTATATTTATACAAATGAAATTAAAGTGTTCTTTATTTCTTAGAGAATTTTTTTCACTCAATAATGTTTTACATTCAACAATTTTGATCCATGTCACTGCAGTTCGTGAATATTCCACAATTTATCTCCAATCCGTAAGTTTCTAATTGCTTTGTTCACAATGTTATTTTTAAAATTTATTTATTTTTAATTAAAGGATAATTGTTTTACAGTATTGTGTTGGTTTCTGCAAAACATTTTGTTTGCTATTAAAAAGAATGCTTTACGATCATTTTTCACTTGTTTCAGGTCACATGTGCAAAATTTCCTCTAGGATGTATACCCATAAGAAGGAATCACTGAGTGGTTACTTTGTGCATCTTTAACAGAAAATACCAAACTGTTCTCCAAACTTGCCCAATGCAGAGTCTCAAAAACAGTGAATGAAAGTTCTGGCTGCTCCGCATCTTCATCAACACTTGACACTTTCTGACATTTTAACTTTGTACCAATCTGATAGCCGTGATAAAAAATATCTTACTATGGTTTCATATTGCATGTCCCTGTTTATAAATGAGATCAATCATCTTTTTGTGGACTGATTGAAATTCATATTTTTTGTCCTGTTAAATGTCATGTCATGTCTTTTTCTGCATCTTTCTGTTGTGTTGAATTTCTCTAGTTGATTCATAGGAGTTCTTTATATATTCTGGATTCTAAACTTCTGTTACTTGAGTTGCAGATATTTTAACTGAGTTTGTAGCTTCTCTTTTTACTCTCTTTACGGTATTTTTTTATAAACAAAAGTCATCGATATTAATGTCATCAAGCTTATCAATCTTGTTTCCTAAAGGTTTATTTTTTGTGTGTTTCATTTAAAGAATCTTTCCCACCTCAAAGTCATAAAGCTCTCCCACTCATTTTTTTCTAAATATTTTATACATTTGCCCTTCACACTTGAGTCAATTCTGAATTGAATTTTTATGATTGATGTAAGGTAAAGGTCCACTCCACTTTTATTTTTTTCCACATAGAGAACCAGATTTCCCAGGACGAAATACTCTTTCCTCACAGGGTCGATAATGTATCAAGTTTCCATTTATCCTTTGGTCAGTTGGACTATTCTGCCAGTGGTCTATTTATCTACCATTGTGCTCACAATGCATTGTCTTAAGTACCAGCTCTATAATTAGGACAACAGCACTTCAGGTTTAGGGTGGTCCAACTGCAACCCATTTTGGCATTTGTCTCAGATTTGTCACTTTTTAAAACCACATACCATTATTAATAATTGCATTACAAAATGGTCTGTTTATCTACCATTGTGCTCACAATGCATTGTCTTAATTACCAGCTTTATAATTAGGACAACAGCACTTCAGGTTTAGGGTGGTCCAACTGCAATCCATTTTGGCATTTGTCTCAGATTTGTCGCTTTTTAAAACCACATACTATTATTAATAATTGCATTACAATATGATAGAATGATTTCGGTAAACTCATGAGTTTATACTTTGGGACTTCCCTGGTAGTTCAGTGGTAAAGATCCTACTGTCGATGCAGGAGACGTGGGTTCAATCCCTGGGTTGAGAAGATCCCTGGAGAAGGAAATGGCAACCCACTCCTGTTATTCTTGCCTGGGAAATCCCATGGACAGAGAAGCTTGGGGGCTTCAGTTCGTGGGGTTGCAAAAGTGTCAGACATAACTCAGCGATTAAACCACCACCACACTTTGCACTTGAGTTTCTGCCATCTCTTGTGTGTGTGATGCATCACTAGCAAAAAGAATTCTCACTGCAACTCATGGTTAAAATTGAATATAACAAACAATAATCTAGTTAGCTCTTTTCCCAATCCATTCCGGAGGCAAGGTAGCTGTGAATTTTCTTTCAAGATCAACATGCTGGGTGCTTACCGATAAAATCAGGCCAGGACGGTGAACTCTGTGTGACCTTGGGAGACGGTGGGGGAAGTATTAGATGTGCCAGTCCCTGAGGATTATTTGGCATACCACACAATGGTGCCAGGCCTGTTAGGCCACCAGTCAGTAGGAAGCCTGGGAAATTCCAGGTTATATTATGTGAATTATGTGCAGGAAACAGAGACTGAACAGTGCTGCAATAGAATGTATTGAAAGTAGATTGGACACTCTTGTCACAGAGGTTTTGGCATTCATTGCATGATGATACTATACTATTGTTTATTTATGCTATTGTTTGGTAACACTTTTAACACTGTGCAATAAGATCTTTAACAAAAATAAGTTCAAAGGAAAAAAAAGCGCAAGTTTAATAAAAATTCAATACTTCTGATTTCTCAAGAAAATATATGATAAACATATAACTTCATAAAATGTAAACATTTAGCATCCCACAAGGCATGTAGTAATATCAGTGACCACATGAAAACCAGCAGATACAATTGCTAAAGAGGCATCTCATTCAAAAGATGAAAGTTGCATATAGGATAAAAGTCTGTGCCTGAAGACAATGATTTTCCATGTGCAGATGAATTTTATATATCATCCTGTGATATATTTCACAGAGACGTAATTCTCTTTTCATTGAGACCTAATAGCTGTTCTAAATTAATTTTTATATTATATAATTTTAAAATAATTCCATAACCAATCTAGACATAATCATACATGCATATACAGAGGTAGAGAGAAACAAAAATTGAGAAGACTATTCATCGAGTGGTTGTCTCTGTGAGGGTTATTATATTTCTTTACATTTTGTCTATTCTGATTTGTTTCTTATATGTTTCTTAAATAACAATAGAAGAAATTTTACTTTAAGAGAGGGAATGACAATTGAAGATGAAATGAACTATATGGAGTTTATTAAACAGATAAACATCCCTGGGTGGGCAAGATACCCTGGAGAAGGAAATGGCTTCCCACTCCAGTATTCTTGCCTGGAGAATCCCATGGACTGACTGATGAGCTCCTCGGTCCATGGGGTTGTGGAGTCAGACACGACTTGTTGTTGTGTTGTTGTGGTTGTCGCTCAGTCATGTCCGACTCTGCAACTCCAAGGGTTGCAGCACGCCAGGCCTCCCTGTCCTTTATCACCTCCTGGAGCTTGCTCAAACTCATGTCCGTTGAGTCGGTGATGCCATCCAGTCATCTCATCCTCTGTGCTGCCCTTCTCCTCCTGCCTTCTGTCCTTCCCATCATCACGGTCTTTCTGTGAGTCAGCTCTTCGCATCTGGTGGCCAAAGGCATGACTAAATAGCAACAATAATAAACACAATTTTGTGTTCCGTTAATGCCCCCCAGGAAGGACTCTCTGTCTTCACAGCCTTTGTCATGTAACTCTGTAGTCCCTTCCTTCTCTGGCTATGGGTTTGGCCACATAGCTTACCTAGGCCAGTGCAATGTTAATAGATGCCAACAAGCAGGGGTTTAAAAGCATTTCTTTCATGTCTAATTATTTTAAGCATACTCATTTTATATTCTTTTCTAGATTATCAGTCTAATATTTCAGAAATTTAGGGCTTTAATTCTGCTTTATGTCTCCTGAGTAAGCTCCTGTTTGATTTCTTTTCTGTGTATTTTATCCTCTTTTATTTTAAAAACTCTATTTTGCCTGGATTGGCTTTATTCTATGAGAACCTCGTGTGCCCTTAGGTGAAGTATCATCCTTTCAGGATGTTACATTTGCTTCTGTAATTGCCTCAGGGTTTTCCAATGGCCCAGGGTCCATTTTTATGTTAATTTCTTAATTTAGGGATTGCTGGATTTCCAAGGTAGTGTAAGTCAAAGTCAAAACTGCTGTGAGAAGCAAGCCTGAGTTTTCAATGTTTCAGTGAAAACATTTTTCTTTAACCAGTGTATGGGCAAAGGAATATGGATTTCCTTGTTACCTCCCTGTGCTGCTGGGCAGATTTTATTCTACTATCCTTTCACTTTCTCTTCTGGTTTCTTTTCCTGGTCCAGGATATGTCCTTTATTCTGGTCTGGAACCCTGTCCTCTATTTTTGCATATCCCTTAAAATCCAAGTCCCTAACTTAGGTAGTTCCCTCTAACTCCCCCACTACTCATTTGCAATAGTCGCTGGAATCTTTTCCCTCAGATTTCAACACCTGCTTCCTTTCTTATTATTTGCAGAATTCTCTATTTCAAGCTCACCTATATTTTTAAAGACTTTTTCCTATATTTTGTCCAGCATTTCTAAGTATTTGTAACGGGAATTGTTCCACTATAAATACTATTGCTTTTTAACCTATTACATTTTAACTTTTGAAAAATGTCTTAGTAGCATAAGTAACTGCAAAAAAGTTAGGGACCAGAGGGAGAGGGGAAAAATGTGGGATGTTCACTATGCAGGGACTTCCTCAGTGGTTCAGTAGTCAAGAATTTGGCTGCCAAGGTGTGGAGAAAAAGGAACCCTTTTCCACTGTTGGTGGAAATAGAAGTTGATACAGACACTGTGGAGAATAGTATGGAAATTTCTTAAAAAACAAGGAATAAAACTACCATATGACCCAGGAATCTCACTACTGAGCATATACCCTGAGAAAACCATAATTCAAAAAGACACATGTACCCCAGTGTTCACTGCAGCACTCTTTGCAATAACCAGGACATGGAAGCAACCTAAATGTACATTGACAGATGAATGGATAAAGAAGTTGTGGTACATGTATACAAAGGAATATTACTCAGCCATAAAAAGGAATAAGTTTGAGTCAGTTGAACTGAGGTGGATGAACCTAGAGCCTGTAACTGAATGAAGTAAGTCAGAAAGAGAAAATGCATATATATGGAAATTAGCTGGTGGAGGAAATGACAATCCACTCCAGTATTCTTGCCTGGAAAATTCCATGGACAAAGGAGCCTAGAGGGCTACAATCCATGGGGTTGCAAAGAGTTGGACTATTGAGTGACTGAGCATGCATGCATGCATGGAATATAGAAAAATGGTACTGATTAACCTATTTGCAGGGCAGGAATAGAGGCGCAGACATAGAGAACAGTCTTGTAGACACAGCAGGGAGAGAGAGTAGCATTGAAACATATACATTACCATGTGTAAAATAGATAGCCAGTGGGAATTTGCTATATAACATAGGGAGCTCAACCTGGTGTTCCCTGACAGCCTAGAGGAGCAGGATGGAGGGGATAGGAGGCAGGTTCAAGAGGGAGGGGATACATGTATACTAATGGTTGATTCACACTGGTGTATGGCAGAAACCAACACAACATTGTAAAGCAATTATCATCCAACTAAAAATAAGTTTAAAAAAAGAAAAAGAAGCGAACTGATAGTCACTCAGTTGTGTCCAATTCTTTGCGACCCCATGGACTATAGACTGCCAGGCTCCGCTATCCATGGGATTGGGGTGTGGGATTGATCCCTGGCCGGGAAATTAAGATCCCACATGCGCCAGAGCAACTGAGCCTGCACTCCACAACTTCTGGAGCCCATGTGCCACAACTAGAATCCGTGTGCCACAACAAAAGATCCTGCATGATGCAGCAAAGATCTTGTGTGCTGCAATTAGGACTGGATGCAGCCAAATAAATAAATATTAACAACAACAACAACAAAAGCATCTTCACTGTGTAGTAATTCAACACAAGACATAAATTGTAAGCCAAAGGGCATGTGGACATACAATTTTAGGAAAATTAATTCAAGATTTTTCCATTTTCATATGAATTGTGTCCTAAAATTGACCTGCCTACGGAGAAGGCAATGGCACCCCACCCCAGTACTCTTGCCTGGAAAATTCCATGGATGGAGGAGCCTGGTAGGCTGCAGTACATGGGGTCGCGAAGAATCGGACACGACTGAGCGACTTCACTTGCACTTTTCACTTTCATGCATTGGAGAAGGAAATGGCAACCCACTCCAGTGTTCTTGCCTGGAGAATCCCAGGGACGGGGGAATCTGGTGGGCTTCTGTCTATGGGGTCGCACAGAGTTGGACATGACTGAAGCGACTTAGCAACAGCAGCAGCAGCGTGGTAAAGGTATGTGCTGACTCTCTACCTGTCCTTTCACAATAGTCTTTCTCCCACTTTACAAATGGAAGGCATAGGTGTCATCATTTACCTCACTGTGTGAAATCCTCCCGAGAGCCAAACAAAAGGACTATGGGAAACAACTGGTTTGAGAAACATCTTATTATTTTTTTAATTTATCTATTTTTTAAATTGAAGAATAATTGCTTTACAGAATTTTGTTGGTAGTCACCAAATGCATGCTCTAAGGCTTTGTATGTTATAGTTATTTCTGTTGAAGGTAAAGCTTGGGGTTAGAAACGGAATATTTTGTTCCCATTGGGATATATCTAAGTCAGTGTGAATGTAGGAGAGGAATGACAATTTTCATTTAATGACTTTGCCTCTTCTATTCCTCAGTGATTGTCAAGGATGCATCATTTTAAAAATATTTTTTTAATTGGAGGGTAATTGCTTTACAATATTGAGTTGGTTTCTGCCATGTATCAACATGAATCAGCCACAGGTGTACATATGTCCCCTTCCTCCTGAACCCCTCCTCCTATCTCCCTCTCTATCCCATCTCTCTAGATGGTCACAGAGCACCAGGTTGAGCTCCCTGTGTCACACGGCAAATTCCCACTGGCTATCGATTTTACATATGGTAATGTATATTTTTCCACGCTACTCTCTCAGTTTGCCCCACCCTTTCCTTCCTCCATTGTGACCACAAGCCTGTTCTCTAGGTCTGTGTGTCCATTGCTGCCCTGCAAATAAGATCGTCAGTACCATCTTTCTAGATTCCATATGCATGCATTTCATATGCAAATAATATACAATATTTGTCTTTCCACTTTCTGACTTACTTCACTCCATAATAGGCTCTAAGTTCATCCACCTCATTAGAACTGACTCANTCACTTTTCACTTTCATGCATTGGAGAAGGAAATGGCAACCCACTCCAGTGTTCTTGCCTGGAGAATCCCAGGGACGGGGGAATCTGGTGGGCTTCTGTCTATGGGGTCGCACAGAGTTGGACATGACTGAAGCGACTTAGCAACAGCAGCAGCAGCGTGGTAAAGGTATGTGCTGACTCTCTACCTGTCCTTTCACAATAGTCTTTCTCCCACTTTACAAATGGAAGGCATAGGTGTCATCATTTACCTCACTGTGTGAAATCCTCCCAAGAGCCAAACAAAAGGACTATGGGAAACAACTGGTTTGAGAAACATCTTATTATTTTTTTAATTTATCTATTTTTTAAATTGAAGAATAATTGCTTTACAGAATTTTGTTGGTAGTCACCAAATGCATGCTCTAAGGCTTTGTATGTTATAGTTATTTCTGTTGAAGGTAAAGCTTGGGGTTAGAAACGGAATATTTTGTTCCCATTGGGATATATCTAAGTCAGTGTGAATGTAGGAGAGGAATGACAATTTTCATTTAATGACTTTGCCTCTTCTATTCCTCAGTGATTGTCAAGGATGCATCATTTTAAAAATATTTTTTTAATTGGAGGGTAATTGCTTTACAATATTGAGTTGGTTTCTGCCATGTATCAACATGAATCAGCCACAGGTGTACATATGTCCCCTTCCTCCTGAACCCCTCCTCCTATCTCCCTCTCTATCCCATCTCTCTAGATGGTCACAGAGCACCAGGTTGAGCTCCCTGTGTCACACGGCAAATTCCCACTGGCTATCGATTTTACATATGGTAATGTATATTTTTCCACGCTACTCTCTCAGTTTGCCCCACCCTTTCCTTCCTCCATTGTGACCACAAGCCTGTTCTCTAGGTCTGTGTGTCCATTGCTGCCCTGCAAATAAGATCGTCAGTACCATCTTTCTAGATTCCATATGCATGCATTTCATATGCAAATAATATACAATATTTGTCTTTCCACTTTCTGACTTACTTCACTCCATAATAGGCTCTAAGTTCATCCACCTCATTAGAACTGACTCAGATGTGTTCTTTTTATAACTGAGTGACATAGGATACATCATTTTTTAGGAGGAGTCCCATGAGGGGAAAGCAAAGAAAGCATTGGTGAAAAATATTGAAGTCTATAAGCAGCTTTTTAAAATACAAGCAATTCTTTTAGGAAACTCTTAATAGTCATCCTTAGAATATCTTAGCTGAAATAATTTGTCTGTTTTCTGGGACTATGATATATGATTTTAGATGAAGATTTTAATGTGTTTAAAATTCAGTGTGAATCAATATGTTAAAATCTATTTTATAAAGCAGCTATAGTCAATCTTTATCTTATTTCATCTAATTATTTAATATTTCCTAAAACTGACTAAAAACAAAAACTAAAAGTAGATGTCAGCTGCCAGGCCAATATGTTTTATACTTTGGCCACCTTGTGCGAAGAGTCGACTCATTGGAAAAGACTCTGATGCTGGGAGGGATTGGGGGCAGGAGGAGAAGGGGACGACCGAGGATGAGATGGCTGGATGGCATCACTGACTCGATGGACATGAGTTTGAGTGAACTCCGGGAGTTGGTGATGGACAGGGAGGCCTGGCGTGCTGCGATTCATGGGGTTGCAAAGAGTCGGAGACGACTGAGCGACCGAACTGAACTGAACTGAAATATATGGTAGTTGGTCTGCATTCTGTACATGAAAAGGAGTGATGGAATAGTTTCATTTTCAAATGACAGTACTTATAAGATGGCATAAATTATGTCCTTTGTAATTATTTGGACTTGTGATGAAAATTCTCATATGTCAGCTTTAAAATATATGAAGGGATATAGGGTTAGAACTGAACTGAAATATATGGTAGTTGGTCTGCATTCTGTACATGAAAAGGAGTGATGGAATAGTTTCATTTTCAAATGACAGTACTTATAAGATGGCATAAATTATGTCCTTTGTAATTATTTGGACTTGTGATGAAAATTCTCATATGTCAGCTTTAAAATATATGAAGGGATATAGGGTTGTTAAAAATGAACTTAGTGATTATGTTAGTGAAAACATTTGAAGACTACTATAATAATTCCCAAGAAATGCATGATATTTCACAGACGCTCCTAGCAGAGGGTTGGCTGAAAAACTGTTGATTTTTCCCATTTTATTCTCTGACTTCTTGTTAAATCTACCAGGACTATTTAGAAAATATTTGCCAAGAAGCACTTAAACTCTGAAGTTTCTAATGAATTGAAGCTACTGCTGCACTCAGTAGTTTATTTAATAATCATGACCATGAATCATATTTTATGACTCCTTATTGCGGTACGGCTGAAGACTGAAGCATGCTCTCAGAAATACCCTCTTGGGGGAAGACAGTCACTGGAAGGAAGTCTCAGAATGGGGCAAGCAGGCAAGACAGCATGTCCAATTATAAGCCAATTTCCAAGAATGGTTTAGGAAGTGGTGGGCAAAACTATAATTGCTGGGCTATCTTATCAGGGGCATGGGGCCTGGAATTTGGAAATTAGGGTAGCAACTAAACTACTACTACTACACTCAGGAAGAGAGAGGTTCAGGAGGNTGGTGATGGATAGGGAGGCCTGGCGTGCTGCGATTCATGGGGTCGCAAAGAGTCGGACACGACTGAGCGACTGAACTGAACTGAACTGAACTGAAAGAGACCAAGTCAATCAAATAAATAGTAAAAGACAACTTGAGGAAGCAGAATATGTATGGAAAAGAAAACTTTAAAAAAATCATTAATGTTTGAGGAGATATTATGTCCATGAAATAAGAACAGGATTATATTAAAATGTTTAAAGAACAAAAAAAGAACTCTTAACATTTAAAATATGATAAACAAATATTCAGTGAAATAATTGAAAGAAAGTGGTGAGAAAATACTCCAGAAAGTAAACTCAACCCAAAAAGAGAAAGAGAGAAAAGAAAAAAAAACATTAACCCAGAGAAATGGAAAATAGAAGATTGTGGCCCACCAGGCTCCTCTGTTCATGGGATTACCCAAGCAAGAATACTGGAGTGGGTTGTCATTTTCTTCTGCAGGAGATCTTCCTGACCCTAGGAACAAACCCGAGTCTCCTCAATTGTGGGCAGATTTTTCACCATCTGAGCCACCAGGCAAGCACCCTGTGAATGGTGTTCACTTATTAATGATAATGTAAACACTGACTATTAAATCTAACCAAAATTATGATATAGTTATACTAGAAGATGGACATGGGAAGGGTAATTAAACTTGGAAGATGCTGGAGGAAAAAAGAAAGCAAAGTTCTTTCTGTACCACAGTGGGAAATCAATAGATTAAGAGAAAGAGTAAAAAGTCTAGGAGTAGCAATAAAGATATATTGCTTAAATACAAGAAGCTAACAATCAAAATAATCAGCTAAGAGAAGTGAAAATAATTAATTCCTGGAAGGGAGAAATAGAGTAAAGTGGAGGAGAGTGCTGTTTTTCACAACAAACTAGAGGGAACTTGATGACTCTTTAAATTATGCCAAATATAACTTTGACATAAATGAAACCTTAAAAAGAAAACTAAAGCAAATAGTAAACAATTATAATTTAGCATATAATAGAGGAAAACTTCCATGAGGTAAAGAAATACCTTAATCTGCAAGCATATTTAAAATAAACTATTACATAGACAAGGTTACCTGGGTGGCTTAGCAGTAAAGAATCTGCTTGCAATGCAAGAGACATTGGTTTGACCCCTGGGTCAGGAAGATCCCCTGAAGAAGGGAATGGTTACCTACTCCAGTATTCTTGCCTGGAGAATACCATGGACAGAGAAGCCTGGCTACAGTCCATAGGGTCTCAAAGAGTTGGACACAACTGAGCGATTTAACATGCATGCACGTATTACATAGACCTATCCTTGGGAATTTAAAATTTTAAGGATAAAGAATCCTACACTAAAATTTACTGCAAAGAGACAAAATTAGAGGATAGTGGAGAAATTTCTAAAGGTTTGAGGAAAAAAAATGTGTCCAGGAATTCATTGGCAAACCAGTGCATCTTCTCTTTCACTTTTAAAAGAAACAAAAAGACATTCACAGATAACCTTCAAAAGCATATCATTCTCATATTTCCAGCTGAGAGATGACTCAAAAAAACCCTCAAAGATTATGTTATAAAAGAATACTTTGGTGGTATTTAGATAAAGTGAAAAATTTCATCAATATATTTTAAAATTGTGGTTTCAAAACAATTCAAATGGGGAAATCTATTACTGAAAGACAAAATAATAATTTCATAATAGTAACAACTAACATAAGGTGAAATAGATGGAGAAACAGTGGAAACAGTGTCAGACTTTATTTTTTGGGCTCCAAAATCACTGCAGACGGTGACTGCAGCCATGAAATTAGAAGACGCTTACTCCTTGGNTTTTTTGTTTTTTTTCCTTTTAGTAGTCCAACACCTGTGTAAGCAATTCCTTGTATTTAATACCTTCTTTTTGAAATACTTAGTGCGATTTCTGCTTTTCTGATCGAACCTTGACTTAAAAGTTAGTAAATGACGGGGCTGAGATTCAAATCCAGTAGTTTGACTCCAGAGCTTATACCCTTATTGTTATTTATATTATTCTAAGCTCTTAAACACAAAACAAGAGAAAAAACTGAATGTGACTTTAAATAATCTTTGGGATAAAGAGGGACCAAAAATTGTAAAATGTATTTAGAGTACTTAGATCTTAAATAAGGATTAGAGAAAAACTAAAACTTCTGTGACACATGAAAACTCTATTTATTGTAGGCAAAGCTTTCAGCTTTAAATAGTTGTATTTTGAAACAAGAAAAAGCAAATACACCAAATATTTGTCTCAATAATTAGAAACATAAAAATTAAGTAAATAAATAAATATAACATAAAATAAACCAAGGAAAAGCCAAAAGAAAAATGAAATGTAAACACAAATAGAAAATATGCAGGACTCATGCCTGTTTTTGCTTATTATTTTATAGAATCTGAGAAAAGTTTCCAGAAAAATTTGGCTTTAATGAAGTATTTTCTCTATCAACTAAAACTAGTCACACACACATCCATAGGTTATATACATGCATACTGAAAATGACAAGAAGAATATCCATCTAGCTGCTGTAGAGTTGACTTATGAGTGGAGTTAGGGTTGGGAAAGGCGAGATCAGACCAAGAGGATGGAAGACAACATATAGAGGCAGAGTGAAATCACAGACTGTAGCCCACCGGACTCCTCTGTCCATGGAATTCTCTAAGCAAGAATACTGGAGTGGGTGGCATTCCCTTCTCCAGGCGATCTTCTTGAGCCAGGGATCAAACCTGAGTCTTCCGCATTACAGACAGACACATCTGAGCCACTAGGGAAGCCCTCTCAGTGATGAAATTAATTTTTATTCTTCTTCTTCCTTCTGCTTTTCTTTTTCCTGCTTTTCTATTTCTAGATCTTACAAAATGATCATGTATTATTTTACCTGGAAAAAAATTTTTTTAATAACCCTTCATCAAAAATTCTAAAAGCCTAAGATCAACCTGGGGGAAAGTGTTTTTCATGTACATGACAACAGGTTTTAATGAACATCATTAATACATAAAAAGCTGCACATCTAATCTTGGAGAAGGCAATAGCAACCCACACCAGTACCCTGCCTGGAAAATCCCATGGATGGTTGAGCGTGGTGGGCTGCAGTCCATGGTGTCTCTACAAGTTGGGCACGACTGAAGCAACATAGCAGCAGCAGAACATCTAATCTAATGTAGTCACTCAGACAATTTCTATTTATCATTATCCAACATTTTTCTTGATTTTGCTTATTTACTGTGTTTTGCTTACCCTGATCCTAATGTAGGCTCTTTTACAAGCAGAAAACTTGTTTATCTTGTTTCACATCATATTGCCTATGCCTAGAACAGTGCCTAGTATATGGGAGGAGTTCAGTACATACCAAATTAAAAAATAAAAGGGAATTGCAATCAGTTCTTAAAAATGAAGGCCCCAACAGAAAAATTAACAACATAATTTTAAAATGAAATATACATAACCAATAAGTTTTAGGCTATAAATTCCGTAAGGAATGGAATATGTCTACTTATTTGTCATTATATTTCCAGTATCTAGCATAGGTTTGGCAAGAAGTAGGTGCTTAATAAAACAACAAATGAATAAATGAGTGAATGTAACGTTAAAGAAAAAATTTTCATGACACTTGTCAAAGACAGTAAGGAAGACTTATGCAAGAGGGACTATTGCAATTAAGATTTGGTAGTAGGGGAGAGAAAGCGAAAGTGAAGTCATTCAGTGTCTGACTCTTTGCTACCCCATGGACTGTAGCCTATCAGGCTCCTCAGTTCATGGAATTTTCCAGGCAAGAGTACTGGAGTGGGTTGCCAATTCCTTCTCCATGGGATCTTCTGACCCAGGGATCAAACCTAGGTCTCCCGCATTGCAGGCAGACACTTTACCATCTGAGCCACCAGGGAAGTCTGGTAGGGGAGGGAGACCAAGCTCAAATCCAAACAAACCAGGATAAGTGGAGGTTTATAGTTAAGGAGCAGGGTGGGGATCAGTGGATGGAAATTTACTAGNGCCAATAACATACTGTCTTGATGACTGTATTATTTTTATTTTATTTTATTTTATTTTTTTTAGTGCTTCCATTTTACTTTATTTTACTTTACAGTACTCTATTGGTTTTGGCATACATTGACATGAATCTGCCACAGGTGTACATGAACTCCCAAACATGAACCCCCCTCCCACCTCCCACCCCACATCATCCCTCCGGATCATCCCCATACACCAGCCCCAAGCATCCTGCATCGAACATAGACTGGCGATTTGTTTCTTACATGATAGTATACATATTTGAATGCTATTCTCCAAAATCATCCCACCCTCTCCCTCTCCCTCTCCCTCAAAACTTATGTTTGAGGTCTCCTTTTCCCAGGCTTCAAGGCTGAATTCTTTCTTTTGGTTTCTGCCCTCCTAAGGTTGGTCCAGTGGTTTGTGAAAGCTTCATATAGGGTGAGATTTGTGCTGAGTTTTTGTTTGTTTTTCCCTTGATGGGCAAAGATGAGTGAGATGGTAATCCTGCCTGCTGATGATTGGGTTTGTATTTTTGTTTTGTTTGTTGTTTAGATAAGGCGTTCTGCACAGGGTGCTACTGGTGGTTGGGTGATGCTGGGTCTTCTATTCAAGTGGTTTCCTTTATGTGAGCTCTATTTTATACTCCCTAGCATTAATTCTCTGGTAGTTTAGGGTCTTGGAGTCAGTGCTCCCACTCCAAAGGCTCAGGACTTGATCTCTGGTCAGGAAAGAAGATTCTACAAGTGGTTTGTTATGGCATAAAGTGAGATTAACAAGAATATCCAAAAGAGAAACCAAAGATGAACCACAGAAAAATGGTAGTTACAAAATCAGGCAAACAATAATTAAAATACTGGAATATACACATATACCTATACATCAATGAGCAAAGTCAAAACAGTCCAACAAAAGTACAGTAGATTGACCTGGTGAACAAAGGAAATAAAAAATTATATTTACCAGTTAAGAACAAAACTAACTAAAGCACAAAGTGGAAAACAAAACAGGTGCCAAGTGGGGAAGAAAGCAGTGAAAACAAAACTAACTAATATGTTGAGAGGAAAGGAAACAAAGAAAAGAAAGAATAGCTATGCAAAGTTAAATAGAGGTAGAAAAAGAAGATTTATATACATTAAAGGTTAACTCCAAGGGGAAAAGAACAGTAGGCAAACAAAGGAATAAAAGTAGAAAAAAGAGGGAGAGGGGGGGATGATTTGGGAGAATAGCATTGAAATATGTATACTATCATGTAAGAAATGAATTGCCAGTCTATGTTCAAAAAAAAAAATCAAAATTAAAATTATAAAAATGAAAAGAAAAAGAAATGGACAAAGAAAGAAGGGGAGAAAAAAACAAAAACAAAAACAAGGAAAACTCCACAGAGCTGCAAAAGCCCAATGTAGAGGCAGAGGTTTGTAACAACAGTAAAAAGCGTGGCTGAATACACAAATATACATATACACCCATAAGCAAAACCAAAACAGTCCAAAAAATTTAGTATAATAGATTGACCCAGCAAACAAGGGAAAACAAAAATTATGTCTACCAGAACAGAACTAACTGAAGCTCAAACTGGAAAACAAAACTAAAGTGAGGTGCCAATTGGGGAATAAAGCAATGAAAATAAAACTAACGAATATGTTAAGGGGAAAGGAAAGAAACGAAGGAAAGAATAGCTATGCAAAGTCAAATAGAGGAAGATAAAGAAGATTTATATACATTAAAGATTAACCACAAGTGGAAGAGAACAGTAGGAAAGGCAAACCAAGGAGTAACATGTAGGAAAAGTAGTAAGAGGTTTAAGACATTAAAAACAGTTAAAATTAAAAAAGTCAAAAGCCCAACGTAGAGGCAGCGGTTTATCACAACGGTAAAAAATGTGACCGGGGGAAAAAAAAGCTCAAAAGCTTGATTAGATTTCACAGTGCCAATAAAAGGGGGAGGAAAAAAAGGGGAAAAAATCCGAAAGAATCTATAGGACAAATCAAAACATAAGAATAACAAATGTTTTTCTTGAGTCACTGCTGTCGGGTGTCACAGTCCACCTCACCTCCCTAGGATGCCCTCCAACACTCTACTGATCTCTGGACCTGCTGTGCAGGCAGCTCACATTCTAATCTGGTCCTACTCCTGGTGTGTGTTCTTGTCTCCAGTGTCCACAGCTATCAGAACTAGTGTGCTTTCTTTTGTGGGCGCTCTCAATGACCTTTTATATATTCCATAGACACAGACACTGCCTATTTGATCATGTGGATTTAATCTGCAGCTGTATAGCTGGTGGGTGGGTTTTGGGTCTTCTTCCTTAGTCACACTGCCCCTGGGTTTCAACTGTGGTTTTATTTCCACCTCTTCATGTAGGTTGTCCACTGGGGTTTGCTCCTGAGCTGCCCTGGAGGTCTTCAGTATGCCTCGGTGGGGTCCAGGTGTGGAGGTGGTGCAGCTGCTTGGGTTGCAGGAGCTCTGGCAGCACCAGGTACTCAGGGGAGTTGGCGGCGAGGGCAGCAGGAAATATAGTGCCCTTTGGGAAGATCCCCTGGAGAAGGAAATGGCAGTCCACTCCAGGGCTATTGCCTGGAAAATCCCATGGACNCAGGAGCTCTGGCAGCACCAGGTACTCAGGGGAGTTGGCGGCGAGGGCAGCAGGAAATATAGTGCCCTTTGGGAAGATCCCCTGGAGAAGGAAATGGCAGTCCACTCCAGGGCTATTGCCTGGAAAATCCCATGGACAGAAGAGCCTAGTAGGCTACAGTCCATAGGGTCGCAGAGTCGGACACGACTGAGCGACTTCACTTCACTTCACTTCACTTCAGAAGGATATGGCAACCAGTATTTGCCAATACACTCCAATATTCTTGCCTGGGGAATCCCCTTCCCTGACAGAGAAGCCTGGCAGGCCACAGTCTACAAGGTTGCAAAGAGTTGGACACAACCCAAGCGCCCCTGTGTACATAGGCCCAAGACTTTGTTAGCCCTGCCCCCGTGAGAGTTGAGCGTGAAGATGGTGCAGCTGCTTGGCTTGCGGGGACCCTGGCAGTGCCAAGTGTGCAGGGACACCGACCGCCTCCCCTGCAAGAGTTATGGCCTTATCAGTCTTTTTTTGAGCCTCTTGTAGCTGGAGATCAGAAGGCTCCTTTGGCCGGGTCTTTCTCCATAGCTCTGCCAGTTCAGGCACTTAGAGGCTCCCTTGCCTGAGGTCCTTCTCTTTTGTTGGGTGTGTCAGGCACATAGAGGAGCCCCTCCTGAGTGGGGTCCTGCTCCATAGTTCAGTGCATCAGGCATTTGATGGGCCAGCCTCTCTACTGTTTAGCTGCTGATGCTGGTGTGTGGAGAGTGAGAGGCTATGGTGATGGCTCCGCCCCCTACACATGACTCAGCAGTATTGCCTTGCTTCCATGGCTGCCTGGCTTTCCTCCTCAGGCATTTCCCACCACAATCTCCTCCCTCACTTCTCCTCGATCCGTCTCTCCACAGTCAACAGCAGCCTTCACCCTGGGATTGCTCCATATTTCCCAAACTCCAGCTCCCAGCCGCTGTGCCTTTCAGGGGACCCTCATCCCTGCCTGGGTTGTGTATGGCTGTGGCAAGGACTGTCTGATTCTCATTCTGGTTAGGCTGCCACAGATCAGCTGTTTCACTCTCAGCCTTAAATGTTTCTCCTGTGACTCAGACAGTTGCCCCAACGTGGGGATCGGACCCCTGCTTCAGTTCCCCCGCCCACTGGGGGCAGGCCCAGTCCTACTAATACTACTGTTTCCCCCGCTAGTTCCTTCATCCTACTGAGTTTTGCGTGGTTCTCTATGTTCTTTTCCGCTGGTCAAGGACTCCTGTCTGCTCTCAGCTGGTGTTCCGCAAGCACTTCTGAGTCTGAAGATGTATTCCTGTTGTATCCATGGAGAGAGATGTACTCCACAGCCACCTGCTCCTCCACCATCTTATTCTCTCCACAGTATATTTTTTTGACCCATCTCCATGTTCCTGGCTCCTGTGTTATGTTATGTTTTTCCAGTAAAGTCTTCATTCATAGGGTCATGATTTTCTGAAGTTCAGAAAGGGGGTCGAGCAGCACTCAGATCACACTGCACCCACTGCAGTATGCTCCCTGAGGGCACCAGGGAAGAATCCCCTAAAAGGAAAAGTCCTCATATAGGCACCATCCCAGTCCTGGCTCTGGACCCCAGGGCCATCTGGTTCAATCTGGTCACCTCAGAAGAAGGAGGACACTCTGCAGAAAGCCATGTGAGCCAGGTTTCCAGGCCTCCGATCTGGAGTAGTTTTCATATGCCCGTTTTTCTGACTGGAGTTTCAGTGAGAGATTAAACAGCGTGTACAAAGCACATAGTTAATAAGTGACAAAACCAGCAACTAGAATCCAGTTCTGTTAGATTTCAAAGCCTACAGATACTCTTTTTAGCTCCTCTGCCATATCTGAGTTTGTGGAGGATCATTGCAGATTAAAAGGAGCTGTGGAAGTAGAAGTATAGATTCAAGAAGGAAGCTTTCAGAGATAAATTATCTGTTGTAGTTGTGCATGGCTTAGGAGGCTAAGAAATAGGGCTTCCTTGTAGATGCATAATGAGAAGTCATTAACAAAAGTTATTACAAAAAGGATAAATAAACAATGACAATATGTAACAGGTGCTAACTGTCTAATGTAACTCTCTGTTTCTAAACGTAATTTAAAAAATTGTGCTCTTATTTCTATGACATTATTAAGTATAGTCCAAATCATCTTGTAATTGAGTCCAGCACAGTGACTGTGTTTGTTTGTTTTTGTGTTTATAAGCATGCTGGTGCGAAGAAGTACTCATTGGGATAATGAGAACAGAACAGAAGCAAATTTTGAATGTAAATTAGACTGTTTTAGGAAGTGAATGTCAATGATGGCAGAGCCCACACACTGAGCAAATGTGTTCATGTTAATTAGGATGAAACAGAGGGTGAGATCCTTATCATCCCACAGCACACAGTAGGACAGGCAGACCAAACATCTAGAAGCTTGCACCAGAGCCACACCTTCAGAGATACTAATTAATCAAAGCAAAAAATTGCATGGAATTAACATTAACGGGAAGTTCATGGTTCACGTATTGCTGAAGCCTCGCTTGGAGAATTTTGAGCATTACTTTACTAGCGTGTGAGATGAATGCAATTGTGTGGTAGTTTGAGCATTCTTTGGCATTGCCTTTCTTTGGGATTGGGATGAAAACTGACCTTTTCTAGTCCTATGGCCACTGCTGAGTTTTCCAAATTTGCTGGCATATTGAGTGTAGCACTTTCACAGCATCATCTTTCAGGATTTAAATAGCTCAACTGGAATTCCATCACCTGCACTAGCTTTGTTCATAGAGATGCTTTCTAAGGCCCACTTGACTTCACATTCCAGGATGTCTGGCTCTAGGTGAGTGATCACACCATCATGATTATCNTATTGCTGAAGCCTGGCTTGGAGAATTTTGAGCATTACTTTACTAGCGTGTGAGATGGGTACAATTGTGCGGTAGTTTGAGCATTCTTTGGTATTGCCTTTCTTGTGGCCACTGCTGAGTTTTCCAAATTTGCTGGCATATTGAGTGCAGCACTTTCACAGCATCATCTTTCAGGATTTGAAATAGCTCCACTGGAATTGCATCACCTCCACTAGCTTTGTTCATAGTGATGCTTTCTAAGGCCCACTTGACTTCACATTCCAGGATGTCTGGCTCTAGGTGAGTGATCACACCATCATGATTATCTTGGTCGTGAAGATCTTTTTTGTACAGTTCTTCTGTGTATTCTTGCCACCTCTTCTTAATATCTTCTGCTTCTGTTAGGTCCATACCATTTCTGTCCTTTATTGTGCCCATCTTTGCATGAAATGTTCCCTTGGCATCTCTAATTTTCTTGAAGAGATCTCTAGTCTTTCCCATATACTTTAGATCATCTCTAAATTACTGAAAATACCTAATACAACGTAAATACTATGTACATAGCTGCTGGCCAAGGTACATTCAAGTTTTGCTTTCTGGAACTTTCTGTAATTTTCTTTTCTGAATATTTTCCATCTATACTTGATTTAATCCTCCAGTGTGCAACCCTCAAATATAGGGGGCCAAATATACATCCAAAGTGCCGTAGTAACAGTAAGTAGCAGGACACAGCAGAAGGCGTAGTTGAAAGATTTACAGGGCAACCGAAGGGAGAGGGGTCTTAGGTCTACAATAGAGCATTGGACTGGAAAATGTTGAGAGATTCTTGAAAATTTGAGCTTTATAAAAACAGCGAATGCAAAAAAAAGTCAGTAGTAAGTATCTCTGAGTGATTTTATTCTGAGTTGACTTCTATTCTTCATAGTCTTTGAGGATTATATAATTACTTTTCTACTCAGAAAACAAAACCAAAAACCAAGAAATCTTTTTAAAGAAAATAAGTGGTTGTTACTCTGTCCCTTCTGCTAAACAAGGGTTCTCAAACTTGAAAATGTATCAGAATCACCAGGATGGTTGGTGAAGAGAGACAGCCACCTCTGCCCCTCCCTCCTATTCAAAAGATCTGGATCGGGCCTGATAATTTGCATTTCTAATAAGTTCCATCAGACTAAAAGATGGCAACATAGAATGGCTATGTGGTGTCCAGAAAATGACTGGGTTTTGAGGTTAGTCAGATTGTAATTCTGGTTCTGCCCTTACCAGGCTGTGTGTAGCAACAGTTGACATACTTTAACCCCAGTTAGCCTGTTTCCACATTGATAAGTGTCTTGTGAAGGCTGCATGATATGATTAAATATCCACTGCAGTGCAGGCTTTAGTTAATGTCCTTAAATAATGTTGGCCCCTTCTCTTTGACTTCCTGTAAGGAATTAACCACACATTGGCCATAACTGGGTTTTACTGTGACGTGGTTTAGCCATATCACAGGCCAAATTATTTCCTCCAAACCCAACAAACCATGTGCATTCCTGTTACTAATAAAATTTTCATTGTTCATTTATTAAATCGGGGAAAATAGTATTGATAAAATAGTATCTACTTTGATATAATCGATATCAGTATCTACTTTGCAGAGGTGCAGATCTGCATCCATAAGGATTAAACAATGTAATATGTTCAGTGCTTAATTCAGCAATTAGCATGTGGAAGATACATAGTAAGTATCAGTTTCTTTTCCCTTTTTTAAACCATTTATTTATTGGGCTGCGTTGGGTCTTTAGTTGTAGCATGTGGGATCTTCATTGCATCACATGGGATCCTTCTTTGTGGCCCAGGGACTCATGGGCTCAGTAGTTGCTCCGAGGCATCTGGCACCCTTAATTCCCCCAACTGGAATCAAACTATGTCCCCTGAATTGCAAAAACTGATTCTTAACCACTGGACCAGCAGGGTAGTCCCTTCTTTTCCTTTCCTTTTAATTGGATATTTCTCATTAGTGTCTCTTAGTGCAAGTTCAAAATGGTTTATAATACCTCAAAACAATCTTTCCACCCTAATCAGATTGTTTTCTGTGTCACATTTAATTTGAATTCGATTATTTGGTTTATTTAAATACTGGTAAGGACACATTCTATATAAACTATCATATTGGATGTTTAAGGAGATAAATAGATGACTGTTACCTGATTCTGAGTAGAGGTGACAATATACTTGAAAAGTTGAATAGAAATGCAAGGCCAGGTAGGGCAAATCATATTTCTGTAAGTGTGCTAGGAATTTTGAGATTACAGTGGTTGATCTGATTATCTTGCACTAAGAACTAGAGAATTACTAAGCGTTGTAAGAGAGCTATCGCTTTTTGGCTGAGAAAATAGGTCCAGAGTTCTAAGTGGTCTAGGGACACAGCTATGGAGTGGTAGAGGTTTCCTGTCTCCTGGTCCCATGCTGTTTATAGATTTGCTTCTTATTTTAAGTAGGCAGTATGGTGTTGCTAGTTAAGCACTGGGTTCTGCAGCTAAAATGTTTGGATTTGAGTCCTGGTTTTGCCAGTTACTATTTGTGTGACTTTGGGCAAGTCACTTATCTCTGTGCTTCAGTGCCCCATCTATAAAGTGAAAATAACAATAGTACCTTATTTCATAGTGTTGTTATGAGAATTCACTAACTTAATACATGTAAAGCATTAAAAATTGTGGTTTTGTCAGTATAACTGCCATTAGTCTCCAAGAGAATGGAAGACAAAAAAAATCTAGTCTTCTGTTTTTTCCATCTTTGTCTTCTTTGTAAAACTTCTTCCCTCAGATTCTGATCAAAGCATCCAGATGAGCGCTCAATGAATACATGTTAGCTACCTTAATTCTACAAGATAAAAACACATTTTTGTATCTTAGAAGGAAGACTGGGGATCTGCTGAATTCTGGCCTAGTCTGGTTAACAGGAAAGTCTAGAAAAGTAAAAACGGAGATAGCAACAGATTCTAGGACCCAACAGGTCTTCTTTAAAAAAGCCAAGAACAGTAGGTGCAAAGAAAGATGGAGGTCAATGAATCTAATTTCAAATTAGCTCTCCCATCTATTTCAAGACCTATTCCAAACTTCCTTGGGAAAAAATCTAGCCTTTTAAGGCAAGTGCAGAGAACATGTCTCCCGTGGGTTTGTTTCGAGGGACTGTCTTAGCAGGTGCTGCGTTCTGCCCTGGGGCTGGCTGCGCGGATTTGTGAACAGAGGTGATGGCATCGACTTCCTCCGGAAGAAAAGATGCTGTCTCTATACAGAAAGTTTAACTGATAGTTTAACTACGATACTACTTGAAACACGATGAACAAAAGAGAGGAGGACAACAGGGAGAAAGAAAAGAGGGAGGAGAAAAAAGAGGAGGAGGAGGAGCAAGAGGAAGCAGCAGAAACCTCTGTCAATTCAGTCACAGTTCAGTTTAAAATTTAAATTTCCCTTAAGAGAACCAAGAACACCATCCCCCTACACTCGCCCCCCACCTCTGTCGCCCCGCCCTGGAGCACCTTTCCCTACTATCTTCAAATGCCTGCAGAAAAAATTCTAGGACTAATTTACAAGCCAAAAGGGCGGTCTCAGAAGTAGGGAGCAGGTGGAGGTGAGAAATAACTTACATTCAGGATTTGAAAAATTATGGGTCTGGGGAGAGGGGATGGGAAAGGATTTGGCACCACTGTCAGCATCACCTATCAGGCAATCTAGGGATGGAGAAGGATACCAAGAAGGGTCCAAATCTTCTGCCTTTGGCATATGCAAACCACACTGTCCACCTCCATTCTGCGCACTCGGGCGATATCAGGGTAAAAACAAGCATCAAAACAGGAATATTGAAGAGGAAAGATGTAACAGTCAGTCTAGAGTTCTCGTGTGGGCGGGGGTTAAATGAAGGTTAGGCAAAACCACGGCATCAGAAAAGGTGGAAGAATTAAGGACCACCGTCAGACAAGCCCCGAAGTTTGGGGTCGAGCCAAGGGCTTGGGTCGCCTGGTAGCCTACGATTGGCTCCGCACAAACACTCTCTAAGTTTCTCAGTTTGAGTCTCGCATGCAAATTTCCTGAAAAGGCACCGTCTCATTAAGGGTTTTCACAGTGCCTAGCTCAGAGCCGACCGCAGAGCCTGTTCTCAAAATCTGTGAGCAAAAGCTGCTTTTGAAGTTGGGAGGAGGAAGGGCTCTGGTTTTATTTATGTTAGGGTTAGCTTTGAGGTGTGGCCAGGCACCAACGGCCAGCGAAAATATCCCGATCGCCCTCAGTCTTCCACCTCTGCCCAGGTGACGTCCGTAAGCTCCGCAGGACCCGCTCGGGGCTAAGCTGCTAAACCGCGTCCTTCAGGTGTCAGCCTCAATCCGTTTGGAAACCACAATCCCCAGAATCCCTTGTGCAGGGAGGTCAAGTCGCAAATAAGATGGCTCCAGAAGGGTGGAACATGCAGCAGGGTGGAAACCCTAGTCTCTGGCAGTTTCTTTCCCGGATGTGTTTAAATAACCGAATCCCACAAATGCACCACCCCGCTAACCACCTCCGTGGCGGAGAAGGCCACAGCAGCCGCCTCGCTCACTCCTCCAAGGCATCCTGGGAGTTGTAGTCCAGCTCTAGGCTACAGCGAACTACATTTCCCATGGTGCTCCACGGGTCGGGCAATATCAACGTTCTTTTCCAAAACTCTCTCCGCACTGAGACCCCGTTTCCCCACTCCCCTTCTCTCCGACAACGCGTTCTCATTCTTGGTGACAGAGTGGAGGCCTCCAGGGGCTTTAGCCGCTGGCCCTGCCGCTCGGGGAGGCACTTCCGGCGGCGGTTCACTTCCTGGTTGGGTGGATGGAGCCGGGCGGGAGCGCGCGCGGGGGAGGGGCGGCGGGTCAGTCTCCGCCGGGCGCTCCGGGGATCAGCTGGCGGGCGGGCGGGCGCCGATTGCGGCCCCGGCTCTCGCTGCAGCGCCGCCTCCTCTCCGCGTCGCAGGCCGGCCCGGCGGCCGTGACAATGTTGCGGGGCTGGTAGCTGGGCGCCGGCCGCCGAGCCATCTCAAGTGGGTGCCGCCGGGATGCTGCCTCGCGGGGCAGCAGGGAGACCGGGGAGGAGGGGAGGCATTGCCCGCTGGGTCAGCGCTGCCCGAGGCGGCCCGAATTCCTCCTTTTCGGAGCCCAGGGCACGGGAGTCCAGGGTTCTGGGGCCGGGGACGCGTTTTCAGCCCCAGGGTTTTTCTCTCTAGGAAAATTCATGAAGCGTTTCCCCAGGATGGTGGCTTCTGCTCCCTCTAGGACTCAGCAGTTGAATTTTTAAGTGTGTTACTGATTCATCCTCTCTCTCTCCCTCTGTCATCACAGGTTTAAACTTACACGAATCGCTCTCTTGAGGAGGAGGGGACCGCCGCGCGATTGACACGCGTATTCCTATAGGCATCCTCCCTCAGCCCCCACCCCCACGGCCGGATTCGGGTGGCTCCTCTCCGAGCTGAAATCCGAGAAGAAATCTCCTTGGATCTCTTGTTNAGAGGCCTCGCCTGGAGAATCCCAGGGATGGGGGAGCCTGGTGGGCTGCCGTCTATGGGGTTGCACAGAGTCGGACATGACTGAAGTGACTTAGCAGCATGGCTCCTTAAGGGGCCAAGAGATGTTTGGGGGTAGCCATGCTCCTTTGAGGCTCCAGGTGCTGACCTAGCCGCCCATCCTAGCCAGGGGTGTCTCAGGCCGAGAGTCGTACATCAGGTGCCCAGGGCAGTGGCCGGGTAGTTCAGGGAGGGGTGATGCGGTGGACTTCAAGCAGAGACCCTGGTACCACCTCATCCCACTGACCATCCCACTTTCTCTCATGTGGGTTTGGTCTGTCCTTTATAGGGGGAATCGCAGGAACCCCAAGGACAAGCTGCTGGAGCGGAAGATCAGTGGCTTCAGTCCTGCTCACCCTGTCTCACTAACTAGTCCTAGGGGGGTTGTCTGGGGAAGTGAAGGCTCTCCATCACCAGTTCAGAGGATCTGGCTTTTTCTTGGCTGGCTCAGGGTTGGATATTGTTTCTCTAGCTTCCTCAGGAAAGATACCATGATGAGATACTAAAACATGTCTGAGGTAACGGGTGTGGGATGTCAAGGGAAGATCTGGTTTAAGCTTCCAGAACAAGCTCAATGGGAAGAGTGGAGCAATGCTCAAAGGAGGTCTGAGAAGCTATGCTTTTATCACACCTCCTTGGCTAAATGAGGCTTTACATCTAAGCTGCAGACACAGGTAAACGTTGACTACCTGCTGTGTCCAAAACAACATTCCAGAACTGTGTGGGTTTATATAAGGTGGACCAGGGGGCCCTCAGGACAGTATTTTGACCCCCACTAAAATAATTCAGGTCTAGGGTTAATGAGAACTACCCAGTTAAGTCTCTATGGCAGTAAACACTGACAGTTTCTTCTACTTACGGTGCAAAGTAGTGACACTTAAAAAATACATTTGAAACCAGCTAAACCAACAAATGTATGTGTATCTGTATTTGTGTATGTCAGAAATATGTAGTAGCAGTATCGGTATGATGCAGGCCTGTATTCATTCAGGGACTGTCAGGGCCTTCTCTGTGTCAGGCACTGTGTTAGATTCCAAAGCTGGAGGATGACTGGAACTTGGGCCTGGCTCTTAAGGAGCTCGTTGTTGCTGTTCAGTCAGTAAGGCATGTCTTACTCTTTGTGACCCCATGGACTGCAGCAGGCGAGGCGTCCCTGTCCTTCTCTATTTTCCTGAGTTTGCTTAAATTCATGTCCGTGGAGTTGATGATGCCATCCAACCATCTCATCCTCTATTGTCCCCTTCTTCTGTCATCAGCCTTTCCCAGCGTCAGGGTCTTTTCCAGTGAGTCAGCTCTTAGCATCAGGTGGTCAAAGTATTGGAGCTTCAGCTCCAGTTTTTCCAGTGATTATTCAGGGTTGATTTCCTTTAGGATTGACAGGTTTGATATAAACCAATGAATAATCCTAAGATAAGTGTCCGGCACTTAGCATGGTCCTGGATATAGAGTAGATGGTAAAAAGACGTTATGAGATGATAAGGGAGAAAGGCCCTGGGGTGGAGGGTTTCCAGATGAAGTGTCATTTAAACAGGAATGTAAATTACCCAGCGGTTCCCAATGAGGGTTACCCAAGCCTTTCCAAGCAGAAAGAATAGCATGTGCGAAAGTGTGGGGTGGGGAGACAGTGTAGTGAGTTCTGGGAATACCAGCAAGTCTGGTATCATTTTGGTTGGTACAAGTTTCCCTTCCAGAATCAAGGAAAGAAGGACACAATGTGGTAGAAGGAGATTCCGTTTCTCCCTGGCTGCGCTGGCTGCTCGCTTTCACCAGTGGCCCTGGGCCTTCCCCATAACTGTTGCCTAGCTGTCCAGTAGGCAGTGCTTCCTTCTATGCCTCAGCCCTTTGCCAATAGTGGGGCGAGGAGGTGGCTAGTGTCTGGGGAAGAGAGGTCCTGAAGCTTCAAATAGACGTAAGAAGCTTGAAGCTGAAGCAGGTAGGGGAGTGAGATGACCGGTGTTACAGGAAGGAATGGACAGGGGAGAAAAGGAGCATGTTTGACCAGAGCAGAAGGTGTGTTGGAGAGAAAAGAAAAGGAAATCAGGTCACAGAGAGCTTCAGTGGCAGGCTGGGAGGTTGGCTAGAAGCCTGCGAGGTCTTCTCTTGACGCAATCACCGATTTGACCCCTCCCACTTCAGATGTCTTTGCCTGCTGGGAAGTCTGGTCTTTTAGTGGCAACTGCAGATTTTCAGGGGGTGGTTTGTGAATGGTGTCTTCTTCCTGGCTTCAGGCATGATGACGGTTTTAGCTTTGCTAAATATAGCCAAATCTAGAATTCAGAAATGAAATCCAGAATAAGCCATTGCTTGCTCAAAGCCTTTCCTTTGGTCTTTCTAACAAAGTCAGGCTCACTTAATGAGAGGTTGTGAAGAGAGAATCAGTTTCCCATGGGTTCTGAGTAGGAGGGTCTGGGAGGAGGCTATACTTACACCTCAGGAGCTAAAACTGCGGGTAGAGTACACAAGAAAAGCTCAGTAAATACTAATAAAGTACACACGAAAATATACTCCTGCATCAGAGCAGTCATTTTAACTTGCCGTCTTTGAAAGTTGACGCTTCTGAAAGGGGACTAACTGCGCACTTTCATCTTGTCCTTTTCAAAGGATGGATGCTTTCTGAGCTGCTTAAGAAATCTCTGTGACATCTGCATCTGCAGGAGCCAAACAGTGATAATCACAGGAATGGAACTGTCTGTTGAAGTAGCATCCAGCACTTGAAGTAGCAAAGCGTAGCCTTGAGCCTCCTTTTCTGGAGCCATCTTCTGGTGTGTTTGGTGTTGGTGGGAGCCCTGCGAGGTGATTTGGAGACCTGGGTTTGTTGGTTCAGTAATCATCCCTGAGCACCCACTCTGTGCTGGATATCATGCAGTGATTAAGACATGGCTCCACCTTGAGGAACTCACACTCACAGAACTTCAGACACANTGTGTTTGGTGTTGGTGGGAGCCCTGCGAGGTGATTTGGAGACCTGGGTTTGTTGGTTCAGTAATCATCCCTGAGCACCCACTCTGTGCTGGATATCATGCAGTGATTAAGACATGGCTCCACCTTGAGGAACTCACACTCACAGAACTTCAGACACACGAACAAATAGCTCTAAATGCTAAGATAAAGGGTTAACAGGGCCAAGGGAACAGACATGGGGGACCATTGATTTTTGGGTGAAAAGAAGTCAGGGAAAGCTAACGAAGGGTGATACTTGAAATGTGTCTTCAAAAATAAGAACTTATTGCTAGATGGACAGGGTCAACAGAACATTCTAGGCAGAAAGAATAACATGGCCAAAGATACAAAAGCAGGAAAAATGCACTGCTCGCTGCGAGCTGGGTGTTCTGAAGCAACAGTGGTCCAGGTCTGTGTGGTCCAGGACTAGTGGTTCAGGACTGTGTGGGCCAGTAAAGTAGCCGCTAGCCACATGTAGCTATTAAAATTTAAATGATCTGAAATAAAAATTTAATTCATCAGACCACTTTTCACTTGCTTAGTAGCTGCATGTGGCTACTGCCTACAGTTTTGAACAGCACAGATGCAGAAAATGTCATCTCAAAGTTGTAGTGGGCAGTGTTGGTTAGAAAAATAGTCTCATAAACTTTTTTAATAGAATAGCACTGTCGGTTTACAAACAGTCTGTCCCTTCATTTATGTCTGTTTGTTTATGTCATGTCCTGCTATTGTTAGCTGGAATCTGAAGGCACAGTATATACTTAAAATGAAGTGCATCACTTAGGATAGTGGATGCAGACCCATACTTGAAATAACGTCAGTCAGGTATTGGTGAATCTTGTCATATTTTATTAGACTGTGGTTGTTTCTGCATTGTGGTTGTGCGACTAATGAAGAGGACACCCGGAACATTCTCTTGTTGCTCATGTATGCTTGTGTTATCTTTTATCAAAGGTTTCTCTCAGGAATCCTTTTAATCCCTTTGTTTGTTTTATGAGGGCTAATCCATTTAAAACAAATGTAATCAGTAAAGGCACTTAACTAAGCATATGTACGGTGCATCTCAGCCTCTGCTGCAGAGCCTCCCCCTTCCCCCAGGATCCTGTCAGATCTCTCTGAGGTGTGTGACTGCCATTTGGACTCAATGGGAGTCCTAGAGATGGACCTTGTATTAAATATTAGTAAAGATGAGGCCTTGTCTTTTTTTTAATCTCGTTTTTTAAGATGACAATTACTATAAGTATTCTCATGTTTTCTTTCTAAACCCAGTGGATTGTTGAAGACCACTGGTCTAGAGCAGTGGGGCCAGGGTGATGACGCCACCCCCCGCCCCCTTCTTTGTGACGATTAGCAATGTCTGGAGATTGGTTGTCACATGTGTGGGTGCATGTTCAGTCACTTCAGCCATGTCTGACTCTTTGCAGCCCTACGACTGTAGCCTGCAGGCTCCTCTGTCCATGGGGATTCTCTAGGCAAGATCACTAGAGCGAGTGGCCATGCCCTCCTCCAGGGAAACTTCCCAACCTGGGGATCAAACCCATATCTCCTGAGGCTCCTGCACTGCAGGTGGATTCTTTACTGCTGAGCCATGGGGGGAAGCCCCCTTTTTTTTTTTTTACTTTATTTTACTTTACACTACTGTATTGGATTTGGCATACATTGACATGAATCCGCCATGGGTGTACATGAACTCCCAAACATGAATGAAGCCCCCTTTGATTGTCACAGGAGGGGGTAATCCTGGTATCTAGTGAATATGGGCCAAGGGGTACTGCTAAACACCCCACCATGCACTTGATCCCCTACCCTCAACAGAGAATTATCCAACCCCAGAAGTCAGCAGTGTCAAGGTCTTCAGCATGATATGCTGGTCAGTGTGGGGAAAGAGAGGAGTCAGCATGGCTTAGAAGGGTCTAGTTTGCTGTGTGACTCAGGCATGTCACTTAATTTTAAAATTCATTTTCTCAGAATCAGCAAGCCAGCAATCTTTCTTATTATGGTTAAAAGTCTTTATGTAATTTTCTGTGTAAAACAGCTACTTTCAGAATAAACCAGCACACCAGCAGAGGTAGAATGGCAGGTCTGTGTGGGTCCTGGCTGAGGGGATTGTAACAGTGCTGTCCACTGACTAAATGTGAATTATGAGCTCAAAAAAATTCTCCCCATATTCCCATATCTGAGCAACCCCAAAATGTGGTTGAAGCACTTTCTGACTTGAATTGCTCAAAACGAGGTTAGATTGGGAAGGGATAATAAAAGTCAGAATGTTATGAGAGAAGATGTTGATAATCCTTTGTACGAGGAAGAATTTTCAGGAAGAGTCTAATACTTGCAGCTAATGATCTTGGGTTCAAGTTCCTCCACTTACACTGCTTATCCATCTAGCTTTGAGGTAGTTGTTTAACCATCATGAGCCGCTGCCTCGTCATTTGTAGTAAATGTCCTTCCTCCCTCCGTGGGGTTGCTGTGACCATGAAGGGAGAGGCTGTGGGTGTAACAGAGTGCATGAGACACAGCTAGCCCTGCCAGCCAGGAGGAGCAGGTTTACTAAGTGTATTTTCTCCCAGCTCTTTAGAAATGCTGCCACAGAGAAGTAATGGAATCCTCAGATCCTGCCCTCCCAGTTGATGTGACCGACACACCGGAAGCAAGTGCACCCCACAAGACAATAGCTATTGAAACGCTGGAGTGTGTGGTGTAGTCTCTAAATTCTGAGTGGTTGAGGGAAAGGGAGCTGTGAAGACTGAAGTGGTCAGACGAGGTTTTCTGGAGTGGCATTGGGTTGTCTCTGGGACCCGTCTTCGAGGAACCTTGTTTTAGGGAACACATCTAGTTCCGCACCTTTGCACATTCTATTCTTAGTAAAAGCTGAAGTAAGTATTGCAACATTTTTAGTCTCTTTTGAGGAACAAAGTTTTTACATAGATAAATCATATGTTCCGTGTGTACACCCGAAGCAAAACTTTTTTATTCTGTGTGATTTTGAATCACTCAGGAATAATGCGTATTAGCACCTTGAGGCCATACTGCCTGCAAGATTTTGTGCCTACTTTCTCCCTCTGTTGCAGGAAGGGGGACCCCTTCCAGGACCTGAAAGGGGGCTCTTGTCTAATACTTGGAAATGAATTGTCCAGTGAGACACACATGCTCACAAAGCAAGAGGCTTTATTGGAAAGGGACGCCTGGGTGGAGAGCGGGAGGGCAAGGGAACCCAGGAGAACTGCTCTGCCATGTGGCTGGTAGTCTCGGGTTTGATGCTGATGGGGTTAGTTTCCGGGTTCTCTTTGGCCAATCTCTCTGACTCAGGGTCCTTCCTGGTGGTGCACCCATTGCCCAGCCATGATGGATGCCAGTGAAAAGGATTCTGGGAGGTGGTAGGACACATGGCATCTCCTTTTGACCTTTCCTGAACTCTTCCTGTTGGTTGTAGTTTACTAGTTCAGTGTTCCCTACCAGGACCTCCTGTCGTGAAATAATTCACGCAGGTGGTTACTATGGTGCCTGGGTAGGGAGAGCGGCTTCAGTCAGTGTATTTCCCCTAATACCTCCTTATTAGCTTCATGGCCATTAGTCTGTCCTTTAAGCAGTCTCAGTTCTTCTGTTGAGTTATGGGCAATTGTTAGGAAAGAGGAATCCTTCTGAGTGAGACTTCAGCCTTGACAGAGGGCGAGTCCCCAAGTTGGAACAAAGTTAAAAGAGTAAAAACTTGGAGTTTCCATTTGAGATGTGCTGTGAAATGAATCAGCTTGATCTGGCCATTTTTCTCCTTGGGCTCTGAGTTAAGTTTGACAGACAACGGAAGGCCATGCCAGTTGAAGCTGTGTCATTTATGATTTCTGAAGAGCCAAGAGATTGTTAGATGAAAGAGTTCATGGCATCCCTATATTATTATAATAAAAGGCCAAGCATAGCATTGATGTTGGATTATCATTTGTAATTATAATGATCTTAAATAATGATGCCTTTCATCTGGGACTTGAGTCCTGGAGAAAGCAGTATAATGCCATGTAATTGTTTGGTGCCTGTTTTTAAGGACGCTTATAGCTATTGTACTGGGACCTCTAGAGTGAGAGAAAGATTATTGTCCCTCTGGAACTGAGCATGAATTTGAGGACAAAATGGAGACAGGAAGAAAGAAGAGGGGCCTCCCAGCTTTGCAGAGGTGGCAAGTCTTCTGCTAGAATCCTTGACTCTTTTTCCCTGGTCAGTGAATCTTCTTGGTTCAGGAAGTGCTGGTTAGCTTACAGGTTTGTTAGACTTGTTTAATTTCCCCTGGGGGTAGCCTGCTAGCTCTGTTTCACAGACCTTTGTCCTCTACTGTTTTTTAGAATCCCAGGAATCTTGGTGGTAGGGGAGTGGACAGTGTTGGAAGAAATAATTCTTTCTGACCTTTTTTTTCAGAAGGTGTAGCTCAGTAATGATTGAGGAGAACCTGATGTTCAGTTCTGTCTTTGCTCCTTGACTGCCTAGATCAAGGGGAGCACAATGGTGTTCTCCTTAGAGGACTTTTCAGAGTTAGTTTAAAAGCATGGGTACTGGAGGTGGGCAGTCCTTGGCTTGAATCCTGGCCCCATCCCTGTGATGGTGGGGAGTTTATTAAGATCCTGGCTTGTCATTTACAAAATGCAGATAACACCCTGGGTGGTTGTAAGAATGGGTGAAATTCTGTAGAGCACTTAACATAGTGCCTAGCATGTAGTCAGTCTGCAAACGGTAACTCTTAGTATTTAGGTGCATGAATTTTGTTTTTATCAAGCAATATTTGGTTTGCTGTGTGTAAAACCTGGTGGAGCTAGAGTCTTGGTGATAAATGAATAGATAATATTTATAGGTAGATATCTGTATCTTCTGTATCTATATATCTAAATCTTTCACAGTATCTGCAAAACCCCGGGATGAATGAGAGGAGAAATTCAGATTTTATTTTTTTCCCCACTTAAAAAGCCATGTGTGTTCAGGTAGCTCCCCCAGCCTGTCAGGTTGCTGTTAGTATCTTGGGTCTCTCTGCCAGAGGAATGCCTGCCCCCCAGGAGCATGTCCACCTTCACATCTTTGTGCTCTAACACACGTCCCCTGTTTCATTCAGGCCTGTGCTCCCGCTCGTCTCCCATGAACCATGGATTTAGCTGTTTCCAGTGCTCTGCTGACGGTGTCCCCTGCATCTGAGAACCCCTTCTCAGCCTGCCCACCTACCTTAATCCACCGATCCTTTGTCCTGCCTCACCTCAGTACTCACCACAGCTGTCAGATGGACGTTCCTTCCTTCTGTCTTCCAATGCCTGTCATTCTGGCTGGCTCTGTTGGGCCTGTAATCTCTTTGGGCCTGTAATCTCACACTTTTATTTTGCTGTTTATTCAATTATATCTACCTTCTGGTGTAAGACAGATAGTTCTTAAGAGGCAGGATATAAACCTCAGATTTATTTTGTATGCAGTTAAGAACTCTTAAATTTGAACAGTGCAAGGGTGGGTATTGGAGAATGAATTAATTGAATGAATAATACAATAAATCGGTATGTGCTAAGTTAAATTCAGTGGGCAGGGACTAGAACCAGATTTGGGAGGTATAGACATCCCTTATCCCTCTTTTAATTAAAAAAAAAATAGTTCTGTGTTTGGAACCTCATTACAATCATAAGAAATCTTCTAATTTTTCAGTGAAGTTGAAAAACAACAAAATACAAAGCAAAATAGGATATCTTCCAGAAAATCAAGTAAATCTTTGTTGATTAGATTCTGTTTTGGGTACCTAATACTGTCAGTCTCAAAAGTAGAGATGTGAGGTATAAATATCTTAACTTTATAAAGGAACTCTAAAACTAAGGTTAGGTCAAGTATCAAAAACTCAGATATTACTGGAATTTATCTTTAAGCAAGGCGTGCATGAATTTCCTAGCTTGTGGAGTTGTAGAAGTGAAATGAAGTGAAAGTTGCTCACTTGGGTCCGACTGTTTGTGTCTCCATGGACATACAGTCCATGGAATTCTCAAGGCCAGAATACTGAAGTGGGTAGCCATTCCGTTCTCCAGGGGATCTTCCCAACCCAGGGATTGAAGCCAGGTCTCCCACATTGCAGGTGGATTCTTTATCAGCTGAGCCACAGGGAAGCCCTGTGTAGTTGTTGGCCTGCAATAAATTAGACAGTGACTCTCAACGTGTGTGCAGGGTAGTGAGGAGAAGGGCAGGGGGCAGATAGGAAGGGAATGTATAAGTTGGAAATGCCCAGTCCAGCCAGGAAAGAAGGGAACCTCAGTGAGAGTGGGGAGTGGTGGTTATACCCTCTAAAGAGTCAAATTGTAGATTCAAGGGGTTGAGGTGGGGAGAGGATATGAGATTTTTATATCTGTCAAAGAGGATATGGCCTTTGAAAGTTTCATAAATATGGCACAAGCAGTTCAGTTGTAAATTGAGTCTGGAGAGGTGGTGCCTAAAATTGATCCCTATATGTAATTTTTAGAACATAGGTAGGCACTCATTTCTCCCCTGTTCTTGCTACTTTAAGAGAGGAGAATTGAAAAGAGGGATCAGAGTACATCTTGTCTGGTGGTTTGCCCATGACTTTGTTGAAAGGTGGACGCTGAACAGAATTCACTTGAAAAAAGTTACCTTTAGATAATATCGGCTTGCCCCAAAGGTGAAGCATTTCTTTTTCTTTTAAAAGCATAGTATTAGAATATGAATATATTATATTAATAAGATAAAATGGGTTTTATTTAAGCTATGTACTTAGCTAGCAATTTTGGAGGGATTTTAAGGTGATAGGATAGAACAGTGTCCAAGTCTGTGTATTCAAGTTGTGGCTCTGGGGTTAGGTCATTGGAGATGAATGAATAGCTGTATGAGATAAGGGAAATAGATTATCCAGTCTGCTTGTTAGTGATCTTGGTCCCATAACCGCCCTTCTCTCAGCGGTCTTTTCTTATATAAATAAGGAGATCACTGGGTAGTCTCAGAGATCTCTTCAAGCTCAAACATGATTTTTGAGTTCTTAGTTTCAGTTGAGACCATTTGGGAGGGTAGGTGGGGTGGGGGGGTGGATTTGGTTGAAGTGTTAGACTTATACAGTAGGGACTAGGGTGACATTCCTGAGATGGGTTGTTAACCTTGGCCTATGTATGAGCTGTACTGGGAGGTGTCAGTATTAGTGGAGGTGAAACGTTCCATTCCTTTTCTTTTGCTGTGCTTTCCTCCATATCTTTCCCTTAAAATAATAACATCAGTGTTAAGAATTCCATGTTGGAGTGAGGGGAAGCTAAGATGGCTCTTGGGCTTCTGACTCAAGTGACTAGATAGAGAATGGTGTCAATGGAAAGAAAGAATAAGTGTGTGAGGGAAAGACAGTGACTTGAGTCTGGGACTTTTCAGCATGATTCAATGGTGGTGAGGTTACAGTTCAGGACCCTGCTGGGTAGGACAGGCTTGGCTTTAGAGAAAGGTTTGGTGGGAGTTGTCTTTTAACCACGATATTAATGAAGCTGACATGCACACCAGGCACCAGTGTGGAAGAAGAGACAAGGAGGCTATGGGTGGTTTCCTTGGGAGCATCAGTGTAGGGCAGGTGGAAAAAGTGGAGCACACCTGGGATTCAGTTCAGACTCCTCTCTCGGACCTGCAAAACCCCTCCAAGAACTCGTATCTCCCTTCACTTTAGCTGGTGTGGTTTTTAGTCATAGCAGTGATTCCTCATTTTTTATTTATTCTAAGCGTTAAACCTTGTTTTTTCTTTAGAGTCTTAGGTGGCTGGTCCCTTTGCTTGGAATATTTTTCCTGATCTTTCCATGGCTGACTTTTTGTCATTCAGATCTCATTTAAATCTCACCTCAGAGAGGCCTTTCTTGACCATCCAGTATAAGGAACCCATCATGTTTTAATTTGCCAGGTAGCACGTGTCAGTTGATTTTTCTTGCTTGTTGTTTTCTCTCCCCACCGCTAGCATTTCAGCTCCATGAAAGCAGAGCCCTTGACTGACTTGTCTGTTGCTCTGTCCCCAGTGCCTGGGTAGTGCCTGGCACATCCAAAAGCTCGGATGAAAACCAGCTGAATGAATGAGTGAGCACATGGAGGAGGCAGAAGGGGCTGAGGATATGGATGGAGAGCTGGGAGAGAGTGAGTGAGGAAAGTGAATACTAAGTAGATTTAAAAGAAGGAGGGTATGGAGACATCAGGGTGTAAGAAAGCAGGATGAGGGTGGAAGAGCATCTCTTGGATTTGGAAATACGGAGATCATTCACGAGCTTTGTTAAGAACATGCTAAGTGGAGTGATGGAGTGGAATCTAGGTGGGAGTGAAATGGATGAATGGGAAGTGAGGGGGATGTTGAGTCAGGGAGGAATTTGTTATTATTAGGTGGTGGAAGAGTCTTGAGTACTTTAAGCAGAAAAAAAGTGGCCACTAGGGAGGAAGCTGGAAATGCAGTACGGGCCGATTGCTGTTGAAATAGGGCTGAGGAGGTGATGGCAGGTCGTGGATGGAATCATGAACTTTTATGGAACAGACGACCTTGAAGAGGAGAAAGAGCACTTTATTCACTGACCTGGAAGGAAGAGGAGTAGGAATGGGGGGCAGGAGAAGAAGTTGGTGAGGTTTGGCAAGTTGAGGGAGTTCTTGCCTCATGGTTTCTGTTTTCTCTTGGATACTGTGGGGTGGGAGTTGAGTTGGGGGTTCAAGAGAGGAAAGACGGATATGGAGGAGTTCCCTAGGTTTATGGAGAGGAGAACTGAGGGCAAGTAGAAGAATGGTAAGTTGGTGAGGTTTGGCAAGTTGAGGGAGTTCTTGCCTCATGGTTTCTGTTTTCTCTTGGATACTGTGGGGTGGGAGTTGAGTTGGGGGTTCAAGAGAGGAAAGACGGATATGGAGGAGTTCCCTAGGTTTATGGAGAGGAGAACTGAGGGCAAGTAGAAGAATGGCCTGGTCATATGGAGAGCCCGTTTGAGATGACTCAAAATAAGAACACGTGTTGTCCTGACTCCTGAGTGTTTATCAGTTTTGAAAAATGCATGATTTTGAATGGGGCTTTTTCTGAAATACATTATATATTTCCTGTCTTCTAAATTATATGCCACGGGACTTGCCTGGTGGTGCAGTGAGTAAGAATCTGCCTGCCAGTACGGGAGACNACTCCATGGACATACAGTCCATGGAATTCTCAAGGCCAGAATACTGAAGTGGGTAGCCATTCCGTTCTCCAGGGGATCTTCCCAACCCAGGGATTGAAGCCAGGTCTCCCACATTGCAGGTGGATTCTTTATCAGCTGAGCCACAGGGAAGCCTTGTGTAGTTGTTGGCCTGCAATAAATTAGACAGTGACTCTCAACGTGTGTGCAGGGTAGTGAGCAGAGGGGCAGGGGGCAGATAGGAAGGGAATGTATAAGTTGGAAATGCCCAGTCCAGCCAGGAAAGAAGGGAACCTCAGTGAGAGTGGGGAGTGGTGGTTATACCCTCTAAAGAGTCAAATTGTAGATTCAAGGGGTTGAGGTGGGGAGAGGACATGAGATTTTTATATCTGTCAAAGAGGATATGGCCTTTGAAAGTTTCATAAATATGGCACAAGCAGTTCAGTTGTAAATTGAGTCTGGAGAGGTGGTGCCTAAAATTGATCCCTACATGTAACTTTTCGAACATAGATAGGCACTCATTTCTCCCCTGTTCTTGCTACTTTAAGAGAGGAGAATTGAAAAGAGGGATCAGAGTACATCTTGTCTGGTGGTTTGCCCATGACTTTGTTGAAAGGTGGACGCTGAACAGAATTCACTTGAAAAAAGTTACCTTTAGATAATATCAGCTTGCCCAAAAGATGAAGATTTCTTTTTCTTTTAAAAGCATAGTATTAGAATATGAATATATTATATTAATAAGATAAAATGGGTTTTATTTAAGCTATGTACTTAGCTAGCAATTTTGGAGGGATTTTAAGGTGATAGGATAGAACAGTGTCCAAGTCTGTGTATTCAAGTTGTGGCTCTGGGGTTAGGTCATTGGAGATGAATGAATAGCTGTATGAGATAAGGGAAATAGATTATCCAGTCTGCTTCTTAGTGATCTTGGTCCCATAACCACCCTTCTCTGGTCTTTTCTTACATAAATAAGGAGATCACTGGGTAGTCTCAGAGATCTCTTCAAGCTCAGACAAGATTTTTGAGTTCTTAGTTTCAGTTGAGACCATTTGGGAGGGTAGGTGGGGTGGGGGGGTGGATTTGGTTGAAGTGTTAGACTTATACAGTAGGGACTAGGACGACATTCCTGAGATGGGTTGTTAACCTTGGCCTATGTATGAGCTGTACTGGGAGGTGTCAGTATTAGTGGAGGTGAAACGTTCCATTCCTTTTCTGTTGCTGTGCTTTCCTCCATATCTTTCCCTTAAAATAATAACATCAGTGTTAAGAATTCCACGTTGGAGTGAGGGGAAGCTAAGATGGCTCTTGGGCTTCTGACTCAAGTGACTAGATAGAGAATGGTGTCAATGGAAAGAAAGAATAAGTGTGTGAGGGAAAGAGAGTGACTTGAGTCTGGGACTTTTCAGCATGATTCAATGGTGAGGTTACAGTTCAGGACCCTGCTGGGTAGGACAGGCTTGGCTTTAGAGAAAGGTTTGGTGGGAGTTGTCTTTTAACCACATGATATTAATGAAGCTGACATGCACAACAGGAGCCAGTGTGGAAGAAGAGAGAAGGAGGCTATGGGTGGTTTCCTCGGGAGCATCAGTGTAGGGCAGGTGGAAAAAGTGGAGCACACCTGGGATTCAGTTCAGACTCCTCTCTCGGACCTGCAAAACCCCTCCAAGAACTCGTATCTCCCTTCACTTTAGCTGGTGTGGTTTTTAGTCATAGCAGTGATTCCTCATTTTTTATTTATTCTAAGCGTTAAACCTTGTTTTTTCTTTAGAGTCTTAGGTGGCTGGTCCCTTTGCTTGGAATATTTTTCCTGATCTTTCCATGGCTGACTTTTTGTCATTCAGATCTCATTTAAATCTCACCTCAGAGAGGCCTTTCTTGACCATCCAGTATAAGGAACCCATCATGTTTTAATTTGCCAGGTAGCACGTGTCAGTTGATTTTTCTTGCTTGTTGTTTTCTCTCCCCACCGCTAGCATTTCAGCTCCATGAAAGCAGAGCCCTTGACTGACTTGTCTGTTGCTCTGTCCCCAGTGCCTGGGTAGTGCCTGGCACATCCAAAAGCTCAGATGAAAACCAGCTGAATGAATGAGTGAGCACATGGAGGAGGCAGAAGGGGCTGAGGATATGGATGGAGAGCTGGGAGAGAGTGAGTGAGGAAAGTGAATACTAAGTAGATTTAAAAGAAGGAGGGTATGGAGACATCAGGGTGTAAGAAAGCAGGATGAGGGTGGAAGAGCATCTCTTGGATTTGGAAATACGGAGATCATTCACGAGCTTTGTTAAGAACATGCTAAGTGGAGTGATGGAGTGGAATCTAGGTGGGAGTGAAATGGATGAATGGGAAGTGAGGGGGATGTTGAGTCAGGGAGGAATTTGTTATTATTAGGTGGTGGAAGAGTCTTGAGTACTTTAAGCAGAAAAAAAGTGGCCACTAGGGAGGAAGCTGGAAATGCAGTACGGGCCGATTGCTGTTGAAATAGGGCTGAGGAGGTGATGGCAGGTCGTGGATGGAATCATGAACTTTTATGGAACAGACGACCTTGAAGAGGAGAAAGAGCACTTTATTCACTGACCTGGAAGGAAGAGGAGTAGGAATGGGGGGCAGGAGAAGAAGTTGGTGAGGTTTGGCAAGTTGAGGGAGTTCTTGCCTCATGGTTTCTGTTTTCTCTTGGATACTGTGGGGTGGGAGTTGAGTTGGGGGTTCAAGAGAGGAAAGACGGATATGGAGGAGTTCCCTAGGTTTATGGAGAGGAGAACTGAGGGCAAGTAGAAGAATGGCCTGGTCATATGGAGAGCCCGTTTGAGATGACTCAAAATAAGAACACGTGTTGTCCTGACTCCTGAGTGTTTATCAGTTTTGAAAAATGCATGATTTTGAATGGGGCTTTTTCTGAAATACATTATGTATTTCCTGTCTTCTAAATTATATGCCACGGGACTTGCCTGGTGGTGCAGTGAGTAAGAATCTGCCTGCCAGTGCGGGAGACACAGGTTTGATCCCTGGTCCCAGAAGATCCCACATGCCGAGGATCAGCTGAGCCCTTGTGCCACAACTGCTGAGCCAGTGCTCTAGAGCCTGCAAGCCGAAAATGCGGAGCCCTCGTGCTGCGACCGCTGAAGCTCACTCGCCTAGAGCCTATGGTCTGCAACAAGAGGAGCCATCACAATGAGCAGCCCGCGCACCGCAATTAGACAGAGCCCACGGGGAGCCTGGGGGGCTGCCGTCTGTGGGGTCGCACAGAGTTGGACACGACTGAAGCAACTTAGCAGCAGCAGCAGCAGCATGCAAAGCAATGAAGACCCTGTGCAGCCAAAAATAAATAAATGAAAACTTAAAAGGATTACATACCACAGAGGCAGCATAATATAGGTGGAAAGTACCCTTGATCTGAACCTGTCTGGTGACCACCATGCCCTGGATTCTGGACAAAAGGCTTCCTAGCTCTGTCCATCATCAGGTTCTTATCTGTAAAATGAGAAGGAGATGATGGTGAATTTGCTTTCTCTAACATCTTACTGTTCTCTTATTTCTCAAAAGCATTGTTATTAGAGTGTTCTTGTTTTGTTACAGATCTGTTAGGGCCTTTGCTTCATATGGGCGAGACAATTTGCTCCTGAACAAATTGGCCCTGGGTTGCTAGGCTTTTTGAATTTCATGTTGTGCTTTCCGGTGTTTTCTGGTTCCTTTCTTAAAAGATTGTCAGCTGTCACTTCTTACTGCTACCAGAGCGTCTTCCTGAATTAGTGCCTCTCTAATTTGCCGCTTTTAGACTGCTGTGGACTTTGAAACTAGGTGACTAAAGCTTGTTAGAACCTTGTGTAACAATAAAGAGCCTTTGAGGGTCTAAAATTTAATTAAAGTACATGAGCTGCTGAGCATGGGCTTCAGGTCCCTTGTTGGCACAGAAACTACTTTTTTATGTCTCTTCTAGAAAGGTTGAGTTCTAAAGAGATAACGAGTTACCATTTGATACTTAGGATTAATGTAACGTATTTAAAATCTTTTGCCTGAAAAATTGTCAGCGCCGTAGGGCCTTCGCTCTTCCATTTTCCTTTTCATCTGCTGTCCTTTCTCTGGCTGCCTTCTCAGCCCCTTCTCCACACTTCTGTGGAAGGCAGTATTTCAGGCACCGTTATCATACTATTTTAGTCATTCACTTTTGGCTTATTTGAAACCACAGAGATGGTTCCAGGATTATAACCCACTGTTCAATCCTTTATCTGTTTATATGTCAATAAGAGCCCTGCTGGAGACCCTCAGATGGTATTTGGGGTTGGACCTGGAAGACTGGAAAGAATGAAATGAATGCTAATTCCGTGTATTATCTTTGGGAGATATGGAAGAAAGCAATCCAGAAGTATTTAAAAGTTTCTTACAACAAATTAATCCATAGTATAGTAGAATAATCAGAAGATAAAGCCAGGTAAAAAGAGAAAATATTACCCATAATCCCATAGGTTACCTTTGTTAACGTTTTGGTGTGTACCTTCCAGACTTGTTTCTGTTTTTTTAAGAATAAGAATATGCTTTACATCGTCATCTGTAGTTTGCAATATACTTAGCAATATATCTTGTCTTTTGTGTTAGATGTAGGCATCAACAGTTTTAGTCCATTGTGTGAATGTTTTGTGATATATTTAATCAATCTCCTATTAGACATTTAGGTTATTTATAGCTATTACAAAACATCTGCAATGAGGATGTTTTTAAAGCCTTTGGGTACTTGTTCTATTACTTGCTTAGAATAAATTTCTTAATGTGAAATGGCTAGATCAAAAGATAAGCATGTTTTAGCTTTTGGTACCTATTATGAAATAGCCTCTAGAAAGAGTAAACCAATATATACTTCCACCAGAACTGTATCTTTTTATGAAGTTGGACATGTTTTCTTTCTTCTTTTCTTTTTCTTCCTTCCTCCCCTTTCCTTTCTTCCTCCTTTCATTTTTCTTCCTTCCTTCTTCCTTTATATATCTTTTGTGGTGAATTTTTTTAATGTTTCTTTATTCCTTTCTATTAGGGCTCTCAATGATTTATAGACGCGCTTTACCTACTTAAGATAGTGATCATGTGTGTGTGTGTGTGTGTGTATCAGATTTTTGTTTTTCTGTTTTATAATTTACCTTCTGTTAAAGTGGGGTTTTTGCAGATATTTTAAATTTTTGTGCAATCAAATATGTCAGCCTTTCTTTATGATTTTTGTCTGCAGTTGTACTTGAAAAGGCCTGAGGAGAAAGATAGAGCCTATATCACAGAGACCTTGTGAATTTGAAGTTTATCTTTGAGCAATAGAGAAGCCACGCAGTGTATTTAGAGAGGGATGGCATGATCAGATTTGCAACGTAGTTATATTTGTGGAGGATGACAGGAGGGAGCAGTTTAGAACATTTAGGAGGCTGTTGCCATGATCCAGGTGAAAAGCGGTGAGGGTTCGAGTGGCAGAGTGGTGATAGGAACAGAGAAGAGTACAGACAAATATGTAGGAAGCCATGTCATCAAGATTTGGGACTTGATAGGATTTAGAGGTTGAAGGAGAGAGATGGAATCAAGAATGGTAGATACCATGTTTCTAGTATGAGAGCTCAGGTACCTAAGACAGAAATGGCACTGACTGAGCTATATTATTCAGGAAGAGAGGAAGGTTGAAAGAGGAAAGAAGACTCAGGTTTAATGAGGGAAGAGAATGAGCTTGACTTGATCAGTTTTAGTGTGTTTGGGTTACCCAGTGCTGTGTAACAAACTACCCTACAACCTAGTGGCTTAAAACAACACTTCATTATTTCTCACGATTCTGTAGGTTGACTGGGGTCTAAGCTGGACTTCTGTTGGGGCTTCTGCTTATCTCACTTCAGTTCAGGTCAGTTGCTCAGTTGTGTCAAAGTCTTTGTGACCCCATGGACTGCAGCATGCCTGCTTCCCTTCCTACCACCAACTCCTGGAACTTACTTAAACTCATATCCATTGAATCAGAGATGCTATCCAATCATCTCATCTGTCCTCCCCTTCTCCTCCTGCCTTCAGTCTTTCCCAGCATCAGGGTCTTTTCAAATGAGTCAGTTCTTCACATCAGGTGGCTAAAGTATTGGAGTTTCAGCTTTAGCATCAGTGCTTCCAATGAATATTCAGGACTGATTTCCTTTAGGATTGACTGGTTGGATCTCCTTGCAGTTCAAAGGACTCTTCAAGAGTCTTCTCCAGCACCACATTTCAAAAGCATTAATTCTTTGGTGCTCAGCTTTCTTTATAGCCCAACTCTCTCATCCATACATGACTGTTGGAAAAACCATAGCTTTGACTAAATGGACCTTTGTTGGCAAAGTAATGTGTCTGCTTTTTAATATGCTGTCAGTGGCACCCCACCCCAGTACTCTTGCCTGGAAAATCCAATGGACGGAGTAGCCTGGTGGGCTGCAGTCCATGGGGTCGCTAACAGTCGGACAGACTGAGCGACTTCACTTTCACTTTTCTCTTTCATGCATTGGAGAAGGAAATGGCAACCCACTCCAGTATTCTTGCCTGGAGGATCCCAGGGATGGGGGAGCCTGGTGGGCTGCCGTCTATGGGGTCACACCGAGTTGGACACAACTGAAGTAATTAGCAGCAGCAGCAGGTTGGTCATAGCTTTTCTTCCAACATCTCACTTAGGAGCTGTTAAAATTGTCTTTTGTCTTACCATTCTCTTATACACCTGAATTCATACCATCCCAACATGGACCAACACATCACATTTCTTATACCATGCTTCATCCTTAGCAGAAATATATGTCAGAGAAATATAAACCCTGAGTTTATACACAAAGCTTTGGTTTTTTGTCTTTCACTCATTGGGAGATGCAGTGAGAATTGGTTGAATGGTGTGTCTTTTACAAAATTTACTTATTTATTTATGGTAAAGTGGAATATGGGCTTAGGGGAACTTGGGCAAGTCATTTTTAGGAAAGAATAGCTTAAGGAAGTTGAATATTGTGAAACTGATTTGTTTGGGGCTGTTCATGCAGAGATACTTGTACTCAAGTTTGAAAAGGCAAGAATAAGAGGAGCAGTGGGCTGAGAATGGAGTTCAGTTTCAGCCATATTGTACGCACAACACGTGGACTCTTAGTTCCCTGACCAGGAGTCAAACCCGTGCCCCCTGCACTGGAAGCGCAGAGTCTTAATCACTGGACTGCCAGGGAAGTCCTGAGTTGTAGCAACATTGAAGGGCAAGTTTAGTAAGGAAAGCTTTAAGAAACACAAAGAATATCCAGAAGTATGAGGAGAATCAGAACTGCAGCGTCTCACGCACCCGGCACCCACAGAGTCAAAAAGTAGGAATAAGGAGGACCAGTTGCCCCGCGTGGTCCAGCACTATAAAGACCGGAGAGCGGCCCCTGGATGGACAGAGGCATGGCACTGGCCACCTCACCAGCAGTTTTAGGGGAGTGGTGAGCTGATGGAGGGCAGTACCAAGTCTCGACTTGTTCTTTGAGCGATGTGAGTAGAAGAGGAGAGCTCATGTGGGCATGGGATTGAGGGATGCTTGGGCATGGTAATAGCTGTTAGGAAGGCATCTGGAGACGCACGGGGAGATGAAAACGAGTGAAGGCAGTCGTCTAACGGAATGAGGTTCCCAAGGAGACTGGAGGAGACAGACCTCCATCGTTTTGCCTTGTAGCTCCCTTCTTTCAGTTACCCAGGCCAGAAACCTTTCTTTCAGCCATCTGATCAGTCCTTCTATAGTTTCAGGCCAAAACCCTCTTCTCATCTGGTTTATCAGAAAATCCTGTTTGCTGTACATTTACAGTGGATTCAAAATCCAGCCACTTCTAACTTCCTCCTCTGTGCCTCCCTGGGCCTAGCTTTTGTTGGCATGGGTTACACTGGCTATTTCTTCTCCAGTTCCTCTGCTTCTACCCAAGCTGCCTCAGCCGGCTCTCAGCACCGTAGCCAGAGGGATCCTTTAAAATGCAAGTCATTTCCTGTAAATTCTCTGTCAGGAGCCATCCAGTGACGCCCCATCTCCCTGCAAGTAAAACTGCAGACTCTGGTGTGGGTCTAGAAAGCGCTGTGCTCTGGCCCATAACCTTCTCCTCTGTCTGTGATCCACGCTCCTCTTTGGTTGTTGCACTCTGTCCCCACTGGCCTCCTTGTAGCTCCTTAAAGTAGGAGACACTCATGCGTCTCCCTTGGGGCTTTTGTGCTTCCCCCTCTGCCTGCAGTATTCTTCTCTAGTAGCCCCAAAGCTTGCTGCCCCTTGCCTGTTTTGCTTAAATCTCTCCTTCGTAGAGAGTCCATCTCTGATCCTTCTCTTAAAGATTGTAAGCTCTCCCTCCCCTAGCTCTCCCCTTTCCTCTTCTCTGCTTCTGATATGCTCTATAATTAATTGTATCCCTTCTTTATGTAATAAAGCTAGCTTTATGTAATGTAAGCTTCCTGAGCTTGTATGTTTTGTTCACAGGCCTAGAACACTAGTTAAATATTTGTTGACTAAATGGGTGAATGAATGAATGAATGGGATCAATGCCCATCCTTGGAAAAGGAGGACATTTTACCCTCTGAGACAGGAGGAGATAAATGAATCAGTGTGGATAGAGTTAGTTAAGCTTGTCGTGGGAGGACTGGAAGTATATGGGGAGATAGGAATTTAAAGGTAGTCGGGGCAGATGGTCTCGGTTTTATGGAATGAGGAAGCAAGGTTGTCTGTTGAGGGTTGCGGTGAGGATGGGGCTGAGGAGGCAGCTGAGGGTTTGGGTTAGTCACTGAGAAGAGTGGGAGAGGGAGTTGTCCAAGGAAACTACAGGACTGAGGATGAAGACAATGAATGGATAATGATGCCACTTTGCAAGATTGCATGGTTTTTCTCTGCTGGAACTCAGGAGCCTAGGGTTAGAGGCAGAATAGGTGGATTTAGCACTGACCCAGGTTTAGAGCAAGGCTTTAATATTGCCTGGTGGCTCAGATGGTAAAGAATCTGCCTGCAGTGCAGGAGACCCAGGTTCAATCCCTGGGTTGGGAAGATCCTAGAGAAGGAAATGGCAACCCACTCCAGTATTCTTGCCTGGAAAATTCTGTGGACACAGGAGCCTGGTGGGCTACAGTCTATGGGGTCACAAAGAGTCAGACATGACTGAGCGGCTAATACTTTCAGGTTTAGATATTTTAGGAGGCCAGGGGTACAGAGAGATCAAAGGAGTGGTCTAGGTCATCAACCATGGAGCTAAATGGGGGCGAGGAGGCTGTTCAAGGAGAGAACTGTTTGATTGGGAGAAAATGAAAGAGTCAGAGCTGGAAGATGGTTGAGTTTGAAGAACAGTTCAGCCCAGAGTGAAGGCACGAGAAGCTGGAGGCTTGGAGAGTGTGTCAGGAAGTGAACAGTTGTCATTTAAGGTTTGTGTTGGTAAGGTCTGGGGTGTGGCCATGTGCGTAGGTGGTTGAGAGAACCAAAGGTCATAGTCCTGAAGACATCTGGAGGCAGAAGTGTAGGAATAAGTCATCCTCATAGATTGTGAAACTGCCCAGTATGATGCCAGGAGTTGTGATGAGAGGAAGCTCGGATGCCAAAGGCTTCAGTGAATGTTGGAAACTGAGTTGGAGGGTGGAGGGACAAAGGCAAGGCAGGATGGAAGCCGCCTGAGCCAGGTGGCCTGAGCTCAGAGGGACAGGAACCTTTACATGAGGGTGGAAGGGGAGAATAATGATTTGGAATCAGCTGAGGGGAGCAAATTAAAAACCTGATCTCCTGCCCTGAAGATCTGAGGTATAGGAAAATCTGGCGTCAGCAGACTGGTGATGCAAGCGATGTTGACTGGCTCAAGAGCAGGCAGGGCAATTTGGATGCTATATCTTTGGCCAGATTATGAAGCTGAATTGTTGTTATTGTTCCATTTGTATAATTTACAGTATTTGACAGCTTTGTGTTTTCTGTTATTAGAAGGAATAAACTTTCTTTTTATTTATATTTGCCTATATATCTACATATGATATATCATGTCTGTCGGTTGCCATTGCCTTCTCCATATATCTAAGTACATAAACATAAATATATATATTTTAAATTCTCCCTTGGGTCTTGACTTTGAAAAGAATGAGACAGGAGACCTCATATGGTCACTGTACAGACATCCTCAAAATGTGCCTTTTGCATTTTGTTGCTGAGGGTTTCTGCTCACCTTTACCCTTAACAACCCTCCTGGTCAGGCTGGTTGTCTCTTTTGTTACACTGCTCAACTCCTAGGAAATCCCTTTACCTCGGGGGTTGCTAAATGATGAAGGACTACATCCCTGAGTTTTTGCTCAGCTTTTACATAAAGGAAAAGGTCTGACTGTGTCAGCAAAATTGCTCAGTCTGTAAGTTAGAAATAGTATCTTGCATATTTCCCGTTATTCAAGAACCAAAATAGTAGCTGGGAAGCCCCCATTAAATGCTGCCTCCTCCATACCCCTAATACTTCAGCGCCTCACCTCCCCTGTTGCACCAGTGGATTTTTTTTTACATGTGATTACTTGTAATCTGATGTTTGATCTCTCACACGTTCGAGGGCACTTGGCACGTACCTCTTTAGTTTTTGTTCCGTCTTATTGTCTCTCTCTCTGCCCCCTCTACCTTCCTCTCTGGGACTTCTAAGTTATTTTTTTACCTGCCTCCAATCCAACTTGGATTCCTTAAGGGCATGCTTAGGTTTCTGCTTTTGCTTATATATGATCTTAATATTTGTAAGTAGATACAGAAAGTAGGTATTGAAATAGTGCATTAAATTTAGAATTCAAACAGCCTAACCCACATACCCTGCAAAGGAGAAACCTATGCCCACAGGATTAAATGACCTGACCAAAGCTATATAGGTTCAGATAGAAGTAGGATCCATTTCTCTTCTCAAGGTTTGGGAGCTTTGTGAAAGATTAATGTCAAGACAACTGAGCCTGAATTGATTGTTTTCCCCAGTTACAACTCATCAAAGTTCTTGAAAGTGTAGTCATATCTTCTAGAACTAGGGACTTTCACCCTCTCATTTCAGCTGTCACTCTCTTTGGGGTTGGACTGATGTGGAGGACTTCTCCTGTTCTTTAATTAGTACTGAGATTAGGGAGCGTGCACCTAGGTACAGGAAGTCTCTGTCCTACTTGTAAAACTGGTAGGTTGACTTTTTCCTTGACCTGTGACTTCAGAATGTCCTTCTGTCTCTTGGGTGCTAGTGGAGACATGGAGCCATGTGCTGGGGACAAGGTGAAGGGTACTGGATAATCTCTGGCCTGGCAGGCAGAAAGCAGCCTAGCCAGGGCCTTGTGAGTGGTTTGGGGGAATTGGAAGTAGAAGAAAGGACATAGAATCAGGTGCCAGAAGTTCACAGATAGGTCATTTGTGGCTGGTAGGGTTGGCCGGAAGCAATGAGTCATACTGCCAGGCTGACAGGGATTGAAAAAGAACAAATTCTTAGTGAGTGCTGGGAGAGCCCTTTTTTCATCTGGACCAGTGACTCTTAGTTGGGGGTGATTTTGCCCACCACGGGATGTTTAACAGTGTCTGGAGAGAGTATTCGTTGTCACAGTTCAGCAGGGGGTGTGTGTGTGTGGTTGTGTGTCTGTGTTGTTGTTCAGTCACTCAGTTGTGTCTGACTCTTTGCAACCCTGTGGACTGTGTGTTACTGGCATCAAATGAGTATTGGCCAGGGATACTGCTGAACACCCTACAGTACACAGGACAGCCCCTCACTACAGAGAATTAATGATACAGCCCGAAGTCAATTGTGTTCAGGTTGAGAAACCCTGATTTAGACCCTGATGATGAATTAAGTCATTAAAAATGTTCTATATGTATTCTTTGAACTCTAATGACAATGTTGGGTTTATTTGTGCTAAGTTGCTCAGTCGTGTTCGACTCTGCGACCCTATGGACTGTAGCCCTCCAGGCTCCTCTGTCCATGGAATTTTCCAGGTAAGAATACTGGAGTGAGTAGCCACTCCCTTCTCCAGAGGATCTTCCTGACCCAGGTTGAACTCAGGTCTCCTGCATTGCAGGTGAATTCTTTACCATCTGAGCCACCAGGAAAGTGTTTTTTCAATTGAGGTGAAATTCACATAAGATAATTTTTAAGTGACTAGTTCGGTTGCATTTAGTATATTTATAATGTGCAGCCATCACCTCTGTCTTGTTCCAAAATATTTTCATCATCCCAAAAGGAAACATGTACCTGTTAAGCAGTTACTGCCCATCGCCTCCTTCCCCAGCCCCTGGGACTACCAATTTGCTTTCTGTTTCTATGGATTTACCTATTCTGGGTAAGTAAGTAAGTAAGTAAGTAAAGTCACTCAGTCGTGTCCGACTCTTTGTGACCCCGTGGACTGCAGCCCACCAGGCTCCTCAGTCCATGAGATTCTCCAAGCAAGAATACTGGAGTGGGTTGCCATTTCCTTCTCCAACTTATTCTGGGTGTTTCGTATAAATGGAATCATATGGTATAGGGTTGCCTTTTGTGATTGGTTTCTTTCATTTAGCTTAATATTTTTGAGGCTTATTCATGTTGTGGCATATGTCAGTACTCCATTCCACTTCTGGCTGAATAGTATTCCATTATCCATTTACCCATCGATGGATATGTGGGTAGTTTTCCACTTTGGGGTATTGTGAAGAATGTAGCTGTGAACATTTGTGTACAAGTTTTGGTTTTAAAAGCAAAATTCTTTTTCAGCTTTTTTGGGTACATACTCAGGAGTGTAATCTCTGGGTTGTATGGTAAGTCTGTGTTTAGCTTTTTGAGGCTGAACTTTTTTTTTTTTTCTTTTCTTTTTTGGCTGCACTGGGTCTTCGTTGCCGTGCAGACTTTTCTCTAGTTGCAGCAAACGGGGGCTGCTCTGCAGCTGCAGTGCACAGGCTTCTCACTGCAGTGGCTTCTTGTTGCAGGGCGCGGGCTCTAGGGCACATGGGCTTCAGGAGTTGTGGCACCTGGACCCAGCAGTTGCGCCTCCCGGGCGCTAGAGCACAGTCTCAGAGCTTACTTACTCCACAGCAGTGTGGGATCCTCCTGGACCAGGGATTGAACTCGCAGCTCCTACAATGGCAAGCAGGCTCTTCATTCGTTCTGAGCCACCAGGGAAGCCCTAGATTGAATTATTTTTAATTCCCGCCAGCACAGTATGAAGGTTCCAGTTTCTCCACATCCTTGGCACTAGTCATTATTATTTTTTTTTAATTTTGATAGTAATCATCCTGGTAGGGACAAAGTAGTATCTCAGTGTGGTTTTCAACAAAATGAAAACTTTTTGTTGTGGTAAAAGATGTGCATAACATGAAATTTACCATGGTAGTATTTTACCTTCTGATATACAGACTGGTCACTCACCAAGTATATTTTGAGACCCTACTCATAAGGACACTGTTGAAGGCACTGCCTGGACTGCGATGAGCAGAACAGTACAGGCCCTGGAGAGGCAGACGTTTTTGAACTCCCACCACTTAGTTGTCAAGTCCTGGAAGGGATTTAGCAGAGAGGAGGGGGGAGTAGCTGGTGAGCAGAACTGACTTTCACAGTTTCTTAATTTCCGTGTGTGTGTGTGTGTGTGTGTATGTGTGTGTATGTATGTATGTATGTATGTTCAGTTCTTTCATATAAAGGCAGCAAGTTCGTAGTTTCGAAGACACAGGGTAAAAATAAATGGAGAGAAATTCAAGACCCAGCAGTGGGGAGGAGAGGACTGATACTGTGGCACCTGTTCCTGCTCCATATCCACTGGGACATCCTGTATGTCACGTTCCTTTAGAAACTCCCCAGACAAACGCCCCAAGCTGGTTCTTAAACATCTTGCATTGTGATCTGTCCTTATCTTTTGAGTCATACAGGTAGGACAAGTATATTTCCTTTCAGATTAGTTCAGAAGCAAAATCACATACCCAGCTGTCCATCTGTGTGATCTGTAAGGATCAGAGCCTGAGTGAGATGAGGTGGGATAGATGGGCTGGATGCCCAGCAGGACTGAACTGCAGAGCCCTTTTCTCTCTGAAGCCCCTGAAATGAGGGCTAAGCAGAGGTCCAAGTCCACATGGAAAACACACCACTGGTAGGTGTGACGTTGACTTAGTTAGACTTAGTAAGTGAAGATTCCCTGGAAGGTTTTTGAATGTGCCCATGAAGAAGGAGTATCATGGTTAAGATCGTATTATTTTCTTAGGTCTGCTGTGACAAATGACCTTAAACTGGGTGTCTTACAATGATGAAGATTTCTCTGCTCATGATTTTGGAGGGCAGGAGTCTTGAAACTAGGGTGTTAGCTGGGCCACACTCCGTCCAGCGGCTGTCAGGAGAATCCTTCCTTCCTTCTTGCAGCCCCTGATGGCACCTTGACTTGTGACTACGTCACTCCAGTCTCTACCCCTGTCTTCACGTGACAGTCTCCTCTTTTTGTGTCCCTCCTGTGAGTGTCTTGGTCTGAGGACACTTGTCATTGGATTTCAGGTGTGCCAGTATAATGCAGGATGACCTCATTTTGAGATCCTTAACTTAATTACATCTGCAAAGTCCCTTTTTCCAAATAAGGTCACATTTAAAGGTTTCTGGGGTTAGGGCCTGGACTATCACTCAGGTCACTACAAGGGTGGAAGAGACAAGAAGCTGGAGCTTCACAAAACCCTTTCTTTTTCCCGGCAGGGAAAGGAAGCGAGGTGCTAAGGAGAGTGGCTTGGCTGAGCCCCTCATGCGGGCGCCTGCAGTGTTGCTGCCACTCTCCCTGGAAGCTCTGGGGTTGAATTGCTGGCCCCACAGGGCGAGGACTGAGGTGGCCCGACCGGGCCTGGTTTCAGCGGAGAGAGCTGATAAGACGTTATCTCATCTCTGTCTAACTTGTCCCCGTGTAATGCCCTGTTGGCCTTCCTTCCATAAGCCCCTCTACTTCCTTCTCTATGTTTTCTCTTCAGTGCTTTGCTTTCCTGTGGTACTCTTCTGTCCCCATCATGGACAGTAAATAACACAGAAGTGTGTATTTTAGTAATCTTAATATTTATCAAGTAACTCTCTGTTGCTTGTCTTCTGAGCTGACTCAGCCGATGATGGTGCTAGAGTCCAGCAGTGACCTTTTCCCTTTGACCTTTCTCCTTGCTAGGTTCTTGATATTTGGCTACATGCTATGGGATGTGATTCTCCGAGCCATTGGGACTGCACAAAGCATATACCTTCAAATGCTTGTGTCTGCTTTTCCTTGCCAAGAGCACCTATTATTGGACTTGGGGAGAAGATAGGCCTCCTGAGACCTTGAATCACCTACTTTCATTGGATTTTTCCCGATTTCCTGCCAGATCTAGAGCTTAAGCCATCATAGTAGTAGCGTAGTGTTAATTGATCAGTTGTGTCTGACTCTTTGTGAGCCCATGGACTGTAGCCCCCCAGGCTCCTCTGTCCAAGGGATTCTCTAGGCAAGAATGCCGGAGTGGGTTGCCATGCCCTCCTCTAAGCCATTATGAGTGGTTAAATTACTTTGTTAAAATGGAGATCCTCCCAATGGATAAGAATACTTCTGAGGGACTTAAAGCCCAATCAGCACTTCTCAAATAATACTGTGTATGTTAGTTGCTCAGTCGTGTCTGAATCTTTGCAACCCTATGGACTGTAGCCTGCAAGGCTCCTCTGTCCATGGAATTCTCCAGGCACGAGCACTGGAGTGGGTTGCCATGTCTTTCTCCAGGGGATCTTCTTGACCCAGGGATTGAACCTGGGTCTCCTGCGTTGCAGGCAGATTCTTTGCCATCTGAGCTAGCAGGGAAGCCTACAGAAGACATCGTAGGTAGGGTGAAGGACAGAGAAACTCTGGAATCTTTGCTGAGTTTAGAGGTACTCCTTGAGGCGCTTTTACTTTATTTCTAGTTTTTACTTATTATGTTCGGTGCACTGGGTCTTTGTTGCTGTGCGTGGGCTTTCTCTAGTTAAAGCGATGGGGCTCCTCTTCCTGCGGAGCGCCAGCTCTAGGGCACATGGGCTTCAGTAGCTGCAGCACACAGGCTTTAGTAGTGGTGGCGCACGGGCTTAGTTGCTCCGTGGCGTGTGGCATCTTCTCGGACCAGAAATCAAACCTGTGTCCCCTGCACTGGCAGGCATATTCTTATCCACTGTACCACTAGGGAGGTTCCTTAAGGTGCTTTTAATTAAACTAGGTCATATCTTCCATTTTAGTATGAATATACTAGTTAGTAAGTTTTCCAGTGAATGTCTTGCTTCCTTGGGCATCATTGAGATTTGCTGGGTAAAAATTATACAGCATGTAGTTCAGTCCTAGAAGGATTGAATGTTGAAGGGGGTAAGGGCCCTTAAGAGACTAGAAAGGACTTAATCAATAAAATACCACGCAAAAATGATAGTGATTCAGAAATTAGTCCTTTTCCTGGTCAGATGCCTGCTGGTCAGCTGTGCCATCCTCATCGTTGTCTTCATAATAATATTAAGAGCTAACTTGTAGAGCTTATGTGGAGAGTGCTTTATTGGAATCATCTCGTTTTTCTCAACAGCCCTGTGAAGTGTTGGTATGCACTATTACCTCAGTGTACACCATTTTACATTCCTACCAGCAATGCACAAGGGTCACAGTTTGTCCACTTTCTTGCCCGTATTGATTCTCTTTCTCTCTGTGTGTGTATGTGGGTTTTATAATGGCCATCCTACTGAGTGCCTGGAGAATCCTATCGACAGAGGAGTCTGGCGGGCTACAGTCCATGAGATCGCAAGTCGGGCACAACTTAGCAACTCAGCCACCACCACCGCCACCACCACCACCACCGAGGCTGAAGTGTATGCGTCGTGGCTGTGATGCACATTTCCCAAATGACCAGTGGTGCTGAGGATCTTTTCATGTGCTTATTGTTCATTTGTGTGCCTTCTTTCGAAAGATGTCTGTTCAAGCCTTCTGTCCATTTTTAAATAGGCCATTTTCTAAGACAATGGGCTGCTTTTCTGGGTGCCTGATGTCCTCTGCCAGCATTCAGAAGTTGTTTTGTGGAATTTACTCAGCGTTTAAATGTTCTTTTGATGAATTTGTGGGGGAGAAAGTGGTCTCCCCATCCTATTCCTCCACCATCTTAGGACCGCCCCTAAATAGACCCATTTTTAAATAGTTTTTTTTTTGTGGTTATTATCGCTGAATTGTAGAATTTATATATCCTGGATTTTAGTGTCGTATCAGTTATATGATTTACAAATATTTTCTCCCATTCTTTGGATTGCCTTTTGGTTTTAGCCTTTGATTTTAGCTCTTAACGTTTAGATCTTTGTTCCATTTTTAGTTAATTTTTGTACATGTTATAAGTTGAGGGCCCTCATTTTTTGTCATACAAATACTAGTTTTCCCAACACCATTTGTTGAAAAGACTTCCCTTTCCCTCTTGAATTGACTTGACACCCTTGTTGAAAAATTTATGTGAGGCTTTATTTCTGGGCTCAGTCTTGTATCCATTGGTCAATATGTCTCTTTATGCCAGTATCACATTGTTTTAATTACCATAGTTTTGTTCTAAAAGTTTGAAATCAGTAAGTGTGAGACCTCCAACTCTGTTCTTTGTTAAGACTGTTTTGTCTATTCAGGATCTCTTGAGATTTCATATGAATTTTAGGGAGGATTTTTCTGTTTTATTGGGATTATGATAGAGTTTACGTTAAATCTAGATGGCTTTGGGTAGCATTGACATCTTAATAACAAGCCTTCCAGTTCACATACACGGACGTCTCTCCGTTTTCACTTATGTCGTTTCTGATTTCTTTTAGAATTGTTCAGTAGTGTGGTTTTCAGCATTCAAGTCTTTCACCCTCTTTGGTTTAGCTTATTCCTAAATATTTTATTCTTTTTGATGCTGTCATAATTGGGGTTGTTTTAATGTACCTTTTGGGTTGTTTATTTTTAGTGTGTAGGAATGCAGCTGAGTTTTGCACGTTGATTTTGTGTCCTGCAACTTTGCTGAATTTATTGGCAGTTTTTTGATAAGCCCAAGCTATAAACTTGCTATACCTTTTCCTCTATCTTGTAATTTAATTAAAAAAAATACTTATTTGGTGGCACTGGGATTACTTCCAGCATGTGGGATCTTTTTTTAGTTGCAGCTTGCAAACTCTTAGTCACAGCATCTAAGCTCCCTGACCAAGGGAGCTAGTGGGATCTAGTTCCCTGGCCAAGGATCAAGCCTGGGCCCCTCCATTGGGAACTCGGGGTTTTAGCCACTGGACCACCAGGGACGTCCCGTCTATCCTGTACTTTAAAAATTAATCCCTGCTTCATTTATATCTTTTTAAACTTCTATTCTGAGTTCTTGAGGATTTTAAGTTTTACTTTACTAATTTGATTCTTCTATAACCCTCAATTTACTATTCCTTTTCTCCATTACTATTTCAGTTGGCATTCAGAGTTTTAATTTCCATTCAGTCTTGTCTGGTTTAGAAATCCCTTTTTTTAAATAACATGAGTATCATAGTTACATTGATTCCTTAAATCTTATTCCGAATAGAGTTTTGCAGCCACCACCATAATCTCATGAGAGAGGGATTCTTACAGAGATATCTATAAGTATCTGTCTTAACTTTTCCATGCCCCAGTAAAGGAACACGAGGAGATTTTAGGCTGGCTGCCTTTACACAGGGCTGCACGTGCCCAGGCCCAGCCCTGGGGTGCCACTGCCTCTGCCAGGCAGGCGGCCTGGGCGGGCTTGGGTGGGGTGGCGCCTGTCCGGGCTCAGCAGGAAGCTGTCTCTGTGGGCCTCGGCCTGTGTTGTAGCAGTTCTCTGTGTGCGGCCCCCTCCCTTTGTGTGTTCCGCTGGGCCTACATTGGTTGCCAGAACACACTGCTTCTTTAGAGAAAGAATACCTAATGGAAATCCCTCACAGTTTTGGGCAGGTGGGATGGCGTCCTTCCTGATTTTCGGCTCAGATGCAGGTTTTTGTCTATTTTTATTTCCCCTTGGCTTATTTTAAACAAAACCAGGGGCAGGAGATATCTGTCCTCCTGTTTCTATCTTACCTAGGTGTCCTGTAAGGTAGACGTTCTCTTTACCAACTCCACCTGATGAGATTAAGGGGCTTGCCATCCCTTCCGTACAGCACTCCTGCTGAGTGGTCCTGGCTCGTCTCTGCTATACCCACACCCTTGATGATTCCAGCCACTGGCCTGATAGATTGGGTTAAAGAAAAAGACAGCTCCCCTATATTACTCTTATCTCTAGAAAAGTACCTAACATCTAGTAGTCACTCAGTGACCTCTTGTTGAATGATCAGTGATTGATCACTCAGCAGCATCAGGATCATGGATGCTGTATGTCTACTCTAGATCATTAAGTCTTAGAAATGTGTTCAAGGGATCCACAGATTTTCAGCATTCATTCATTCAAGAAGTTTCTGTTGTGTGTCTTCAGTGAGGCAGGCACTAATGTGCCAGCTCATAAGCCCCTTATGAGCATGTTTATTTTTGCATTTCTAGCACTTAGTGCAGCTAGTGACAGATAGCACAAAGGAAGGATTTGTGAAAGGCTATTGAGTCAAACCACTGGGTCTTGTGAAGACAGAAGTGAATAATACATATATATCCCTGTGTTCCATTGGATCATGGCAAAATGTAGAAGACGTGGGTACATCACAATTCTGTGATCTGAATGTTATAAGGAATGGGATCACAGAGAAGAGAAAAACCAATTGCTTGGGGATGTTAGAGGTCAGGAAGAGCTTTTTATAAATATGACATTTGAGCTGAGGCTTTGAAGATGGTTTTTCTGAGTGGAAAACCAGGGAGGGACTATAATAGTTATAGGAACAACACAAGCAAAGATGCAAAGGCAGGAACGTGCAAACATGTTCTGAGAGTGGTGAGTTGTCTTATATTGCTGGAATAGTGGGTTGAAGAGGGTAGAGGTGAGGAACGAGCTGGAGTGGTCAGTCCAGACCACATCATGAAAGCCTTGAATGCCATGCTGAGATCTGTGAATTTCATTCTTTTGAATTTCATGCAGTGGGATGCTGTTATGTCTGTTATAGAGACAGAGGGCATCTCTGGTGGCTCAGATGGTAAAGAATCCGCTTGCCAATGCAGGAGACCTGGGTTCGATCCCTGGGTCAGGAACATTTGATCCCTGGAGAAGGGAAAGGTTACATACTCCAGTATTCTTGCCTGGAGAATTTCGTGGACAGAGGAGCCTGGTAGACTACAGTCTGTGGGGTCACGGAGTTGGACACAACTGAGCAACTCTCACACACACACACACATACACACACAGATGGAAAACACATTAGTGGTTGCCAAGAATTAGGGTGGTGGGGGATAGGGAAAAAGTCGGGGGGGAGGGTGAGTTAACCGTAAAGAGGCAGCACAAGGGAGAAACAGTTCTGTATTTTGACTGAGGTGGGCTTGCATGAGTCTAGACATATGATAAGTTTTCATAGAGCTGTACCTGCATGCACACACATACATGTGTATGTAAAATAGGTCAAATCTGAATAAGGTCCAAAGATTGTGCCAGTTTTGATATTGTACTAGAGTTGTGTAAGATACTACCGTTGGGGGAAACTGGACAAAGGGTACATGGGTCCTCTTTATACTGTTTTTCTAACTTCTTATGAATCTGTAATTATTTCAAAATAAACAGAAAAAAAGTATAAGAAGGAAAATTCTGTGAAGGGCAACTTCTTAGGATTTTAATTTTTAAACAATATTTTATTGTGAACTGCCATGTTCAGATACTTTATAAAATGCTTGGCAACTTTTCAAATATGGTGATTACGCTTGAGAATTTTTTTTTTAAAATAAGTTTATTTATTTATGGCTGTGCTGGGCCTTCATTGCTATGAGGGCTCTTCTGTAGTTATGGTCAGTGGGGACTGCTCTCCAGCTTCGGTGTGCAGGCTTCTCATGGTGGTGGAGCAGAGGCTCCAGGGCGCACAGGCTTCAGTAGTTGCAGCACGTGGGCTCCATAGTTGCTGCTCCCAGGCTCTAAAGCACATGTTGTGAGTTGCTCCATGGCATGTGGGATCTTCCCGGACCAGGGATTGAACCCATGTTTCCTGCACTGGCAGGCAGACTCTTCACCACTGAGCCACCGGGGAGTTTTGTTTTTGAGTGGAGGAGACAGACATGTTTTATGCAATGACCATACTGTGTGCAGGTTCTGTAGTGGTGGAGATGGGTGCAAAGCACTATGAGCGCAAGGAAAGCAGGAGTGGGAGGTGGCGGAGACAAACTGCAGGGGCTGGGAAAAGCTTCATAGTGATGCAGCAGTTGAGCTGGGGTCACCTACCCCACAGTTCTGCAATAGTCCAGGTGAAAGATACAGCTAAGATTAGTGGCAGTAGGAATGGAGAGTGAGGAATCGATTCAAGACCACTTTGGAATAGCATTGATGCAAATTGTTGATGTATTTGGACAGCATGTTTAGACAGAGAAGGAAGAAAGAGTCTGAGATGACTGAGTTTTTAAGCTTGACTGAATGCATGGTGGCTCTATTAGCCAACATTTAGAGTGTTTGGTTCTGAGGATAGGTAGTATCTGAATAGTGAGGAGAGCTTCTTTATATGTAATGAGAACTTTTTTCAAGTGACTCACAGTAGAAAGGGAGACTCCACTGTGGATCCTTTTGGTCAGTGGTGTGCTGTTCAAGAGCACAGTTACTAATAGAGTAACTAGTGGGGACAGAAGCCTGCCTTCTCAGATTGGGGTTCTCGGAATGGCATTTTCTCTCTTTTGGCTCACTGGCTTCCTATCTGTCTACCTAAAATACACTTTCACAAACTGGAAAGACTTACTCCAGTAAGTAAGTCTTACTTATCATGGACTGTTTAGAAAACTTTTCACTCTACCCACTTTTGCATTATTTGAAACTTTTCACAATAATAATAATTGCTTTTATAATAGAAAAGTTATAAATGTTCCACTGGAAAAATAAACACCGAAGTATCAGGAAGGTGTTCAGCTATTGAAAATGCTTCTTTATTGAATTTATAATTTTTTTTACTTTTGTAACTAGTGTATTATTTTAATTGATTTCTTGATATTCATCCATTCATCCACCCCGATTTTTCTGAACTAACTTGATTTTGCAGTGGTCTGTTATTCTTTTACCATACTACCAAATTCAGTTTGCTAACATTTCATCAAGTATCTCTGCATCTTTATTCATAAATGGAATAATCTGCAGCTTTCTTTTTTCCTGTATTGAATATTAGGGCTGTTCCTTCTTGCTCCATAAAATTGCTTACTTGCTCTTATAAAATAACTATGAAAGTCTTCCATATTTTTGGTTTCTTAAAATTTTGAAATAATAAATATCATTTATTGTGAGCTTAGTTTAATCATGGCTGATTGATTCGAAACCAGATCTGCGTGCTCTCGAATCCATGCTTATCATTGCAGGTCATATCAAAGCAGAAAGGCTGGTTTTAGAATCCTAGGTCTTCAGGCCGAAAGGCCTGATCTTTAACTCATCTTGTCTTTCTGTTTGTTTGTTTAACATTTTAAATTTTGAAATAATTCAGAGTTACGGAAACAGTTCAAGAACAGTATAAAAATTCCTGTAAACCCTTTCCCAAATTCACTGAAGGCTAACATTTTGCTCCATTTGCTATTCATTCTATCTATAAACACATTTTTTTTCCTGAACGATTTGACAATTACAGATAAAATGTCTCTTTTCCTCCAAGTACTTCAAAGTGTATTTCCTTAAACTAACAAACAAACAAACAAAAAAACAAAAACCACCCAAACCACTGTATAGTTGTCAAAATCAAAATCAGGGAATTAACTTTGAGGTAACATTCAAATTATTTGTTCATGTTTTATCAATTGTCCCACCAGTGTTCTTTATAGCAAAAGAAAAACACTTTTTCCCAGTCCAGTTTCCAATCCAGAGTCAAACATTGTACTTGTTGTCATGTCTCTTAAATCTCCTTTAATCTGGAACGAATTCTTAATCTTGCTCTCTCATGACCTTGACATGTTAAAAAGAGTACAGACCAGTTCCTTTTGTAGGACGTCCCTTGTTTAGGGAGTCTGATTTTCCTGTGATTAGATTCAGGTCATGTGTCTTGGTTGGACTACCACAGTGATGCTGTACGCTTCTCCGTGGGTGTATCAAGAGGCTTGTGACATCTGTTTGCCCTGTCACTGGTGATTAATCACCTAGTCAAATGGTATCTGCCAGGCTTCTGTACTATAAAGTTACTATTTTTGACTTTGCAATTAATAAGTATTTTGTAGGAAAATACTTTGACTTTATAAATATCCTGTTCCTCATCAAACTTTCACTAATTTTAGCACACATCATATCTTTTGAGGCAAGGATGCTCAAAGTGAATACAGATTTTTCCTCCCCTTGGAGCTAAAGTGAAGCAACAGAAAGGGACACTGTTAGGCAGATCAGACACATTTTTTTTTAAACCACTGCCTATGGTCTTTGGCTTCGTTTTTAAGTTATGTTAATTTAACTTTAGTTACACTCTTGAGAATAGTTATTTCCTATAACTTGTAACCTTTGGGCTCCTGGTTTGGTCACCCAGGGCCCAAGATCCAGCCAGTTTATTCTGGTCACAAGTGCTCTTT
>SJYX01023938.1:537937-664785 GCA_006410675.1 Oreotragus oreotragus | reverse complement strand
TGTGTTTCTTCCAGTCCAGCATTTCTCATGATGTACTCTGCATATAAGTTAAATAAGCAGGGTGACAATATACAGCCTTGACGTACTCCTTTTCCTATTTGGAACCAGTCTGTTGTTCCATGTCCAGTTCTGACTGTTGCTTCCTGACCTGTATATAGGTTTCTTAAGAGGCAGGTACCTCTTAAGAGGTATTCCCGTCTCTCTCAGAATTTTCCACAGTTTATTGTGATCCACACAGTCAAAGGCTTTGGCATAGTCAATAAAGCAGAAATAGATGTTTTTCTGGAACTCTCTTGCTTTTTCCATGATCCAGCGGATGTTGGCAATTTGATCTCTGGTTCCTCTGCCTGTTCTAAAACCAGCTTGAACATCACAGAGTTCACGGTTCACATATTGCTGAAGCCTGGCTTGGAGAATTTTGAGCATTACTTTACTAGCATGTGAGATGAGGATTTCTAAATAGAGAAATCATGCAAGCCTAAAAACTGTTTTGGATTTATGTTGTATTTGCAATGTGCAAAATCTCAGTGTTGCCAGTTAAAGTATTGAGACATCTAAGCCTGCTGTATTAGGTTGACTGTGAACAAGGTTAGCGGGGCTGGCTTATGCTGAATCACTGTTGCCCTGCTCTGTCCTCCAGGAAGGACAGGCACTGCGGAATAGCAACCTGGGGGTGGATATAGAGACTCAGCATATAGCAGTCTGTCTCCATAGCCTTCTTGGAATGTGTGCTCTTTCCTATTCTAAGCCTTTAATGTTCTCTGCTTTAATCCTTAGCATTTCTGCTGTTATTGATAGAGCTTTTTTTTTTTTTTAAGATTTATTTAAAAATTATTTGGCTGCGGTAGTTCTTCGTTGCCGCATATGGGGCTTTCTCTAGTTGCTGTGGGTGCAGGCTACTCTTTTTGACGTTGTGCAGGCTTTTTTTGTTGTAGAATATGGGCTCTAGGCACATGAGCTTCAATAGTTGTGGCTCTAGGACCAGGGATCAAACCCGTGTCTCTTGCATTGCAAGGTGGATTCTTTTATTTATTTATTTTAAATGAAACAAAGATGAATCTTTTTAATGATGTGCTTAGTCACTTGCTCAGTCATGTCAGACTCTTTGCGACCCCATTTACCGTAGCCTGCCAGGCTCCTCTGTCCATGGGGATTCTCCAGGCAAGAATAGTGGGGTGAGTTGCCATGTCCTCCTCCAGGGGGTCTTCCCAACCCAGGAATTGAACCCAGGTCTCCCACTTTGCAGGCAGATTCTTTACCATCTAAGCCACCAAGGAAGCCCTTTTTTTTTTAATGATAAAAGGTACAATTCACAAAGATAGACATCATACATCATTGGATGCCTAACAACAAGGAAACAAAGATGCATTAAGCAAAAATCAGGAGAAATATAGGGGCAAAGAAAAATAATACATAATCATAATGAGACATATTAATATTTCTGTGAACAAAGTGAATTCTTAACGACTGGGCCACCAGGGAAGCCCCTGATAGGGCTTTGTGTTAAGACCATCTGAAACTGGGTGTTTAAGAGAGAGGTTCCAGTTTGCATTGAAGTGACCGGAAAGTTAGTTATACTTTATCCAGCATGGAAACTGCAGAGAATGACCGCTGGTGTAAGAGGGCAGAGCCTTGCTTTTAGCTTATTTCAGGGAACGGGGAATGAAGCTCCCAGCTCTTCTGCACGTCTGACCTTCTTTGTTGGTTGCCCCATGCACTGAGCAGAGTCATAGAGAGCTTTTTTGACTTATTTCCCTGGCCTCACAGAGCTACCTTATCTGAACCACTTAGAGCGTGTTTTCTTTTCATGTTGTTGCGTGCCTTTCTCCTAAGGGGTGAAATGGAAGCTGCCTTGAAACAGACTAGGAGCTACAGACGTCCTGTGTTTGAACAGCCTAGTTCGGTTGCTCTGTTATCTGTCCCTGAGTGCTTGGGACCAGTCATACCTCGAGATTACTCTCTGCTTCAAGGACGCTTAGCTCCTCAGACCCAACACTCCTTTACCTTCTTTTAGTTGGAATATTGCATCTCCCCTGTTGATATTCCCCTAGGTTTCCTTTCTTTGCTCATCTTCTTTCTAAGTCTTGACTTTGTACCTCAGTGCTTGACCACTGGCTAGCTTCACAGTCTAATAATTGTATTCTCCACTGTGTCCGGCATGCAGTCTGCTCTTTGTCTGAGCTCTACTTGGTTTATTTCCCAACTCTAATGCATTTCTACCTAGTGTTAACTTGTTGCCTGGTCTAAGGACTAGTGAAGTCCTGTCCAATCTGGCACATATGTGCTCCCCCACTCCCTCCCCAGCTCGGACCAAAGTTGCTCAGTGAAAGCCCTGGTTTCTCATCTGTACTCTGACCCTTAACCCCAGATGACGCTAGCGATGGTTATGATTAGGCTAAAGGAAGAAGACTGACCCCACGTGTGCATTATGAGCATATTGTTTACATGGCTCTCAAGACTGAGTCCACCTTTTTTGAAAGACATCTAAAAAGCGATGAAAGTGCTTTTGAAAATCAGAGGCTGACTTTTTAGTAGCAGTTCTTTCATTTATTCTGTTGGAGGATCCAGATCGAGCTCTTTATAAAATATTCTCCCACATAATGTGCTAGGATAGTCCTAACAATAGTAAACCTTGATCTACAGATCAGATGTGCCATTTGATAAAAATAAATAATGTAGAAGAACTCACTAGAAAGCAGCTTGTTTAATGGAAACCATAAAAACCTATGTGGAAAAAAAGAGTGGAGCTGTGGCAGCAAGTCTCAAACGGGAGAACTTAGGCGTCACAAAGTGACACAGTTGAGCACCAGGGATGCTGTCGCACACGCTCAGATCCCACAGGCACCCAGGACTGGGCCTTGCTTTGACCCTCAGGAGGTCGGATTTCTGGATATTTGTCTCATCTGAAACCATCTTGCTGACAACAAACCCTTGCGATATAGAGACTCATTAGTTTAAGAAGAGGGTTGATTTAGTCTCTTCTTGTAATGTAAGGTATGCAGACTCCATTGCTCCTGACAAATACTAAAAAAGGAGCAAATTTTATATCAACAAAAGTTCCTGTTAGCCAGAGTGTTGCTAAGGGCTGCAGGTGGTGTCAGACACCCAGCTAATGGACAGCAGTGGTGAGGGAGATGGGGTGAATGCTTGTGGACCGCCTCAGAGGTTAGACGTGTGTGCCAGGTGTTGCAGGATGCTACCTCATATGATATTCAGGACACATCTGTGGAGTAGCTGATGATTCATCTTATAAATGAGCTGAGACCACATGACTGTAAAGTGTTTGACCTGGGCTTTGAACCCAGATCTAACTCCAGAGCCACGCTCTTTAGAAGATAGGCTTGCATTAGAAAATGAAGCTGCTGATTTCTGCAGAAAGTCAGGGATGGGCAGGGATTCAGCCTCAATTCCCTTGTTTCATAAAAAGCGCTGCATTTGAAAGCCTGGTGTATTAGTTCTCACTGCCAGCTGTCAACCTGTGGGGGCTGGAAAAAAAAAAAAAAGCAAATACAAACCTACCATGCCAAGGATTTTGAATCTCCTTGGGTTCTGATGTGGTCTGGTACTTCTAAGATGATTCAGATGTGCTACTAGAATTGAGAAACTGTCCCAGTGGAACGGATGTGTGCCCTGATGGCCCTGGAGATATTTCCGACACTCTTAGGAAACTGAGGCCCAGAGAACTCAGAAGCCAGATGGTCCTTTCATTCAGTCCAGCACTTGCCCTGCATTGACTGTTTATTATTCCAGGTGATTCAGAATATGCAAAGAGAAAATGTTTTCCCTGCCTTTGAAGTGATTTTAGGCAAAGGCTACATAGTTGGTTAATGCAAAACCACAGTTGGAACCCTGATTTCCCAACTTCATCAGTGTTAGAGAGCCTTCGGAATATTATCGTGGCCAGGCCCTCTCTCAGATCCTCCAAGCTGTGTAAACTGCTCCTGTTAACACTGTGGTAAGTGGCTTCCCAGCTCCAGAAGTCTCCTGCCTGCCTTTCTGCCTCATTACCAGCCTGGTATTCAGCCACCCATTTTGCCTTAGGTTCACAGGCCCACAGCTTTTCAGCTGACTGCTTTGTTCTCAGTTTGTTTTTAAGCATCTCACCTGGAAAAGGCCTGAAAAGCTGAAGAACAATTATTTTTAAAACCCAGTGCTTGAACAAAACCTACCCTTCTGGTGGACGCCTTGATCTCTTTTCTGTGCTTCCTGATTAGTTCACAGTCCTCTGATTCATCCTGCAGGCTTTTTGTGGGCTGCATATTTTCTGGAGTTTTTCTCAGGCCCCTCAGGGCAGTGAATGCAGCAGAGGGCAGGGAGCATGTCCCTCCAGTCACTGAGAAGGGAAGGAGGAGGCCCGTGTGTGCCTAGCACTGTGCTAGGCCCTTTTTCACATACTTTTTTCTTTAATGCTTCCTAATAGCTTGTGGGAGAAAGATGACTGGTCTACAAAACATACATAATAACTTTCTTGAGGTTACATAAACAAGTAAGTTTTGTTGGCTAGAGATTTAGTCATAGAAACTTCTGACCTAAAGGTCACGTCCTTTTCCTTGTACCACATGCCATAGCATGTGTAAACCTTGTGATTTAATCCAAACGTACTTTTTAAGTGATTCTTAAATTTAATTTCTGATCTCCTCAGTAGGTTAGAAATCAGGGAGTTGATTTAACAATCCAGGAGACGGACTTCCCTGGTGGTCTGGTGGTCAAGACTCTGCCCTCTAATGCAGGGGACATGGGTTCGATCCGTGGTCCACATGCCCTGGGGCAACTAAACCTGCCCACTTCAACTAGAGAAGCCAGTGCGCTGCAGCTACTGAGCCCACGTGCTCTAGAGCCCATGTGCCACCAAGGGAAGCCTGCCCGCCGGAGCTAGACAGCCCTGCACACCAGTGTAATCAAAACTTAAAAAAATAAAACTTTCTCAACTTAAAAAGTGAAGCCTTGAAAAAAAAGCAGTCCAGGAGAGATATAGGACCTGACACGTGACCCCAGAGATGGGAGCTTAGGGGTCACAGTCCGAGAAGTGAGGTGTGAGGGGAGGCACTGAGTCTCTAGGCCAACACAGCCACTGTCCCAGGCCAATGTCAGAACTTGGAAAACTCGGGTGACCAAAGCATAAATGCTAAGCTACGGTTCTTGGGGAGCCAGAAGTGGAAGGGGGTGGGGTGGACCTCCAGCTCAGAAATATCTCCCATTGTACGTCATGTCAGCTGGAGATCACTAATCTCTCCTTTTTAGTAGAATAGTCTTTTCTTTAAATCTTAATAGATAGCTTCAATTTTTATGTACCTTCCTTTTTTGATAGTACTTTTGATAATACTTATCAGAACCTGGGCTTCAGTTTCTGAATGTACAAAATGATAATTTAGGTTTATTGTAGTGAGGAAATGAGAACATCTCTCTGAATGACTTTTGCAAATTGTAGACTATCCATACAAATACCAGCTATGAAACCCCAAGTTCCCCCCAAACCAACTGATCAGTAAGAATGGCAGTTTTGCTGTTGGGCGAAGGCAGCAGTGATTTTTGGAGCGTAGATAACTCAAGGAGAAGCAAAACCGGACTGGAAAGCTGCATTGGGAGTGGGGTGGAAGGGCTGAAAATGAGATCTCTGGGGGCCTGGAGGTGGAGGTTGGGGGAAATGCAAGACCAGACCTGATTTGTTGCCGACCTGGGATCTGACTGAGGGCAGCAGCTGCTCGCGTGCATGTGGATCCTCCTTGTGCAGTCTTTTTTAGCTCAGTGAAGAGTTGTTGAGAGCCTGACGTGACACCTCAATGTGGTGGAGGAGCCTGTGGAAACCGAATCACATGATAGAACATTGGGTGTGTGGGTCCTGTAATGGAACTGATGCAGCCAGGGATGGGTGAGAATCTGTGTGGCAGGGTGGGAAACCAAGGCACCGAGAGAGGTTGCCACACAAGTCTGGACTGCTCAGAACTGAAGCTGAAGGCAACTTCTGACTCTGACTTCTCCCACTCTCTCTTACCCTCTTTCCTTGCTTCTGTCAAAACCCAGTATTACTGTACTGTGTTCTCAAGAGCAAATTCCAGTGGAAGTAAGCACAGCATAAAGCACTTCGGTGCAGGATCTTTGAGGGAAATGTGGAGATGCTGGTTGGAGAAGAGGAATTATGTAATGACCTAATTATGAGGCCTGCCATCTGCTTAGGAGTCACGGCTGCCTGGTTAGGATTCCCTGACTATGTTTTTTGAGGAGGATGCTAGATTGTTAAGGGAGCTGGGGTGTGTGTGAGTGTGTGTGTGTGTGTGTGTGTGTGTGTGGCTGGGATGTGTGTGTGTGTGTGTGTGTGTGTGTGTGGTGTAGGTAAATGACACTGGAAACACTACTGCCTTTCTTGAAGGAGATTGGTAGGTTGTGGAGAAGGGGGATGAAGCAGCTTTTGAGGGTTTCTAAGCACATATTACCCCTTATCATAGAGATCAGTGATAGAAGGTTAATTATTCTCTAGAAGAGGCTCAGTGTATTAGAGGAGAGGTAGCCAGCTGAAGGCTTCCCAAGTGGCACAATGGTAAAGAACCCGCCCATAGATGCAGGAAACACAAGAGATGCAGGTTCAGTCCCTTGGTCAGGAAGATTCCCTGGAACAGGAAGTGGCAACCCACTCTGGTATCCTTGCCTGGAGAATCCCAGGGACAGAGGAATCTGGCGGGCTACGGTCCATGGGATTGCAAAGAGTCAAACACAGCTGAGCATACACATGCACACACAGAGCCAGGTGAAGGTGACTGTCATAACATGGCCAGAAGCACCAAGTGCACTTGGAGAAATAACTGAGATCTTTTTTTCCAGGCAGGTAAGGAATGAAAAATCTACTTTTTTTTTTTTTTCCAATGGGTAGTTTGCATCATGGATGAAAATATTAAATTCAGGAACTATGGAAAAAAATGGGACTAGGGCACTGTAGAATTTGAATGTAAGGCACTGTGCTTAGGGACTTGGATGAGTTGCCTCTGAAGGGGCTCAGAGCTTGGAATCGGATGAAAAATTCCTGCAGCTGGCGGGCAAGTGACAGGCCAGGATAGTGTGTCTTTGGAGCTGCTGTGGGTTTTGTGCTCAGCTGGAAAGGAGTCTCAACCATGAGGTTGAGAGCCAGAAGGATGCTGACACGCTGTCCACTAAACATACAAGAAGTGACTTTCAATGAAAATATCAAACTTTTTAAATACCCTTTAGAAGAATCTTTAACAGAAAAGCTCTTTGCTCTTGGGTTTTGAAAGTGTGCCTGTATCAGGAAAATGAGCAAATGATTGGAGCGAACATCCCAGAAGAAATAATGTTTTGCCAATTCTAACTCGTACTCCCTCCTCTCAGAGAGCTTCTTTTATTTCTTTCTGCTGCTCATCCCCTACCTTCCAGTATGATAGCAGTGTTGTCTTTTAAAGAACTGATCATTCAGTATCCCTGCATAGAATTTAGAAGGTTGTCTGGTATGTTTCCTGCCCCTAAAGAATCACCAAAATATGACAGACACCCAGCTCCAAAAGTCAGAAATTTTTCTGATTCTTCAATCTGATGCCACGTGTATTTTACAGATAGGAAAACAGAGGCCCAGAAGTGTAGTGACTTGCTGAAGGTCATAGCTTGTCCTTCGTGAAACTTGGACCAGAGTGGGTCTCCTGACTTGTGCCCTTTTCTTTCTGTTTTCCCTTGGTATCGCTCGTGTAGAAATCTATTTGAAACGCTGTCAGCAGTGCTGTGGCAGTGACATACGATTAGATGAGTGTGTAATTACACAACTCATGGATGTAGCTCTGGGCATTGTGTGGCGCGTTAACTGGCGTCTTAACTTCCAGCAGGGGCTTTGGAGCAGCAGGGAAGAGTTTTAAGGTTCTGGACATCAGCATTCTTTTCCCATGAGCTTGCAAAGACTTTGGAACAGGAAGTCTTGTTTCCACACTGAACCTGCCTCTTCTTTTCTCTTAGGCCACCACTTCTTGTTGGCCCACGTTTCTGGAACAGCCTTGAGACAGCCTCTGTCTTTTTCTTGTCCTTGCTAGCATACACACTTCAGATTGAGCTGACATCTGGCAAAGAAGTGTCTCTGCCTGGGATCTTGCGTAGCCATCTAACCTTTGGATTATGGTATATTTTGTTTTCTGCAGTGGCAGACCTTTTTAGAAGAGTAGGAATTTGCAAAGTCATTAGCTTCCTCCCCTGGACAGAGACAGCCAGCGTGGTCAAACTTCCTGACTGCCTCTCTCACCCCTAGACTACTGGTAGGGCTACACCCAGGTTTTCATACAGAGAGATACTCTGATTCTGTTCTAAGTATTCTTAATTTACTACTCTTTTTACTTCAGAAAGATTTGAAATGTCCCTGATCCGAGGGCAGAGGTCCCCAAACTGGCCTGTGATCTATATTTTTGGGAAACTTAAAAAAAAAAAAAATCCCAGGACCCTACCCACACCTACTGAATCAGACTCTTTATCAGCAGTTAGCTTATGTTTTCCAAGTACTTTATCAGGGACATAATATGTACCTGGTATATTGGGTACTTAATAAGTGACATATGAATTTATCCAGAGCCTGCTAAAAGGACCAAAGATTTTTTAAAAAAACAGTGCACTACTTTCAGTGCAGCATCTTTTTTTTGGCCTGCAATCATACGAGAGTGAATAGTGAAGGTCGTTCTCCAGACATGTTCAGAAATGGCCCATCTGAAAATGGACTGGCCCACCTGTGGAGTGCCACATGAGAGCTACTAAACTGCAGAGAAATGTTTTAATTCAGGACTTTAACAGAGGAAGTAATTTTAAAATGTACACTTACTGTAAATGGGTTGAAAATTGACATGAATAAAATACTTGGAGTTAAAATAGGCTATTTTTATTTGTTTTAAAACTCAGCATCTTTTAATGAAACTTGATTCTTAAAAAACACAATCCTAAAATACACATTTGGCTGTCCTTGTCCTCAGGCAAGTGTTGACCATCGTTTTACATGTACATTGAATACAGAAATGACACGTACTCTGCCTGAAAGCTGTTCTGCATTAATACTTATTTACTTCATGCTGCTGCTGGTGCTGCTAAGTCACTTCAGTCGTGTCCGACTCTGTGTGACCCCATAGACGGCAGCCCACCAGGCTCCCCCATTACTTCATGAAGTTCCTCTAATTCAGTCTTCCAGTTTTACAGGTGAGGGAACCTGAGACCCAGTGAAGAGAAGTTGCTCCAAATGTGTTGATCAAGACTTTTATAGGCACATAATAGATACCTACGTAAACTAGCTGAAGCACAAAAGGATAATGTTCAAAAGATATGGTTCAGTTCAGTTCAGTTCAGTCGCTCAGTTGTGTCCGACTCTTTGCGACCCCATGAATCGCAGCACGCCAGGCCTCCCTGTCCATCACCAACTCCCGGAGTTCACTTCTCACGTCCATCAAGTCAGTGATGCTATCCAGCCATCTCATCCTCTGTCGTCCCCTTCTCCTCCTGCCCTCAATCCCTCCCAGCATCAGAGTCTTTTTCCAATGAGTCAACTCTTCGCATGAGGTGGCCAAAGTACTGGGGGTTCAGCTTTAGCATCATTCCTTCCAAAGAAATCCCAGGGCTGATCTCCTTCAGAATGGACTGGTTGGATCTCCTTGCATTCCAAGGGACTCTCAAGAGTCTTCTCCAACACCACAGTTCAAAAGCATCAATTCTTCAGCGCTCAACGGGGGTGCTTTCTCAGGGAACCAGGAGCAGGAGTGCTGCTGGCTGTGGGGGCGTCTGAGATGAGGAGCAAGAAGGCTCTTGGTGGGGGCCGGGTGTCCCTGTCTCTCTCATACCCTTGTCGTTTTCTGCTCTTGCTTTGGTTTTCTCATCCTCTCTGCGGGTGGACTTTCCCTGTTTGTTCATCCATGTGGCTCAATATGGCCGCTGTTCAGCTCCCACTTGAACTTGTCACAGTTTAAGTTGCCTACATGGACTTAACACCAACTTCCACATTTCTGAGGGCAAGAAACTGATTGGCCCAAGCTTGAGCCAGATATCCTTACTGGTCCCATCAGTTCTGGCAAAGATGAGGCTGATGGTATTAGTAAAAACATGCCTGGTGGAGAAAAGGGAGTGTCTTGGGACAGGTGAATCACTGAATCAAGCAGACTCCCCAAAGCTGTATTCTGAAAGTCTACTAAGAAATTGTTGTATCCTAGGAAGAAAATGAGAATTTTAAAGAAGGCAATGGCAGTGAAAATGGGAAGAAGTAAGCAGATTTGAGAGAGATGGAGAAAAATCAATGTGCTCTAGTAATTAGTTGGATGTTGGGGAGAGGGAGTTGTTGAAGATAGGAGTTGTGGGAGCTGGAGTTCACATTCATGATACTAGGAAACATGGGACAGGAGCCTTGAGACGGATGGGAAGGACATATGGGGTTTGACTTCAGTTTAAACATCTTGAGTTTGGAGTACTTGTCAAAATTAAAAGTGGAAATGTCTATCAGGTTAATTGAGAAAGTCAAATATGGGTCTGGATGTCTGGGGAGAGTTAATCTTGTGAATATAATTAAAGGATACTGAAATGCTTAAAGGGTAAACTTGCTTCGGAAGCATGTATAGAGTGAACAGAGATGACTCAGGACTGAACCCTGGAAACACTGGCATTTAAGAACAGGAAGAAGATGAGGTACTTTAAAGGAAATTAAGAAGTGGACAGAGATAGGAAAAGAACTGAGCATCCTGTGTCCTTTTCTTTGGAAGCCCAGAGGGAAAGCTCTTAATTTAAGACTCACCGATGAAAAGTATGTGTGGTGGTCAGGTGAGATAGCATCTGAAAATTAGTGAGGTGTAGAGCAGGCCTTGGAGAGGGCAGAAACCAAATTACAGGAGGTTTCTGAACGACTGGCTTCCCTCATAGCTCAGTTGGTAAAGAATCTGCCTGCAGTGCAAGATACCCTGGTTCGATTCATGGGTCAGGAAGATCTGCTGGAGAAGGGAAAGGCTACCCACTCCAGTATTCTTGGTCTTCCCCTTATGGCTCAGCTGGTAAAAAATCTGCCTGCAATGCGGGAGACCTGGGTTCGATCCCTGGGTTGGGAAGATCCCCTGGAGAAGGGAAAGGCTACCCATTCCAGTATTCTGGCCTGGAGAATTCCATGGGCTATACAGTCCATGGGGTCCCAAAGAGTTGGACACGACTGAGCAACTTTCACTTTCACATTTTCACTTTCTGAATGACTGGGAGGTAGAATATGGAAGGAGAGAAGAGTATTGGCAATTGATAATATTTGGTTGTGAAGGAAGAGGAGGAAAGGGGTGGTAGCCATTTGGATCAAGAAAAGGGTGAAGAGATGTTTTTTCTTTTTTTTTCTTTCCAATATCAAAGAGATTTGGAACATGTTTAAATATTGGTAGGAGAGAGGCAGTAGAGAGAATCAACTGAAAATATAAGAGAGGAGGGATTATTCTGGAATGAAGTCCTTAAAGCAGGAGTGATGGTCTCTGGAGACAGGAGGGGGATGGAGGCAAGGATGGGACTGATCCAGAGAACTTAGAAGAGAGAGGGCTGTGAAAATTGAGGACACGGGGTGGATTCAGGATTTTTTAGGACTTGAAAACTGTTGGTAGGAAAGGATGGTGGAAGGGAGATGACGGCCTTTGGGGCTGAGATTTTCTTAAATGATGCTTTTGACCCTGAGAGTAATTTTAGAAACAGAAGTGGGCAGTTGTACTCTATAGATCTATGGGCATGAGAAGAAGGTGTTATACTGGGCAATAGGATCTCAGTGCCTTTGAACTCTTGTCTGAGCCAGGTTGTCGATGTGCTCAGCATTGGACACTCAGGTTTCCTAGGACTGAATCACTAATTACAATGAAGTAGGCTCAGACCAGACAGCATCTCTTAATATTCAGCATCCAGAGAAAAGCCTAGAAGCATATTTCTGTTTAGAATTTCCTTGAAAACAGTTCCCGCATCTCCATCACATGTCTTGCTCACGTAAACTTTGGTCTGATTTTGTCTTCTGCTGTTTTTCACTTGGTCCCAAACCCTGGACTTTGGTGATTAATTACTGCTTGAAGGCTGAGAGGTAAGGTTCCGCCTTCCTTTTCCAGCCCTGGTAGTGGGAGGCAAGTGCAGTGAGTTCTTCCTCCTCCTTCACACAGGCCTTCCCCTCCAGCCAAGACCACGTTTCCCCAGTGCCCGAAATTTCCCAGGGCGCCTTAGTGAAGACGAAGGTCAAAGAGATAAACTGAGGATGGTGAAAAGACTTTGAATTTAAGCATACGAATGTCATCTCCTCCAGCCGCACTGCCTCTCTAACGTAAAATGTAAGCCCCATCAAAATGTGCCGTTGCTTCGGGGGGGGGGGTCCCTTACACCCCACCTGGGGACCAATGTTGGTGGGGGGATGGTCAGGGGAGGTCTCTTGCCAGTACCTGGTCTCCTTTCTGCCATGATGTAGATTGCAGACTGCCTCCTGCTGTTGGGGTTACTGCAGAGGGCAAGAGAATAGGGATTAGGGCCAGCATAGAGTGACTGTAACTCAAGCTTTGTAGCTGAAATCCCTCCCTCAGTCTGGTCCTGCAGGCAGGTCTGGGAAATGATCTCCACTTTCCTGAAAGGTAGAAGATGTGCTGAAAACTGACGCCCCAGGAGTTACTTGGCGCTCTCCCATATTGTTGCTTAGCTTTCCCTGTCATGGGGTCGGGGGGGGGGTCACCTAGAATGGAACCGGGTAGGAAGAGTTAACACGAGGATGCCATTTTTCCCTCGTTGCAGGGGAGTGCAGTGTTTTACAGAGCAGCCTGGTTCCTCAGGCCAGCATAGCAACCCACTTCTAAATGGGTGGTACCAAAGGTCAGAGTGGAAAGTTCAGTAGATTCATTGCTTTGTTCTGTCTCACTTTCCTTATTGGTAAAACGGGACTTGAGTCTCTGAATGGATGATGGACATTTGGATGGGAAAATCACAGAAGAATGTGCTGGAGGAGACTTTATTTATTTATTTATTTTTAATATTTATTTATGTACTTGGCTGTGCCAGGTCTTAGTCACAGCATGTGGGCTCTTTAGCTGCAGCATGCAAACTCTTAGTTGCGGTGTGTGGGATCTAGTTCCTTGACCAGGGATCGAACCCAGGGCCCCTGCTTTGGGAGCCCAGAGTCTTAACCCCTGACCCACCAGGGAATTCTTTGGAGGAGACTTCAGAAGCATGCTGTGTAGGTGGACTTTAGGAAATGGGCCTGCTAGGCACAGATCCAGGGCACAGGGTGCATGCCTAGGTTATTGAGGTTCTCCTGCTTAGAGAGTGAGGTAGGCGGGTATAATAATACTGCCTCACAGGGTGGTCATGAGGATGCAGTTAGTGGGTGCACGTGCAGATGCTTGGCACAGAGCTGAATCTCGGTCGTGCTGTTTCTGGATGTGTCCTAAACAGATGTGCTGTCAAGTAGGTGGGAGATGCAAAGGTAGATGGAGCATAGGCCACGTGGCCCTGATGCTGTGGCATGTCTTACTGTACGTGGGTTTCTCTCTCTTCATATTTTGATGACATTGGTGTTAACAACAGAGCAGCTTTTTTCAGCCAGCTGCCTAGGGTGGTGATGCTTCTGGTCAGTGAATGACTTGAGTTTTTGAACTCAGAGGTCATTGTTTTCTAGGTCGATGTGCCTTTCGGTCACCGAGTGAACTCAGGCCTTGAAGAACTTTTCATAAGCATGGTTAATTGAGCTGATTTGTATAATTCATCGGCATTCACCTTTTGAATGTTTGTGTGTGTATCAGGTGTTTATATCGCTTTCGGTCACCGAGTGAACTCAGGCCTTGAAGAACTTTTCATAAGCATGGTTAATTGAGCTGATTTGTATAATTCATCGGCATTCACCTTTTGAATGTTTGTGTGTGTATCAGGTGTTTATATCGCGATGAAACTCAAGCATAATTGCCAACATATAAATATTTAAGAATATATTCTGTTAAGGGCTAACCCTCCTTTCATGGTTGGTGTCACTCATATATTTTCATCATGAAAAGTCAGTGAAAAGAGAAGTCGAGCTAGAGTCGTGGTCCTGGGGAAGCCTCCTCTCAAGACCACTTACTCCCTCTCGAGGCCATCATCCTTCTCCTTTTGTTCCTGCTTAGTACCGCCATCAGAGCACTCAGGGACTGCTCCACCTCAGCACTCAGGGACTGCTCCACCTCACTGCCCTGACCATCATGGAGGTTCGGGAAATCCCAGGAAATTAGCCAGTCAGGATCAACAAAATATCAGAATTTAAAATAAAGACAGGATCAGTAACAGCCCTGTGCCCAGCCATACTGGAGTCTAAGACAAACAAAAATCAATACTGATCCTGTCTTTATTTAAAATTGAATTTTTTTTCATTCTGGATTTTTTTGGCCATTATTTTCACTTAAAAATACATTAAAATGCTATGTATCTTGATGATTGAGTTTTAGGGCACTTGTATAAATGTCTTGCCCCAGGCTATTNAAAACAAAAATCAATACTGATCCTGTCTTTATTTAAAATTGAATTTTTTTTCATTCTGGATTTTTTTGGCCATTATTTTCACTTAAAAATACATTAAAATGCTATGTATCTTGATGATTGAGTTTTAGGGCACTTGTATAAATTTCATGCCCCAGGCTATTGCCTCACTCTCCTCACCCCAGTCCCAGTCCTGGTTTTACCCCAGGGGCAGAAGAAATTTTCTCTGCATGGATTTTGATTCATTGGTCAGTCTTGCTGTGCTCCTTCCTGGTTGTTTTTGGAATGGAAATACCTTCTTAATATGCCTCCCAGGGTTTGGAGCACAGGTTTTTCTTTAAAAATAAACAACAAAAAGTGTTTTTTTTTTTTCTTTTAATAATTTAAGAAAGGTAATATATGGTCATTATTGAAAATCTGGAAAATAAAAGGATAAGGAAGAAAGTAATCATCTATAATGTCATCTCTCCCAGTTATCTCAGTCTTAGAAAATTTTTTGCATGTTTTTAATCATCACATTTTGTTGTATTTTCTTCTAGTATGTTCATTACAGATATGTATTTTTACATAGCTGTTCTTAATAAACTCAGAACTTTGTATCTTATCCTTTTTATTGAAAATATTGTGCACATTTTAACATTAAAAATGTTCAGTAGTTTAATGGCTATGTAATATTCTCTTATATGAACTAACTTTCATTTTTTAACCAGATCTTTTCTTATTGGACATCTAAGTAATTTCCATTTTTCATGCTATAATATTTTTCATTTTGAGCATTTCTATACACAATTTGTGAATATTTCAGAATATTTCCCTAAGATAGATTCCCAGAAGTGAAATTTTGGAGTCAAAAGATCTATTGGGCTTTTTATACACGTTTCCATGTCGCTTTCCAAGCAATTCCAGCTGACGTTCCTACCGGAAGGTATGGCTGCCTAACTCAGACTGTTTGATATAGCTTGGGGAATACTCAGCTCTCATTGTTTCCCTCCCCTCAACTTTATTTGAACTGTAGCCTTAACAGAACTGGATGCTTGGGTGGTATCCAGAACTCTTACTTACCGGTTGGCTGGATCTGTTCTTCAGATCTCTCTCCCTTCTTTGTTGGGCATAAACCTCTTAAAACCCTGTGACGCCTTGGTTTCTCCTGGTGCCTGTCCAGGCTCCCACGTGAGTGAGCACTTTCCTAGTTAAGCTTCAGATGTTTCCCCTCCTAGGCTTCTGGCTGCTCTGCACTGACGCCATAGCCTTTTCCTTCAGCCCTTTGACGAGATGCCCCCAAGACTCTGATTATTGGAGACTCCTCTTTCTCCCTAACCCATATTGCTCTGTTCTGTTGTAGCTGGTACTCATTATCGATCTAATTGATAAGCTGATGCTCTTTTGGTGTCTGGACTGTTAAGGCTTGGTCTCTGCTTCAGTGAAGCTTGGTTTCTTTATGTTTTTTGGCTCCTGGGTCTAGTTTGATCTCAGCAGTGGCCAAGGAGCTCGGGAGCTGGCCATCCCTGGAGCTTAACAGCATCACTGTAGTTCCCACTGAGAGTCAGAAACTGATTCCACAGCTCTGTGTCTCTGCTGGGTTTCCCAGCTCCTACTTCCTTTGGAGTCCCTCACCAAGTTTCTCTTCCCACTGAGGAATGTCTTGAGCTCTCAGGTCTTCCCTGGGGCAGAAGAGAAGGACAGTATGGTGCCCGGGCAGATTTCGCTAGTGTACAGACAACATTTTCATGTTGGGCCAGGGCTAGGGTGAGACACTCGCCTCAGTGTGGAATTGAAGACAGCACCCAAAAACTTAGTTGTCAACAGCAGTGTTTTAATGTAATATTTAAAAGATAAAAATGAATACAAGAGGGACTTCCCTGGTAGTCCAATGGTTAAGAATCCACCTTGCAATCTAGGGGACATGGGTTCGATCCCTGGTTAGGGAACTAAGATCCCGCATGCTGTGGGGCAACTGAGCGTGAGTGCCCTAACTACTGAGCCCACACTGCAACTAGAGAATCCATGTGCCGTGATGAAATGTCCTACATGCTGAAACTAAGACCGATGCAGCCAAATAAATATTTTTTTTTAATGAATGCAAGAAACCATGGTAAACAAAATACCAGAATTTAAAATAAAACAATGTCAGTTTAATAGTGCTGTACCTAGCTGTTGGTGGCGCTGGTGGTAAAGAACCTGCCTGCCAATGCAGGAAACTCAGGAGACAAGATCCTTGGATCAGGAAGATCCCCTGGAGGAGGGCATGGCAGCCCAGTCCAGTATTCTTGCCTGGAGAATCCCATGGACAGAGGAACATGGCAGGCTGCAGTCCATGGGGTCACACACAGTCAGACACGACTGAAGTGACTGGGCATGCGTGTACCCAGCTGTGCTGCAGCCTGAGGCAGAAGGAACAAAATCATCAATACTGACTTTATCTTTTTGTACCTATAGCAAGTATCTCACTCCACTCACCTTGATCTCGACCCTGGCTTTACACCAAAGGCAGAGGAAGTTTCCCCACATAGATTCAGTGCGTTGTTTGGTGCCGGGTCCTCCAAGGCCCTGCAGAGACTTACCTTCTTGACAGGCCTCCCCAGGGTGGTCCATGGCTGAGCTCTTCTTTCACTTAATGTGAGTGACTCCACCCTGTCAGTCTGAGGACCCCACTCCATCTGAGAACTAAATCCTCTCCTTTATGATTGCTTTCTGATGATCTCCGGTAAAAACCATCTCCTCGGCCTCCCCAAGTAATGAGCGCATTGAGTGCTGGGGGTCTTATCTCCCCAACTTCCTTGGTCTCTGAGCCCAAGGAAGGCTGCAGCACAGACCATCTCCCTTGTTCAGGTGCCCTGTATCTGCCTTTTCCCAGATGGATTTTCTTCATTTTCTTACTCAGGGCTTTGTATATTAATGCAGCTTCTGTCTTAATGTAAATCTAGTTTTTTGTTTGTTTTTTTTAAAGTATTTGTTTATTTCACTGTGTTGGTCTTAGTTGCAGCATATGAACTCTTGGTTGCGGCATGTGGGATCTAGTTCCTTGACCAGGAATTGAACCCAGGCCCTCTGCCCTGGAAGCATGGAGTCTTACTCACTGGATCACCAGGGAAAGCTCTAAATCTAGTTTTTAATTCTCACTCTTCAAGTATAATTTTTAATACACGGTTCTAACACTCTGTTCTGGATATTTTCTATTAAAGGAAACCGTATGGTTAAAATTATTAAAATTTAGATTGTATCAGAGCTTATGTATTTTATAAACATATTGGTGCAAGGTGTCTTAGGGTCATTGGGTTGCAAGGAACAGAAATTTAATTCAAATTAGAGTAAGTCAAAAGGAATGCATTGAATATAAAGGAACCTTCCAGAACCCAACAGCAGGAAGTGAAGCTGGATTTTGTGAGTATTGGAAAGTTATCAGGTGTCGCTCTGCCCATCTCCCTCCTCTTGGAGCATCATAGTCTCGAATGGCAGCTTCGTCCAAGTGTCTGCTCTGATGTCTTGTCCCACCCGCCCCTTTTTTTGACAAAACACTCTTTTCTGCTTATTTGTGAGCATGTATATGACTGACAGTAGCTACCAGCCTGGTCCGCATGGTTGTCCACACTGTCTTGATTCCAGTTCCTAAGCTGGTACTCAGATTCTCAAGAGAGAGTGTGTGGCTGCTGCTTGATCCTGGTCCAGGTAGTGATGGCCAGCAGGAGGCAGCCATCTGATGTGATGTACCTGATCATCATTTTAGCATGCGGTAGAGTGTATGGTAAGCTAGGCCAATGTGTTTCCTACAGTGAATAAAAATAAAGTAGAATCTTTGCCCTTTGAGAGAAAAATTATAGTCCTCCTCAAAGACTGGTTTGCAGACACGTGGGATATAATCAGGGTTAGAAAATAAGGCAGGGATGGACATTCTGTTAGGTCAGAGTTCACATAGGAGCTCAGGTTTGAGTTGCACTTGGACTTACAGCTAGTCGTTTACTAATTAAAGAGAAGGCAGGCATTCCAGATACAGAACATGAGCAAAAAGCACCGAGGCACTAGGGAACACCGTCCAGTCCCTTAGCTCTGTGTGGGCTCCAGACTCACATGGGTCTTGTCTGCTACATTAAGGGTAGGATTTCATCTTGTAGGTGGTTGGGGCTAGAGGAATATTGTCAGCAGGAGTAGCATTCTCACCTTGCTATTAATATATGAAATATCTATTAATTATCTATTGTGTCCCAAGATGGGCTTCCCTGGTGGCCAGTGGTAAAGAATCCACCTGCCAGTGTGGGAGATGCAGGTTCGATCCCTGAGTCCAGAAGATCCTCTGGAGAAGGAAATGGCAACCCACTCCAGTATTCTTGCCTGGGAAATCCCATAGGCAGAGGCTCGCAAAAGAGTCGAACACGACCTAGTGACTCGCCAAGAACAGCAGCAGCAAACGTACCAAACACCGTGCTAGCCCTGAGGGCTCCAGGAGAAACAAGAAGCTCTTCTTGCCGTTTTAATTTTCTTTGGTGACTCATTTTTCAAGTGCCCCACCTAGAGAATAATGTGGAATGTTGTTCGTACACTTGTGTGGTATTCAAAGTCCTAAAAGCGCTGTTAAATGATAACCTTAAAGTATACATAGTATACTTTATGAAAAAATATAAAGTATCATATAGTATATAATAAAGTACTATGATGACATAGTACTTTTCTGCCAAGGCAGAAAAAAGTGGTTCCTTCTTTGCTTTAGCCTGTCTCATAGGGAGATGAGCATGTCCCAGGAGGTCACAATACACTGTGCTGAGTGCAACAATAAAAGTACAGGGCAAATGTGTGATAATGAAAGCCAGGGGGATAAAGTAATTATCCTCTAATTAAAAAAAAAAAAAAAAAAAAGGAAGCCAGGGGGGCAATTATCAGGGAAAGGGAAGACTTCATGGAAGAAGTGTTATTTTAGCAATGTTAAACTCCTTTTATCTAGCAGAGGATAGGGTCAGGATGTTCTCCGCAGAGGGATTGACATACAGCAAAAAAGTCCTAGTTCTGAAAGCTTGGTGATAGAGGAGAGAGCATGGGAAGATAGATTCTGGGCGAGGACAGGAAATACTCAGGTTATCAAGGTCTAGAGCATATTTTGTTGGTGGGAGTGTAAAGTGATACAGCCACTTTGGGAAAAGGTCTGGCAGTTTCTTCTAAAACTAAATATACACCCACTCAGTGGCGTAGCAGTTATACTCTTATTTGTTTTAGTCGCTAACCTGTGTGCGATTCTTGCGACTCCATGGACTGTAGCCCGCCAGGCTCCTCTGTCCATGAGAACCTCCAGGCAGGCATACTGGAGTGGGTTACCATTAGGTATCTACCCAAGAAAAATAAAAGCATATGACACAAAAAGACTTGTAAAAGAATGCGTTTAGAGTTTTGTTCATAATAGCTCCACATTTGAAATAACCCAAATGTCGATCAGTAGGAGAAAAGATACATAGGTCAACAATAATGCAACAAACTACTGATATCAATATAAACTATTATGTTAAATAAAAGATCCTTACACAAAAAAGCACATACTGTGTGATTCCATTTACAGGAGGATTTAAAGTTGATAAAACTAGAAGTACACTGCATCCAGGGGGGATATGATGGTGGGATTATCTGGAAAGGGGTTGAGAGAACTTTCTGTGATTGAAAGAGTTTATATCTTGTTAGGGGTTCGGGTTACTTGAGTGTGCATTCATCAACACGTATCCAATAATATACTTAAGATTTATACATTTCTCTGTAAATAGATTTGATTTTTACTCAGCCCCTCCGAAAGAACTGTAAGTGCTGAATAGTAAAGATATGCTGAAGTGTTTACGGTGAAGTGTACCAAGGTCTACACCTTTCTTGGAAATGCATCAAAAATATGAGTTGATGATTACATAGACGGATGATAAATATGTGATAAAACTAGTGTAGCAAAATGTTAACAATTTGTGGACTCTAGGTGGTGAGCATATGGAGGTTCACCATATGAAAGTATGATCTTTTTGATTTTGCTGTGTGTTTGAAATTCTTCACAATAAAATGGGGGAAAATATAAAGATTCTTAGCATACTGCTGCATTCAGGAAGTTAGTCTTTATTCTGATTTTGGGAAGTTAATGAATCCTCTTAAGAGGAGTTTTTAGGTAAGATTTTAAGACTGGAGAGAGATCCAAGGCACGACGCTAAGAACTCTATTTTAGTTTCGATAGGAAAAGAGAAGTGTCCGGGTGAAAGAGCAGTGTGAATTCCAGAGAGATTTAAGGGATAGAATTGTTAGGACTTGGGTATGAGAGTTGGGGTAGGAAGGAGATTGGGAGCTGGTACACAGGTACTGGGGAAGGGGTCCAAGACCTGGGAGCTGGTGGACGGTGACATCCTGAACTTCAGAAAAAAGGCTTTAGCATGAAATGAGGTTGGAATGGGCTGTGATTAACTGTTGGGAAGTGAGAGAATGTCACCCTGCTTTCCAGGTTGGGGACTTGTCTCCCTCATAACCAGGAGGGTCGAGGAGATTAGGTGACCTGGACAAAGCAGATATGTTTGAAAATCAGTTCTAATGAAACCTAAAGAAATTGAAAACTCTTCTATTATGTACCTTTGATGTCAGTGCCTGTCCCAGGAGAACAAAAGACACAGCTTAGCCTGGCTGCTGAGCTCAAATAACCACAATAGAAAATGCTCTTTCTGGAACAGAGCTGGTTAACCTGATCTTACTCTGAAAGCACAAAATGCAGAAACTGAAGTAAGCTTTGAAGCATGAAGTTAGAATGGAATGCTCTGGAATTAACAGTTGGAAGCTAAAAGAATGTCAGCCAAACTTTGACTTAGCAGTTTTTTGGAGAAAGTGGGCGAGTAACACACATGGAGTGTTGGTGGAGGGACCTCCCTGGTGGTCCAGTGGTTAAGAATCCTCCTTGCAATGCAGGGGATGCTGGTTTGATCCCTGGTTGGGGAACTAAAATCCCATATGCCTCAGAGCCGCTAAGCCCGCATGTCTTGACTAGAGAGCTCCTGCACCGCTAACTACAGAGCCCACACGCTGTGAAGAGCCTGCATGCTGCAGCTGGGACCCAAGGCAGCCAAAAATAAAATAAGTGTTAAAAAACGAAATGTTGGTGGACATGATTCGAGCTGGGGCTTGGGTGTCTGTGGTGGGGGCTGACGACCCTGGGCACAGATTCTGCGCCCTCTGGCTGGTCCCAGCTGCTCTCCAGGTTTGCACATCATTTACTAGAAGATAGCTGGCACCAGTGGCTTGAGGGAGGGCGGGGGCGAGACAGTTCCTGCCCAAGAGGCTCTTCACTCCTTCAGGTGAGGGATGAGGCAGCAGTGGGCACAGGGGTTTTGATTTCTTTTCCTTCTCAACTGAAGAGGGTTTTTCTTTTCAGCTCAAGTGTTCTTTTTAAAAGAAGGACTCACTCGTGGAACAAGTGGCACTCTGACAGTGCAGAGGTTTCTGCAGAGACTGCACCTGTGCTTGTTACCCCAGAACACCATCCAGTGAGCTTTGTCTCAGAGGACCCACTGTCGTGCTGGGCCGTGCACTCGGGTTTTGCTCTGTGGGTTGGCTGCCTCATCACCAACGGACCTTCTCAAAATGTGTCCTTTCTTCCCCTTGCTGGATTCTAACCTCCTGAAAAGCCGGCACTGTGTAGTGTGTCTCAGTTTGGTGTGGTGTGGGATTTTTGGTTTTGTTTGCTTGTTTTTGTTGATATCCTTAGGGTGCTGGGCAGACACCTGAGGACTGCTTATGCAGCGGGCACTGTGCTTCATGACACAGGCCACAGTGAGACAGTTGTCATCCTTGTCCTTGTGCAGTTTACAGGGTTCAGGGAAAGAAGCCATCAAACCAGGAATTAACTAAGTATTGAATTATGCTCCTGATAACGTTTGGAAGGAAAGAGGAGGGTGTGTGTATAACAAGGTATGTAACCTGATCAGAAGAGGAAGGGAGTGGGGACTGGGGCAGTCAGGGGAGGTTCATCGGGGAGATGACATCGAGCCTGAAACACGAAGGATGGCTCGTGGGAGCTGCTCATGCCAGGAATGAGGTGAATAGGGCAGAGGGAGGGATATGCACAGCCATCTTTAGGTAGCGTGGAGCACAAGCAACATGTGGGAAGAAAACAGGCAATCGTGGCTGGAACAGAGTGAGAGGCTGTGATGTGAATGAGGCTGGAGAGATGTGAGCTCAGTTACTCACATCATATCATGGGGTGCTTTGCGGGTCATGTCAGCATTTGGAGTTTCCTTCTAAGGAGGGCCAGAAGCCATGTGGATTTTCAAACAGGAGATTGATACTCAATTTCTGTTTTTATAAGATCACCCTGGCTTGTAGTATAGAGAAGAGAAAATGGCTCAGCATGACCTGGGGATATCAATGAACAAAGACCTCAGCCCTGCTGATGTCTCTCACCATTTCTGCATTTGCTAGACAGCTAATGCCATGAAAACAGTTCCGACAAGGCAGGCTGGGTGGCTCTGGGAAAGACCCTCATCTGGTCAGTCTCCGACGGTGACAGTCCAGGCCCAATGTGCTCTCGTTTTACGTGCAGTAATTTACAAGCCTCTGCTGTGTGTGAGCCAACCTGATTTCTTTCTTTCTTTTTTAAACTTTTCATTCTATATTGGAGAATAGCCAATTAACAATGTTGTGATAGTTTCAGGTGAGCAGCAAAGGGACTCAGCCCTACATATACATGTATCCATTCTCCCCAAAACTCCCCTCCCATCCAGACTGTCACAAAACATTGAGCAGAGCTCCCTGTGCTGTGTACAGTAGGTCCCTGTTGGTTATCTGTTTTAGATGTAGCAGAGTGTACATGTTCATCCCAAACTCAACTATCCCTCCTCCTAATTTCTTAAACTCTGACCTTTTGTTCCAGGCAGGCAGGTACCTTCTCTGGCAATTTTTGGGGGATGGAGGAGAATTTTGCCTAGAGAGAAACCCTGAACTGCAGATGTTCCCCAGTTGTTACAGTCCTAGAAAGGAAGAGCCAGCTGCCAGCTGCCCTGTGTTCAACCTGGGCTGTGGCCGTGATTGGGTTCTGTTGATATTTCTGGACCACTGCCAGAGTTTGCCAGTGTCTGACTGTGCCCACAGCTCCCGATGGGGAGAGAGGAAGTTGAGAACCTCCAGTCATCCCCCATCTGGGTGTTCTTTCTGCCTGGGTCAGGGACTGCTTTGACACGTTCCCCAGAAGGAAGCTGGCACATGATGATTTTTAATTTGAGGCGAGTTAGGCGAGATTGACGTTAAAAAAAACAAACCCCAAGTCCCCCCTGAAATCAGTGTTGAACAAATGCTGCAGATTGACCTTTTCTCCTGCAGAATCTTTGCTGTGCTCCTTGCCATCTGTTCTAGAGTTTAGAAAACTTTTGTTCCTTCTGAAACTTTTGGCAAAATGTGAAAGCAGTTGTGGATGGGCGTTTGTCAGCCTCTTGGTCGTCATTCCCTGAGGGAGCTCACAGATGCTGCATCCGAGTTCTCCCTCCCACTAGGCCGGCGAGGGAGGCCAGGCTCTGGGCAGGTCCCTTGTCTTTCACCGTATCTTTTCCCATACATTCCCTGGTAACGGAGGTGTCCTGTAGAGTCTGCTGTGGGGAGGGAGAGTCAGCAGCGAAGGAGAGTGGACCAAGGTCAGGGCCGGGAATTGGTGTGCCTGGATTGCGGCACTCTGGCCCTGCCTCTAGGTGGCAGCACTGGGAAGCCATTTGGGCTTTCTCTGTGCCTCAGTTGCCCAGCTGGTCAAGTAGAGTTCATCATACATGTCCCGCTACTTCACAGGACTCTCATAAAAGTCGAAGTTGGGCTGTCTCATTCAGTCCTAGCCTGGAAATGGGTTTCCTTGACTTGCATAGGGGTGAAGAGCTTTTCTACAGTTGTAGCCAGGATTTAAAAATCAGGAGATTTCTCCTAAAAATCGAGCTTCTTTTGGAAATCAGAAAACTTGGCAGCCCTCAGCCCACATTCCTCCATGGCAACAGCTGGCCTTCACTGAGAAGCAGCCGCCTCATAAACAGGGTGTGCCCTTTCTGGTTTGCCCGAGTCCGCCCCTGCTCATGATCTCCCATCAGCAGGCTCCCTCTCCCTTTGCTATGCCTGCACTGCCTGCCTGCTTTAGATGGTCTTTCTGGCCCCTGTAGATATTTGCTTTTATGCCCTTTATCTCAAGAAGATACTCCAGATTTAGAACTTTAATGACATTCATTTAGATACCACCTTTATCTACCATAAATACAGAGGATTTGGGTGGGGAGGAGGTAAGGCCAGACCACCTGTATTCATCATATCCCTCCTGTGGATATGATGGTGTCTAGCCTGTCATTTGGTCCTCCCCAAAGCAGAGGTGAATCTCAGCCACCCTTGAAAGGTGAAAGGACGGGGCCTCAGGGAGACCGTGGCTTTCCTGAGCTGGGGTTTGAGCCTAACCTGCTGGACTCCGCAGGAATACTCCACGGTCTCAGTGCAGAGTGACCTGGCGGCCCTGCCCCCACTCCCACCTCTGCAAGCTGCCTGTGCACATATGTGTCACTGGTAGGCTTGTAGGTAAAGGCTGTTGGTGTGACTCACAGCACTGTACTGCTTGCCTTTATATAGGGATATGGGATATTATTTGGGTTTTTCTCCTTTAAAGCAGAGTTTCCCCCCTTTTTGTAGCATCTTTGTCAGAATGAATGTTCAGCAGATAAAAGGAAGCTGTCTGTAGAGCCACTGCAGCATCTCCTGTAATCCTAGGTCTCTGAGGGACCCATTCATTTAAATACCACTAATTTGGTCTTAATTTCTGCATCTGAGGAAATGGAGACCAAAGAGATCCAGTAACTTATCCAGTATTGTCCTTTCTTTTCTATCTCCTGGATAAATACCACTTTAACTGGATTTGCTCTCTGATTATTATTTGTTAATTAATTTTTGGCTGTGCTGGATCTTCATGGCAGTGTGTGGGCTTTCTCTAGTTAGGGGGTAAGGGGCTACTCTTTAGGGGTGGTGGGTAGACTTCTCATTTCGGTAGCTTCCCTTGTTGTGGGGCACGGGCCCTAGGTACATGGTCTTCAGTAGCTGTGGCGTGGGCTCAGCACTTTGGAGGCCTATGGAATCCTCCTAGACAAGAGATTAAACCTGACTCCCCTGCACTGGCAGGCGATTCTTATCCACTGCTGCTGCTGCTGCTGCTGCTAAGTCACTTCAGTCGTGTCCGACTCTGTGCGACCCCATAGAGAGCAGCCCACCAGGCTACTCCGTCCATTGGATTTTCCAGGCAAGAGTACTGGGGTGGGGTGCCATTGCCTTCCCCGCTTATCCACTGCACCACCAGGGAAGTCCTCTCTCTGAGTCTTTAGTGAAGCTTCAGAAAGCTGTTTAAAATTATTTTATGCTAGCTTTCTGTTAGTTCCAAGAGAAACTGCATTAAGTAAATAGCAGTCATTGGGTTAAACCTCATTTTGAAAGAGGAACACAGAACGTGTAGGGTGGAGAAGTGGAGGACATGAGCAGAGTGTGGGTCTGGGTGAGGTTTCCCGCATCTTAGTTTCCTCTGGCTCTGGTTTCTGTTTCCTTTCCTCTCACACAAGGGGAAGCCATTCCTCAAGGTGTGGATGGGACCCACGATAGGAAATGAAGTTTCCTTTTACCTGCAGGAAATAAGCAAGCTGCAGATGCTGGTAACCCAGACTCCAGGCTCGATTGCTAAATATCCACCAAAAACCTCTTTGGCAGCAAATCCAGAAACCCTGTCTCAGCACCATGATGGGCTTCTTTGTTTCACGGTCTAATCATTCTTATTGTCTGCCCAGCTGTTCCCTATCTCTGTGCATATCATTGCTCAGATCATCATCAGTTTGGCGCTTTCCTTCTCTTTTCACTCACCTTCCCTCCCATTTGTCCTTGCTAAGTGGAGTCACTGGTGTCTTGATTCATTCAGAACAGTCCCCAGGGCCTGGTGCCACCTAGCATGATTGCTTATTTGAGATAAAGCCAGGAGCTGTACTACAGTTACTCTAAAAGCCCCATTGCCAGTGTTGAATAGCATGATCAGGCTCCTTAAGAAGGTTCTGTTTAAAAGATTTCAGTCCAGATAATGATGTTGATGACCATGATCTCCTGTTGATGTGAAAGTTGAACAAGATTTTAGAAATTATATAATCCCCTCTCTTTGTATTACAGAGGGCTTCCCTGGTGGCTCAGATGATAAAGAATCTGCCTGCAGTGCTAAAGACCTGGGTTCAATCTCTGGATCGGGAAGATCTCCTGGAGAAGGGAATGGCAACCCACTCCAGTATTCCTGCCTGAAGAATCCCATGGATGGAGGAGCCTGGCAGGCTAGAGTCCAGGGGGTCACAAATAGTTGGACACGACTGAGTGACTACACTTTCACTTTTTCTTTCATGTATTACAAATTCTCACTTTCCTTTTTTCCCTCAGAGATAGATAGCCATTTCTGTCATCTCCCCTTGAGAGGTAGAAGTCCAAATTATCTCAGTAATTTCATTGGTGACTTGTTGATACTGTGTTCATTAAAGCCTTTTATCAGGACAGTGGTAGGAAGCAGGTAATCCTGAATTTAAAAGATGAGCAATCTATTGGGAAATGCAAATTAAAATCACAATTAAATATCACTATACGCTCCCTGGTGGCTCAGATGATAAAGCGTCTGTCTACAATGCAGGAGACCTGGGTTCGATCCCTGGGTCGGAAAGATCCTCTGGAGAAGGAAATGGCAATCCACTCCAGTACTATTGCCTGGAAAATCCCATGGAGAGAGGAGCCTGGTAGGCTACAGTCCATGGGGTCGCAAAGAGTCAGACACGACTGAGCGACTTCACTCACTCATTCACACGCTCAATAGAATGGCTAAAATAGGAAGACCAGTAAAACCAAGTGTTGGTATTAGAACAGGGTCCATATTTCTGCGTGTGTGTGTGTGTGCTCAGTTGCTTAGTCCTGTCCAGCTGTTAGAGACCCCATGGTCTGTAGCCCACCAGGCTCCTCTGTCCATGGGATTTTTCAGGCAAGAATACTGGAGTGGGTTGACATTTTCTTCTCCAGGGGATATTCCCCACCCACGGATCGAACCCGAGTCTCTCATCTCTTGCATTGTGACAGGGCAATAATTAGCTTGAGTTGTATAGTAGCTGCTCCTTTACATGGACAATATACTTTGGTTTGCCACAATCTCCACCACTCTCTGTAGTCTTTTCTAATCTCTCCTCATTAAGAGGAAAGCTAATTCATTTTTGAGGACTCATTATGTGTCAGGCACTGTTCTTAGGCATGAAGATACAGAGGGGAACCAAACACAAAACCTCTAATTCATACAGTGAGTAGAAAGTACCCATCTGCATCATCAGGAATTAGAGGGAGAAAGTGAGGCCAAGAGTACTGTGTATTTTAGGGAAAGTGGGAGAAATCATGTTTCTTTGTGGAAATTAAAAAATATATATATTTCTGCATTTAAAATGAATTGGTAAAAGTGAGTCTGTCAAAGTTATCCTGTCCTGCCTCTTCCCCTTACCTCACATAATGGGTCAGATCCTTTTTCCCATTACAGTTCAATATGTTCATGAATTTTCCCAAGAAATGAATTGCAGCAAAATCCTGAAGATTATCTTAGTGTTTTAAAAAATGCCAGTAGGCAGAGCAATTGGCACAGGCTCCATTGGGCAGACTGGCACGGGCTCTGCTGAATGTTAGCTTTTCTTCCCTCTGTGCAAACTCTCCCCGGCTCCGCTTTAGATTTTTCCATTTAATCAAGATGTAGGGATGCAACTCAGTCTTAGGTAAGCACCTCTCTTGAAGCCTGATAGCTGCCTTCTGTAATCCCCATACCCTCTTCAGCTGTGGCCGAGCCTCTTCTCACCCTGATACGCATGGCAGATGTGGGCCTGTGGTGAAGAAGAGTCGTGCTGTTTGCTCTCTACCTGAAATTTACACTCCTCTTAGTCAGCCATGTAGTGAAAGTGACTAACATCTTTAAACTGACAAATCCCATCAGGCTTATGATTTTTTTTTTTTCAAGATTTTTTTTTAATGTGGATCAGTTTTTTAAGTCTGTTGTCCTTGTCACAATATTATTTCTGTTTTGGTTTTTAAGCCCTGATTTAAATGCTTCTTACCTGCAAGTGCCCATGTGGCGCTAGTGTAAAGAGCCCGCCTGCCAATGCAGGAAACATAAGAGATGCAGGTTTGATACCTGGGTTGGGAAGATTGCCTGGAGGAGGTCATGGCAACCCACTCCAGTGTTCTTACCTGGGAAATCCCACGGACGGAGGAACCTGGAGGGCTACAGTTCTTAGGGTCTTCAAGGGTCAGACGTGACTAAAGCGACTTAGTATGCAGCACGCACCTGCAAATAAGCCCCTTGATAGGCATAGATGCCTAAAACGTGGTTCTGTTTGTGGGAAGCATATTGGCTCATTTCTTTGTCTGTAGATTAATGTTGGTCATAGACTTTGAGAGTCTGGGATGGCATTTCTCAACCAGTTATGCTTGACTGGATCCTGCCTTAGGCCTCGGAACTGATTCTCCAGTCCTGTGTGGAAATGTCATCTTGCTACCTGGTGAAGAAAGCTGCACTGCTCCCACCTGGTGGCAGTTATCTCAAATTGCCGCATCACCAACCTGCTCCTCTAGGCTCACCTTGTCCTTTAGTGGTGCCACAATGTCCCAGAACTGTGGGAACAAGTCATTCCCAGCTTCTGTTCTGCAGCACTGTCGGGTGTCTCCTTGTGATCTAAATGTGTATTGCACAGTTTTCACTAAGTGGAAAGAACGCCTTTTAGATAATTAGGACAGTAACACCGGCCCAGGTTCTGCCCACAACTAGCCATTGGGGCCTAAAAATGTGGTTCCTCCCCCAGAAAGCAAAATGCTAGGACTTAACACTCTGTAGCAGCACTGCTTGAAGAAGGAAATGGCAACCCACTCCGGTGTTCTGCTGGGAAAATCCCACGGACAGAGAAGCCCGGCGGGCTACAGTCCATGGGGTTGCAGAGAGTCAGACATGACTGAGCAACTGAGCACAGCACAGAAGCACGGCTGGTGCACAGTCTGCAGTTCTGTGATTTAAAGAGAAATTCAAAATCTGTAAAAGGAATACACACTTGTGTTGTTCACACAATTATGATTATACATAGAAATTTTATAATTTATCATTTATGTTAATACTATTATTTTCTCCAAGTTTAATTGCTTATAAGGCACATTATGAATTTAATGGCTTTTGAGGGGGAAAGGGAAGACAAATACTACTGCATTAAATGTACATATCTATTACAAGAAAATTCTGTTCCTAAAAATTAAAATGTAAAAATATGCATCTTAGAATTGCTTTCTTTTGCCTGTGTGTTAGACTTCTATCTATTGTCGATGCTTGCTAGGGTTTTAAAAATCTTTTATGGTAAGTACTCAAATTGTAGAATTGTAGAATTAAATCGACAGTTGAGCAGTATGAGTGGACTTTATTATAAGAAAATGAAAAATGTTATTGAGGTACAAAGATTAGAGAGATGACAGCTGAAATGAAAGACTGGATGGTAAATTTTAGTGTTTATCTGAGTACTGAAGAACACAATGACAGGAAATATACAAACATGCAATCTCTGCTAAATCATTATCAAAATGCACATTTGGAACATTTGAGTCTGTTCAAAATTTTTTTAACACAGAATTATGTGTGTGCTTTATGAAAAAATGCAACAATGCTGAATGATTAAGGTTCTCGTTGGTTGCATGGAACAGAATCCTACTCAAGTTAATTTGAAAAAAAAAACAGTTATTATAAAGATACAACAGGAAATACTGAGAACATCGACAGACAGCTGCTGGAAGGATGGTTGGGACTCAGGTCTTATATCACAGGCCTGAGGTCTCTATAATCACTACTAATGGCCCTGTCTCATCCCAGGACTATGCCATAACCCCAGCCCAAGTTCCTGTACTGCTGACTTCTCTCTATGTTCAGCTCCATCCAATTAGTCATCACCTCCATGCAAAGAGGGCTTCCGTAGTAGCTCAGCAAAGAACAGCCTAGCAGTTTTTTTCAGTACCCAGGGTCAATGTGCAGGGTAGTACAAGCTAAATTAATGCAGGTGTGTGAGCAGGCAGATAGACTAAGTGTCTGATATAACTGCTGCTTATCCCAAAGCTTCACCTTTGATAGCTTTGCTGCACCTTATCTACCCAAACTCTTTTTAACAGTGGCACTGAAGGCCTCTGACAGTGTTTGAAGAGTGAGGTCAAGGTTAAGGGTTCTAAGAATTCGTGGAACCAGTTTAGAACACTGAAGGATTTAGAGTTATAGTAATCTCTTTTAATGAATTATGAACTGTGTTTTAGAGAAGGATTAGTGCAGACATTAAGAAAATCTGCCCAATAATCATCGTGCTTCCCTGGTGGCTGCCGTGTAGAGTAGCTCTTTCCTAACTGTGACCGTGTCTTCTCAACAGCCCATGACGTCGGGAGGGCAGAAGTAATCCTCCAAGTGTCTTGTTGATTAGTTCAGGGGATGAGGTGAGGAGGGATGAGAAGAAAGGAAGGGAAGGAGACTCTTGAAATTGATTGCCAACTATCTTAGAACAGTTTCTGAAATAATTTCCAAGCCTCTCTGTTTAAGTATTGGACTTAGGTGTTTCTAATCTCTTTGAGCCTCTATTTTCTTCAGTGAGTAATTGTTGTCTTGAAAGTGAAGTTGCTCAATGTGTCTGACTCTTTGCTTTGCAACCCCTTGGGCTGTAGCCTATCAGGCTCCTCTGTCCATGGGATTTTCCAGGCAGTAGTACTGGAGTGGATTGCCAGAATATCACCTGGCTTCATAGGATTGTGGTATGAATTAACAAGAGCTCAGAGTGCCTAGGAGAGTGATTCTCTGGTGGCTCAGACGGTAAAGCGTCTATCTGCAATGTGGGATACCCAGGTTCGATCCCTGGGTTGGAAAGATCCCTTGGAGAAGGAAATGGCAACCCACTCCAGTACTCTTGCCTAGAAAATTCCATGGATGGAGGAGCCTGGTGGGCTACAGTCCATGGGGTCACAAAGAGTTGGACACGACTGAGTAACTTCACAACGACAGGTGAGAGCAGGTGGAATGTAGTTGGTTCTTTTTTTTCCATGTGTTCATTTATCTGTTTATCTATTATTGTTCTCCTGTTTGTTTTTTTTTTTTAGATAGGAGTTCAGGAACAGTTTTTTTTTTTTTTTTGATTCTTGCTACCCTATCCCACAAATGATACCTCTGAGTCCCAGAATCTTAAGAACGGATTTTGTGCCAGACCAGCCCTAGGCCTAGCTGACGATGGCATCAGAACCATTAGCAGTGACATCAGCAGCCTGCAGCCACATGGTCATTCGACTGACTTCTACAGCATGACTTACAAGAGCTTGTGTGTCCTTCTCTCCCAGGTGGATTTGCCATCGTGTTTCTGGTGAGGACAAGCAACGGAATGAAATGTGCCTTGAAACGCATGTTTGTCAACAACGAGCATGATCTCCAGGTGTGCAAGAGAGAAATCCAGATAATGGTAAGGTTGCCCGTCAGACTTGGGCTCACTTGTTCAAACGCTGGGGAGGGACTATGCCCTCTCATAAGAAAGCCCCGGGGGGTGCTTCTTTCCTTCCCTGAGATGACAGTGAGGCCTCGCCCAAGATGGGAGTGAACAGCCAAGGGGCATAGGGTGTTGCTCCTGCCTCAGTCATTCTCAGCTGGAGAGCTGAGGAGTAGAAGCATTTTGAGAGAACTGACCAATTTTCAGGTCAGAGAAATAGTTTGAGGCACTGGGAAAAACGTACTTAACAGCTTGGTTCCCAGAATTACTAATAGTTAGAGAGATCTGAGGTTGCCAACGAATCTCTTCTTGTAGTCTTATCATCTATCAGCTACCAGTCCTAGTTTTCAACCCTCAAGTCCTTCATCATTCTGTGAATGATGACGTAGTCTTCCACATCTTTGTATTTTGTCCATGTCGTCCTTCCCCCGAGAATGCGTCTCCTTTTTCTTTTTTTGCCTAGAAGTGCTTACTCATACATACTCTTGATTCCATTTATAAAAGGTTAAGGATAAGCAAAAGTGATCCATGGTAATAGAGGTCCGAAAGTGGCTATCTGGTTGTGAGAAATTCACTAGAAAGGGGTATATGGGAACTTTCTGGGCCACAGACATTGTTCTGTATCCTGTTTTGGGTAGTGATTATGGCTGCACAATTGTCAGACCTCAGTTGGGCACCTTAAAATCTGTGCCTTTTATATATTATATGTCACTTCTTAAATCCTCAGTTTTCAGGATTTAGGTTCCTCTTGTGGTTAAAGAAAGAGACCCCATCTGTTAGATATTTGATGAAATATTTGTGGATGAAATAATGTGATTTCTTGAAATTAAATGAGTGGGTTTAGAAGAGAAACAAGATTGGCAATGAATTGGTTATTGCACCAGCAGGATGATGCATATATGGGAGCTTGTTGGAGTATTCGCTTTCTTTCACTTGTGTTTGACATTACACATTTAAGAAATCTGGGTAGTCCTTTATTATGCCTTTGTGTTTCCTCAGTACTTCTGTTTGTGTCAGTTATGTTCCTTATCATGTTATTTTATAAGTAATTTAGAAAGTAAGTTATTTAAAACCAGACACTTTGTATTCTAGTACATTGCCTAACATAAAGGAACTACTTAAACTTTGGATGAAATGAATATATGAATAATGATCGTAGCAGATGTGCATGTCACCTAGGGGTGATGGCTCCTTTGTGCCCTGCATTTCAATGCTCTTGGTAAGCGCATTAAGAAAGAGGTCCAGAAAATGGGTGAGAATGGCAACGTGGGGATTCCCTCAGGCTTTGCTTGTCATTGTGCGATTGCCCTCTCGGTGGCTACTTGTAGAGTAACAAGTGGTACAGCTCAGGATTTTAGAGAGCCTGGTAATACGTAGATTCCAGAAAGCTGAAACTATTTGGGAAGAAACTGTTGACAGAAATAAATGTTGCTGTCATCATTGCAAAGCAAGCAAACCACGCCCCCCCAAGGCTGATAGACATATAGTCAGGGCCGTGTGGATCTGTCCTCAAGCGCCAGTGTCCCCCTGTCCCCCCACCACTTGGCCCTATAGCCCTGGTACTCTGTTTCCCTTTCTCCACCCAGTGTTTTCCAGATGCTGTTCCTCCTCCCCCCACCTCCCCCTTTCCTTGCTCAGCTCTCACACTCTACTTCCCCTCTTTGCTTCTGCTCTCTCCTCTGCCCAAAATGCCTTTCTCATTCATCTTCAGGTGTTAGAGTTAATCCCACTCTTTAACTTTCACCTACTCATTCAGAAACAAGTTTGGAGGGCTTATTTTGTGCTAGGCAGGTGTTGGAGTAAAGGAACTAAGAAGTCGTGGGCCCCTTAAGAGCTCATACATTAATGGACCTGATTTGGAATTAAATTATATAGTTCACATTCTGCGGCAGCCATGTATTGGCAATGAGAATTTGGTTTTTTTAGTTTATATTTTTCCAAAACTTGAACACTCAAATAATTGGAGTAAGCTTATTACAAAAAACATCAAGCAATTCCCTGAGGGGTCCTCCTGTGCCATTGCAGGGTCCCAGAGGCCACCACTTTTAGTGGATCCGTTTGATACATTTCTAAGTAATAAGCTGATATTGCTAATTGTTCTCCCCCCGGCTCCATTTTAGGCAATACATACTATGGAAGTAAGTTGACTTTCTTTCATTCCCTACATGCCCTTACCTCCAGACACTTTCATTATTCTCATTCCCATTCTTCCAAAACAGCCATAAGTTTGGCAATCTGTCATTTATGTTAATATTAGGTTTTACATTATTATGTAAGAAAGTATTGTTTTTGCCAAATCTTCTAAGTGGACTATGATGACTATTCCTTTCCTTTTTTTCTCCCCACTGGAATTAATCATTGTCTTTTTTTTGTTTGTTTTTTTTAGGTTTTTTAAATCTCAGTTTTCTGTGTGCTTTTGCACAATTTCAAACTCTCCCCCAAGTTCTTCCTTTTAAAAATACTTCTGAACATGTTCTGTTTTATCTTCCTGAGGAAATCTCTCAGTCTTCAGACGTGATGAAATCTGAGTTGGTTGCTGTCTAGGACAGTTTACTGTCTTGTCTTGGAAATTTCTAGCCATTCTTTTTGCTTCTCTTTCTTGTCAGATTTGTCGCCTCCTCTTTTCCGCTCTGCTTTCTCCTTTTGGTGGAACTTGTCCTCCAGGAGCTTCCTGATGTATTGTAGGTCAGTTTTTGATAACGTGCAGGTCTGGAAGTATCTTTGTTTTACATTCACACATATGATAGTGTACATATAAAAGTCTGGATTGGAAATAGTATCATTGAGATATTGAAAGCATTGCTCTGCTGTATTTTAGCTTCATTGTTGAGTTTGGGAAATCCAAAGTCATTCTAATACCTTGTCCTTTGGCTGTGACCCATTTTCTCTCCCTAGAAATTTGTAAATTCTTCTTTGCTTACAGTGTTACAAAATTGATTGATGATATATCTTGGTGGGTGCATTTTTAAATTTTTTATGTTTGTTGTTTGGTGGTCTCACTTAATCTACAAGCTCATATCCCTGTGTGGGGAGAATTTCAGTTCGTCTCATTTGATGCTTTCCTTTTCTGTCTTCTTTTACTACCAGTATTTGGATGTTAGTTCTCCTGAACTGATTTTCTGAGTTTTTGTTTTCTTCCTTCTATTTTTCATTTCTTCTACTTTCCAGCAAATTTCCTCAATTTTATATTCAGCCAAACTGTTGCATTTTTTATATATCAGGCTTTTTAATTTCTAAGACCTTCTTTTTGGTTTTGTTTTGGATTTTGATGAAGTCCAGTTTATTAGTTTTCCTTTGGGGGACTATGCTTTTGGTGTAACTTCTAAGAACTCTGCCTGGCTTCCAGTCCTGAAGATTTTATTTATTTACTCTTTTCTGTGAGTGTTTACATTTTGCATTTAAGTCTGTGAGCCATTTTGAGTTAACTTTATGTAAGGCATGAGACTTAGAGTGAAGTTTATTTTATTGTTTGTGGGTGTTCGTTTGTTGAAAAGGTGATCTTTCCTTCGCTGAGTGTTCTTGTAAAAAATCAGTTGGGCTTATTTGTGTGGGCTGATCTCCAGACATTTCTCTATTTTCTGTTCTATTCCATTAATCTATGTGTCTGTTCATCCACCAGCACCACACAGCCTTGATTACTATAGCTTTATAATAAGTCTTAAAGTCAGACTGATTCTTCCTACTTCTTTTTTTTCTGAAAATTATTTCTTAATTATTCTCATTCTTTTGTCTTTTCACATAAATTTTAGAATAATCTTATCTATATCTATAGAATGTTCTGCTATAATTTTGGTAAGAATTTCATTAAACTGGTATATCAATTTGGGGAGAAATGACATCTTTTCTCTGTTTAATATTCCAGTAAATGAATATGGCACCTCTCTCCATTTATTTGCATCTTTGATTTATTTCATCAACATTGTGTAGTTTTCAGCATACAGGCCTTATATGTGTTCTGAGATTTATACCTTGGGTTTGGTTTTTGTTTTGAGTGAGTATAAATGGTATGGGATAATTAATTCCAGGGCCCACATTTTTACTGCTAGGATGTAGAAAATCAGTTGATTTTTCTGTGTTTATTTTGTATCTTGTAACCTTGCTGACCTTGTTTACTGGTTCTATGAATTTTTTTTCCAATCTTTAGGATTTTCTATGTAGGCCACCAATGTCATTGACAAATAGAGGCAGTTTTATTTTTTTCCTTTCTGATATGTTTCTCTTTAACTTCCTTTTCTAACCTTACTGCACATCTCACTCATTTAATTATTTATTCAATCATTTATTTATATCAGTTTGTTCTTAGGCATATTAATTTTGTCCCTTTTTTCCCCCTTCAATCTATTTGCTATCTTTGGTTCATACTGGGTAATTAATTCCTGTTGTTTCATCTTTCAGTTCACTGATTCTTTGCTCTCTCCCTTCCATTCTGCTGATGAGCCTATCCATTGTGCTTTTTGCTTTGGTTATTGAATTCTTCAGTTCTAAAATTTCCATTTGGTGGTTCTTTAGGTTTTCTGGGTTTTTGATGACACTTCCTGTTTCTTTGCTGAGGCTTTCTGTTTGTTCATTTGTTTCAAGCATGTCCTTAATTGCTGGTTTAAGCATTTTTGTCATAACTGCTTAATCATAACTGAATGATTCTGTCTTTTTGAAGTAAAAGTCACCCAGTCATGTCCAACTCTTTGTGACCCCATGGACTATACAGTTCATGGAATTCTCCAGGCCAGAATACTGGAGTGGGTAGCCTTTCCCTTCTCCAGGGGATCTTCCCAACCCAGGGATTGAACCCAGGTATCCCACATTGCAGGTGGATTCTTTACCAGCTGAGCCACAAGGGAAGCCCAAGGATACTGGAGTGGGTAGCCTATCCCTTCTCCAGCGGATCTTCCTGACCCAGGAATCGAACCGGGGCCTCCTGCATTGCAGGTGGATTCTCTACCAACTGCGCTATCAGAGAAGCCCAAATCTGTCTTCTTGGTCACCTTCATTGTGGCGTCTATTGACTGCTGTCTGTTTTCCACCTAGCTTGAGATCTTCCTAGTTCTTGGTATGACAGACAATATCAGCAATTTCATATTGTGCTGTGAGCTTCTGAATCTTCTGTCGGCCTCCTGCTCTGACTGGTTTCTCCTCTGGCAGAGGATTGATGGGACTTGTAAAGTGCCCTCTTGTTACTACTAGGTGGAGGTAGAAGTTCAGGTTTCCTGTGGGGCCTCTGTTTTCACCCCAGAAAGTGCTTCTCATTATGACTGGATTGGGGTAGAAGTTCCAGTTTCCTATTAGGCTTCCATTGATCCTTCCCTGGATTGGAAGTAGGAGTGCCTTGCTACTATACCCCTATGGCTTCAGTTGATACCGTGGTGGTGGGATTTGGCCTTGCTGCCACTTGGTGACTGTGGAAGTCTTGATTCTCTGCTTGGCCTCCTCTCCCAGCACCTCAGAGCTGAAGGTCCTGACTCAGCCCTCTCCGGACACTGCCTACCCAAAAGGGAAGTTTGGAGGGACTTGTTACAGACGAGTGAGGTTGGAAGTCTGGGCTCTCCATTTGGTCTTTACTGGGATGGCTGGGTCAGGGCTACCGGTGTTTTTCCATGGCTTTTGGCTGGCATAGCGCAGTTAGCTTCTCTGAGTTCTGTCTTACCAGGTTGCCCCTTTTCTGAGTCTGTCTGGAGAGGGCAGACTTTTTAGGTCTGCACCCACTGGTGTTTTCAGTTTGATGGCTTCTTCAGTTTTCAGTTGGGGAAACATATGGCAAAAAGAGCACCCAGGCAGCTCACCACTGTGTTGTTCCTTGGGTCCCAAAGTTCCTATTCAGTCTGCCTTCTAGCCAACATTTCAGACTTCTATTATTAAGTCAATTTTTAAAAATTCATTTTTATGTACAAAATATTTAAGTGTACTTAGCAGGAGGAAAGGGAAAAGTACATCTACTTCACCTTCCCAGAAGCAGAAGTCTTCTGTTTATGCCTTTTTAAAGATTAAACACTTGGACTTCCCTGGTGGTACCGTGGACAGGACTCCACCTGCCAATGCAGGGGACAGAGGTTCCATCCCTGGTCTGGGAAGATCCCACATGCTGTGGAGCAGCTAAGCCAGCAAGCCACAACCACTGAAGCCCACACTCTCTAGAGCCCAGAGGCCACGACCACTGAAGCCTGCACTCTTCAGAGCCCCAGGGCCACGACCACTGAAGCCCACACTCTCTAGAGCCCAGAGTCCACGACCACTGAAGCTGCACTCTTCAGAGCCGCAGGGCCACGACCACTGACGCCCGTGCTCTCAGAGCCCCAGGGGCCACGACCCCTGAAGCTCGCACTCTCTAGAGCCCAGGGGCCACGACCCCTGAAGCTCGCACTCTCTAGAGCCCAGGGGCCACGACCCCTGAAGCTCGCACTCTCTAGAGCCCGGGGGCCACGACCAATGAAGCCTGCACTCTTCAGAGCCCCAGGGACCACGACCACTGAACCCTGCACTCTTCAGAGCCCCAGGGGCCACGACCACTGACGCCCGCACTCTCTAGAGCCCAGGGGCCACGACCACTGAAGCCTGCACTCTCTAGAGCCCAGGGGCCACGACCACTGACGCCCGCACTCTCTAGAGCCCAGGGGCCATGACCACTGAAGCCTGCACTCTTCAGAGCCCAGAGGCCACGACCACTGAAGCCTGCACTCTTCAGAGCCCCAGGGGCCACGACCACTGAAGCCTGCAGTCTCTAGAGCTCATGTTCGCAACTAGAGAAGCCACTGCAAAGAGAAGCCCACACACTGCAGCTAGAGAAAGCTTACTCGCAACTACAAAGACCCAGTGCAGCCAAAAATAAATTACTTCATTCATTTCTAAAAATACATACTTTACATCATTTAGTAAGGCGTTTGAAGGAAGCAGAGATAAACACATGTATTCAACTTTTGAAACAATTCGCTACTACTTTTAATCAAAAGTCCTGTGCAATATTTTTAACCCATACTAGACTCCAACTTCTATCCAATAGAGGCTCAGCCCTACCTCTCTGAGTTACATGTGTATATAATACATATTGTTTGAATTTACTTGAGAAAACACTGGAAGGATGGAAGAGAAAAAGGAACGGCAGAAGGGAAGAAGGAAGAGAAAGGGGAGGGTTCCCTGAAGGAGATGGGGACTGGATTTGATAATACTTGTCTGCTATGTTTTGGTTTTTGAACGTTAATGTGTTACTCATTTTTTAATTAAATTTTAAGCTGTTTTATAGTCACTTAGATGAGTAAGCAAGGATCCAAAGAGCCTCAGGTTGAGTAAGGACAAGCCATGGGCTATCATCATCATGTCTTCCTTTGGGAAGGTTTTTGGATAGAGAGCTCATGGGAGTGCCATAGATGCAGTGACTATGGACTGTGTCATTTGAGTAAAGGCATTCACCAGAGACCTGTGAGCAAGATGGAGAGTCTAGGCTGGATGCTGAGTGTAATTGCTACTGTTTGTAACGGTTTCTGATCAGTGATGTGCTGTTAGTTTGGAGGGAACTTTCTAAGAAAAAAACAGCTTACCATTAACTTTGTTATTTTACATTTAATAAATAACTTCTACTCTAAAGAAGTAGAAGACACATCTATCAATTGTCTGCCTAGTATAAAGCTGGGCAATATAATAACTGCATTGGATGATAGAACTAGGATCAAAATTATCCTTAAAATTGGAGCAATGGACTGATTATAATGAGATGAAATAGCAAGGTAATTATAATGAGATGAAATAGCAAGGTAAGGTCATATACTTGGGTTTTTATTTTGTTCTAATCAGCCTTACAAGCATAGTTCTGGGAAAGTAGAGATTAAAAGCAGCACAAATAGAAAAAGACTTAAAAGTTTTAGTGGTCAGTTAACTTGATATGATTGTATAGCATGATGTGGATGCCCCCCAAAAAGAATATAATTTTTAGTTGCATTAATAGAATTAATAGAGAGTGACAGTGCTGGTCTGCTCTTCATGAGTCAGACCAGGCTTGCATTATTTCATGCATTCCCTGGGGCCAGTCTTATAGAAAGGATATAGACAAAATGAAGTGTTTAAATGTGGGAGCAGTCAGAATGGTGGTGTGACTAAAAACCATGTCAAAGAAAGTGGGTGTGTTTAACCTAGAGAAGAAAAAAAGTCTAAGTTTTTTCTAAATAATAATATTTCAATAATAATAAGTCGAATAATATTTCAGTTGTTTGGAAAGTGGAAAAAATAGACTCAGCTTGTTCTTTTTGTTCTGAAGAAGACAGTCTAGAATCAGATGATGGAAGTTTTTACCTGGATATAAAGAAGTATTGGAGAAGACTCTTGAGAGTCCCTTGGACTGCAAGAAGATCCAACCAGTCCATCCTAAAGGAGATCAGTCCTGGGTGTTCATTGGAAGGACTGATGCTGAAGCTGAAACTCCAATACTTTGGCCACCTCATAAAGAGTTGACTCATTGGAAAAGACTCTGATGCTGGGAGGGATTGGGGGCAGGAGGAGAAGGGGACGAGATGAGATAGTCACTTAGATGAGTAAGTGACTCAATGAGATGGCTGAATGGCATCACTGACTCAATGGACATGAGTTTGGGTAAACTCCAGGAGTTGGTGATGGACAGAGAGGCATGCAAAGAGTTGACTCATTGGAAAAGACTCTGATGCTGGGAGGGATTGGGGCAGGAGAAGGGGACGATAGAGGATGAGATGGCTGGATGGCATGACTGACTCGATGGACGTGAGTCTGAGTGAACTCCGGGAGATGGTGATGGACAGGGAGGCCTGGCGTGCTGCGATTCATGGGGTCGCAAAAAGTCGGACACGACTGAGCGACTGAACTGAACTGAACTGAGGGAGGCCTGGCATGCTGCGATTCATGGGGTTGCAAAAAGTCGGACACAACTGAGCAACTGAACTGAACTGAAAGAAGATCAACAGCGACGGCTGTCTGCAGGTGGACTGAAGGCCCGAGGAAGTGACCTGAATCTAGGAAAATTTCTGGTTAAAAGGCTATAGCAGGGATTCATGCATGGACTGCCTGACTGCTTTAGATCAGTGCTAGTCAAAGGATCTTATTTTCTTTTTCTTTACCCCCTTGTATATTTTATTTTTATTTTTTCCCATCTTGTTGTACTACTTTTCTTTGTAAATTGAGATGATTCATCCTTTTAAATATAAATATAATTTAAGTATAACTCAGAGGCTTTTTTACTTACAATATCATTCACCCATCACCATTTATCAGATTCCAGAATTTTTTTTCCCATCATCCTGAAAGGAAACCCCACACCCACCAGCAATCACTCTCCATTCCCCCTGCCCCAGTCCTTGGCAGCCATTAATCTGCTTTCTGTTACTTATTCAGTATATTTCTTATAAAAGGGCTCATACAATAAGATCTTGTGTCTGACATCTCTCACTTAGCTTAATGTTTTCAAGGTTTATCCATGTTGTAGCGTTTCAGTACTTTATTCCTTACAGTGACTGTGTGATGTTCCATTTTATCGGTATGCATGCATGCATAATCAGTTGCTCAGTTATGTCTGACTCTGCAATCCCACGGGCTGTAACCCATCAGGCGCCTCTATCCATGGGATTTTTCAGGCAAGGATACTAGAGTGGGTTGTCATTTCCTCCTCCAGGAGATCTTCCCAGCCAAAGGGTCGAACCCATGTCTCCTGCATCTCCTGTATTGGTAGGCGGGCTCTTACCACTGAGCCACCTGGGAGTCCTTTGTATGGATATACCACATTTTGTTTATTCTGATGGACAGTTGGGTTTTTTCACTCTTTGACTATTATGAATAATGCTGTTACGGACATCTGTGTACAAGCTTTTGTGAACATAATGTTTCATTTCTCTTGGATATATACTTAGGGGTAAAATTACAAGGCAAATGGTAACTTTTGGAGAAAATGCCAAACAATTTTCCATAGAAGCAGCACTATTTACGTTCCTACTGGCAATGTATGCTGGTTCCAACCTCCATATCCTTGCTGACACTTTTTATTGTTTCTGTTTTTTATTACAGCCATTCTAGTTGTTATGAAGTGATAATCTTATAATTTTGCTTTGCATTTTCCTAGTAATTAATGGTGTTTAGCATCTTTCCATGTTCTTATCATATGCTCTTTGGAGAAATATCCTGATTCTTTGCCAAGTTTAACATTGGGTTGCCTTTTTATTGTTGAGTTTTATAAGAGTCATCTGTATAAAATGGATACTAGACCCTTATGAGATGAACAGTTTGCAGGTTTTTCTTCCATTCTTTGCACTGTCTTTTTACTTTCTTGATAGTATCCTTTGAAGCACAAAAGTTTTTAATTTTGATGAAATGAAGTTTATGTTTTTTCTTTGATTGCTTATGCTTTAAGTGTCAAATCTAAGAATCACTGACTAACCCAACATCATGAAGATTTGCACATGTATTTTCTTTGAGGAATTTTTTAGATTTGTGGTCCACTTTTTGTTACTGAATTCAGGTTTGGCTGCTCAGTTCAGTTCAGTTCAGTCGCTCAGTCATGTCTGATTCTTTGCGACCCCATGAATCGCAGCGTGCCAGGCCTCCTTGTCCATCACCAACTCCCAGAGTTCACTCAGACTCACGTCCATCGAGTCAGTGATGCCATCCAGCCATCTCATTCTATGTCCTCTTCTCCTCCTGCCCCCAATCCCTCCCAGCATCAGAGTCTTTTCCAGTGAGTCAACTCTTTGCATGAGGTGGGCCAAGGTACTGGAGTTTCAGCTTGAGCATCATTCCTTCCAAAGAACACCCAGGGCTGATCTCCTTCAAAATGTACTGGTTGGATTTCCTTGCAGTCCAAGGGACTCTCAGGAGTCTTCTCCAATACCACATTTCAAAAGCATCAATTCTTTGGCGCTCAGCTTTCTTCACAGTCCAATTCTCACATCCATACATGACCACTGGAAAAACCATAGCCTTGACTATATGTACCTTTGTTGGCAAAGTAATGTCTCTGTTTTTCAATATGCTATCTAGGTTGGTCATAACTTTTCTTCCAAGGAGTAAGCGTCTTTTAATTTCATGGCTGCAGTCACCATCTGCATTGATTTTGGAGCCCCCCAAAATAAAGTCTGACACTGTTTCCACTGTTTCCCCATCTGTCAAAGGCAAATAATTGAGAAGCAAGTATCAACAGAAAGGAAAGGTGTTTTAAGGACTTCCCTGGGGGTCCAGTGGCTAAGACTCTGTATGCCCAGTCCAAGGGTCCCAGGTTTGATCCCTGGTTGGGGACTAGATCCCACATGCCTCAACTAAAAGAGCCTGCATGATGCAACTAAGACCTGGCACAGCCAAATAAATATTTTCAAAACAGAAAAGCAAGGTGCTTTAATCAGAAAAGCTGACAATCTGAGGAGAAGGTTGACAATCTGGGGAGAATATGTCCCAAGACCAACTCTGAAGGTTCTGGTCAGCCATGACGGTTCATAAAGTGGAAGATGGAAGGTGAGGGAAGAAGGGAGAATCTCAGTGAATCATCAAGGCAGGAGGTTGGGTTCTGCATCTTTCTCCATTGTGTGCAGACTGCCGACTCTTCAGATGTTATCTTGCCGTGTGATCTGCCAGCAAGACTGCTGAGGGCTTGGGGATAGAGAGCTAGTCATTACTTAATTCTATTTTTTTTTTTAAATCTGGGAAAAGAATCAACAGGTTAGTTAGTTTCTTTCAAAGTTGGAGGGAAACACAAATGAGCAAACAGGAAAGGAGCAAAAGAGCTGCTTTCAGTTCCCTACGGTCCAGCGTCATTCCACTTCTGTGAAACTGGGGCAAACCCACTCCAGTGTTCTTGCCTGGAGAATCCCAGGGACAGGGGAGCCTGGTGGGCTGCCGTCTCTGGGGTCACATAGCGTCGGACATGACTGAAGCGACTTAGCAGCAGCAGCGGCGGCGGCAAAGGTCCATCTTCTATAACATAGGGAACCATATTCTCAGAGTGGAAGATGTCAGCATTTCTTTGCTGACAGTTTTAGTTGCCTACTTATACAGATAGGCAGAGCAAGCTACAATTATTTAAATGCCCAGAATGATTCAGATTGTTATGAGCAATGATGTTAATCCCATTCTCTTGAGGCCTGTTCTTGGAATTGTGCTAAACATAGATTCAGTACTGTTCAAGATGGAGCAGCTTATGTCATGGACACAGTCTGGTTCATCATGCAGTTAGGTTTTTTTCCCTCTGGTTGCAGTTATAGTGTTTATAAAACAACTCAGGAGTGTGCATCAGACACTGAGTCTGTGACTCTATTGTCCTAATCATTAACTGCTTGGTTTTATACTTGGGAGGTGAGGGTGCCCTGCAGGGGTCTCCTTAGTTCCATTTTGAGGAGTTGTGAGGTTTATGGTGTGAGGTAGGTATCCGACTTCATTCTTTTGCATATAGATATTCAGTTGTCACCAGCACCAGTTTTTGAAAAACACTGTTCTCTTCCTCACTGAACTGTCTTGGCATCATTGTCAAAAATCAGTTGGCAATCAGTGTATGCTTCACTAAGATCTTGTGCTGGAACATAAATCAGTGAACTGCTTCCCTCATGGGTGGAGTCTCACTAGGAAAAGAAAGTCATTTTAGTGAGCAGATTGATTTATGTCCTGGAGCAAGCTTCCTATCTCCTTATGAACTTGTTTCTAATCAGAAAATGTTTTGGACCACATTTTGAGGAGTACTGCCCTAGATCTTTGGCACTTTAAGTGCCACTGACCAGGAACACCCTAGGTTCTATCCCAAAGCTACGGATTAGGATCTGTTTTCAAACAGAAGCCCCCCACCACCCCTAGGCCCCGGGTAATTCACTTGCTCATTAAAGTCTGAGCAGCATGGCTCTAGAATCAGACTCTAAATGACTTTAAAGATCTATTCTGTAAATACAGGATTAGTTAATGAGACTTCCCTGGTGGCTCAGATGGTAAAGCATCTGTCTACAATGCGGGAGACCTGGGTTTGATCCCTGGGTCGGAAAGATCCTCTGGAGAAGGAAATGGCAATCCACTCCAGTACTATTGCCTGGAAAATCCCATGGACAGAGGAGCCTGGTAGGCTACAGTCCATGGGGTCACAAAGAGTCGGACACAACTGAGCGACTTCACTCACTCAAGACTTTGAAAAGGGAGCATAAATGTAAGTGTAGGCAGGATTATATCTGGGACTCATGTGGTAGAAATCCACAAGGGCCTCAGATATGACGGCCTTCAGTAGAAACTCCAGCGCTAGTCCAGATCTCAAAGTGTTTCTTTTCACTATTGCACCGGGTTCGATAGTTTTTGTTTGCTTGTGAATTATAGTTATAAAGGAAATTTAGAGTTATAGAGAATAGGTACAGAGAAAATTTAGAGTTATAGAGAAAAGGAGTGGGAGAGGAATAGTAAGACAGAAGACTTTTACAAAGCAACTTTGGGAAAGAAGCTAACTTTGGTTCAAACTGTTTGTGAAATCACAGTGCAATGCTAGAATTTGGCAGCAATAGTGCTGCGTCATAAAATCAGGCATCATTGACTGTTTGGGTAAATACACTTCTTTGGAAGCTTATTGTATGCAAATGCAAACACTGTCAGCATCAGGAATTTGCAGGAATTTGTCATGCTGATGTTCCAAGGAAGAGTGGTCTGAGCAAAAGATACATAAGGAAGTTAGTTACATACCATACTTACTTGACTATTTTGAGGTGAGTGACATTATTGATATGAGACTTAGAATGCTGTCTTCTTTGTTTTCTTGAACGTAAAAATGAAGGTTTTTATAGATGTACTTAGGAATTGAGGCCTCTGTTCTCTTGTAAGGCTTTAAGATTCTTAGTAGGAATTTCCTGCTGTAGAAAATTTGAAGCTCGGGATAGAATACTGTTCCGCGCTACAAGCACCATTAATTCAGTTCAGTCACTCAGTCGTGTCCCACTCTTTGTGTCCTCATGGACTACAGCATGTCAGGCTTCCCTATCCATCACCAGCTCCCGGAGCTTGCTCAAGCTCATGTCCATCGAGTCGGTGATGCCATCCAGCCATCTTTTCCTCTGTTGTCCCCTTCTCCTCCTGACTTCAGTCTTTCCCAGCATCAGGGTCTTTTCAGATGAGTCAGTTCTTTGCATCAGGTGGCCAAAGTGTTGGCGTTTCAGCTTCAGCATCAGCCCTTCCAATGAAGGACCATTAATTAGGACCACAGATAAAGTTTCTGATCATCTGTAGGAACTGATAGAACGCCTTATTTTCCAATGGTAGTGTTTGTGTGTGTTTATGAAAAAAGTTTGTCATCACTTCAAGCATTTAACTATGAAAGTTACTAAGTTAACTACAAACACTTTAAATATCTATTTGTTGCAGGAAGGGGGAACCCCTTCTAGGGCCTGAAACTGGGCTCTTATCTAACACTCGAAAATGAATTGTCCAAGGAGACACACGTGCTGACAAAGCAAGAGATTTTATTGGGAAGGGCACCCAGGTGGAGAGCAGTAGGGTAAGGGAACCCAGGAGAACTGCTCTGCCACGTGGCTCACAGTCTCAGGTTTTATGGTGATGGGATTAGTTTCCGGGTTGTCTTTGGCCAATCATCCTAATTCAGAGTCTTTCCTGGTGGCGCACGCATCACTCAGCCAAGACGGGTGCTAGCAAGAGGGATTCTGGGAAGTGGACGGACATGCGGTATCTCCTTTTGACCTTTCCCGACCGGTTGGTGATGGCTTATTAGTTCCATATTCCTTACCAGGATCTCCTGTCATAAAACAGCTCATGCAAATGGTTACTAAAGGGCCTGGCCAGGGTGGGCAGTTTCAGTCAGTATGCTTCCCCTAACATTCAATAAAGTAGGTCTTCTAATAATGTTTATTAGTGTGGTTTAATGTTAATTTAAAGTTTAGGGACTTCCCTGGTGGTCCAGTGGTTACGAATCTGCCTTCCAATGCAGGGGACACAGGTTTGATTGTTGGTCTGGGAACTAAGATCCCCCACACCATGGAGCAACTGAGCCCTTGCACTGCAGCTACTGAGCCTGCTTGCCACAACTAGGGTGTCTTTGTGCGGCCGTGAAAGATGGGACACATAACACAGCAAAGATCAGAGTGCAACAACTAAGACCTGATGTAGCCAAATAAAAAAAAATAGTTTAGAATGACAATACAGTGTCATTAGATTATCACTGCTTCCATGATATGATGTAATATATAAGCTGATCATAGTTTAGCTGAACATTCACCACTCCCCTGAAAATCAGATTTTGACTTAGCAAGTAGACTTTTATCTCAATACTCCAAATAATAGTTGTAACCAAGGACATCAGAGCATCTTCCTATACCTTGCCTTTTCCTGAGTAAACAGGTAGTAACTGAGGTGCCTCCCCTGTGGGTTCCAGCCCAGACCTCTCCTGTAAGTGTGGGGCTGGTCTTTTAACTCAAGCCAGGGAAAGCTTGGATATCCTCTCACCTGTTGCTGTTGAGAAGTGCTGTCAGTTTGACCCTGAATGTGAGCCTATCTCAACTTGTAGTAAGATTTTCTCTTGACCTTTTTCTACATTTCCCAGCCATTCAAACATATCTTCTCTATCACTTACAAACCAGTGACATTTTACTCTAAAATCTGAGATGTTTCTGGACTCCAAGCCATTAAAAGTAAAATGCCATCGTCTTCCTCCAAAGAGATGGTCTTTTCTACTTGAATGTATCTCTAGATCTTTGCAGAAGACATGGTGAACGGGAATTTGGCCTTGGACCAATCATCCAGCGTCGTGGCATACTGTTCTGAGATGCCATCTACAGATATTAATTATCCATTGTGGGTCCTCTAATAGCTCTTGACCTCCTCTTGGCTCTATCAGTTGCTTTTTATTTTCCTTCCAGATTCTTAATTATTCCCCTTGGGGTGAGAGAAACTTAGAGGCGACTTTGCTAATTTTTATTTTTCCAAACAGTTAAATACAGAAACATTAGTCTTTCATTCCTTTCTGTGGACATTTGGAAGACATGATCTTCTACTCCATTTTAGTTTCAAAGAAATTCTCTCTACATGTTCCTACTTCTAGCACTGTGTAAATGGAAATAAGTTCTAGAAGAGTTGATAAGACTGAAAAGCAGGGAGAAGTACAGTCCTCTAAAACATGAGCCCTGAAATCACTTTCTGTTTAGAGAAATTTCAGTTCCAGCGGCTGCTTTTGTGTCTCATCATCTCCCTTGTCAGTTACCCAGAGGAGTTGCTCAAAGCCTTTTATTTCTCCCATCAGGCTTCTTTCTCATTCCCTAACGCTTGGAAGATAATCTTGCATTCTGCCCCAAAACAGAACAATGGATCTGAACTCCCTCAAATTCCCTTTTTCCCCCAGCCTTAAACCAATATGCATATCCATCCTTATTTCCTTCCTGTTTGCCAGGAAAGAAATGTCTCTGAAAGACCAGTCCCTTTAACAGTATTCCTAATCCTACCCTTTCTACTCAGAGGACCTTGTTCCATCAGTTGTCCCCATCCTCTTCTGTATCTTAAAGCTTGTCTCTCCTGGCTCCTTCCACTCTCCAGTGCTCAGTCCTCTCCCACCCTTTTCTTTCCCCCAGTGCTGCTCCTTTTCAGCTCAAAATGTTCGGAAAGAGTCATCCATAGTCACTGGTCCTACGTATGCAACTCCCGTTCTTTGCAAGTCCAGCTCCATTGTTCCTTCATTTTATTCCTTCTCCAAAACTGTTCTTGTCTAGATCTCCAGTGATTTCCCCATTGCCAGTAGAAGCGGTCCCATTTCTACCTTTGCTATACCTCTCTGAGGCAGTAGTCATTCTTACTCCTTCACTCCAAGGAAAGTGCTCAGGAATTTTCATTTGTATGCCCAGAGTTCAGGTGTGTTCGTTTGATACTGTGAAGCCTCTTCTTGTTTTGGTATGTGCTTTCTGATTAAAAGAGACCTTATCACTTGGAACAGCTGAGGTCTCCAGTCAGTGTGGTGGTGGTTACTATTCTCATGGTTCTAATTGCCAAATTTGTGGTAACTGTTACGGAACCACATGTTTCTCGCCTCCTCCCTCCCATTTATTTTTATTAAACAGAAGTAAAACAATTTATTAAAACTAGTTTTAAAATAGGGCCTTACTTTGTATTTGTGCATAAATCCTATTACCCAGCTTGCTCAGTGTTTGCTCACTGACCTTGGATTTTGAACATCATTTTCAGAAAGGTTTGCCTCTGTGGATGTTGAAGTAACCATACCAAGGGATGAGGCAACTTCCAGTGTCTGAATGGGTCCTGAAACATGAGAAGTGCTCAATATGTACTCGTTGAAACATTAATTCCATGAGCAGCCCTGAGATATGCTGTTCTAACCAGAGAGCTGGAAACATAACCCATCTTCTATCCCAGTTGGTTGGCTTGAAAGGCTTAATTGTGAACAAAATGCTTGCCATTGTAGTCCCTCCAAAACTTTAAAAAGCAGTTATTTTCATATATTTCCTGAAGAGAGAAAAACAGTATAAATAGTTTGAAAGTCAAATTGAATTCACTTGTTGTTCTTACAACCAGGAAAAAAATGATCAGTTTCCTTTTTTTGAATTAAAAATCCTCATATTTAAATAGCTTGTACTGTGGCTCTCTTCTAAGCCCCTCTGCATGTTTCTGGAAATGAGAGTCTTCGCTTCTGGCTTATAGGGAAGACTGATGCCCTGAGCAAGTAGGCAGCTTGTGACCATTTGGTTTTAGAATCTAGTTCAAGAGAGTGTTGAGCTCCAAAATCACTGCAGATGGTCACTGCAGCCATGAAATTAAAAGATGCTTACTCCTTGGAAAGAAAGTTATGACCAACCTAGACAGCATATTAAAAGCAGAGGTATTACTTTGCCAGCAAAGGTCCATCTAATCAAGGCTATGATTTTTCCAGTAGTCATGTATGGATACGAGAGTTGAACCATAAAGAAAGCTGAGCACTGAAGAATTGATGCTTTTGAACTGTGGTTTTGGAGAAGACTCTTGAGAGTCCCTTGGACTGCAAGGAAGTCCAACTAGTCCATCCTAAAGGAAATCAGTCCTGAATATGCATTGGAAGGACTGATGTTGAAGCTGAAACTCCAATACTTTGGCCACGTGATGTGAAGAACTGACTCATCTGAAAAGACCCTGATGCTGAGAAAGATTGAAGGCAGGAGCAGAAAGGGGTGACAGAAGATGAGACAGCTGGATGGCATCACCAACTCAATGGACATGAGTTTGAGTAAACTCTGGGAGTTGGTGATGGACAGGGAGGCCTGGTGTGCTGAGGTCCATGGCGTCGCAAAGAGTTGGACATGACTGAGCGACTGAACTGAGCTCAGGAGAGCGTTATGGTTTAGTTGGGTTGTAGAATTGCTCTTGAAGATCTGGCCATGACTCTCAGAGACCCGTGGAAATGTGCTCTTGAGCCTGTTTCTTAGTCTGACCTCTGCTCACTGTCAGTGTTGGTCTGTATTTAAGTTGTCTGTGCTAATAGTGTCTGTAACAAATCATTTATTTCTCAACTCTTTACAGAGGGACCTCTCAGGGCATAAGAACATCGTGGGTTACATTGACTCCAGTATCAACAGCGTGAGTAGTGGTGATGTGTGGGAAGTTCTCATCCTGATGGACTTCTGCAGGGGTAAGTACATGAGCCAGATTGTATGCTCTCATTTCTCTAGGACTTTGATTGTCAAGGGGGTGGGGTCGTTGCAGTTAACGGGAACTGTACTCTAATGTATGTTGTTCTGGTTTTAAAGATTGGAAAACAAAGAAGACTGAGCGACTGAACTGAGCTCAGGAGAGCGTTATGGTTTAGTTGGGTTGTAGAATTGCTCTTGAAGATCTGGCCATGACTCTCAGAGACCCGTGGAAATGTGCTCTTGAGCCTGTTTCTTAGTCTGACCTCTGCTCACTGTCAGTGTTGGTCTGTATTTAAGTTGTCTGTGCTAATAGTGTCTGTAACAAATCATTTATTTCTCAACTCTTTACAGAGGGACCTCTCAGGGCATAAGAACATCGTGGGTTACATTGACTCCAGTATCAACAGCGTGAGTAGTGGTGATGTGTGGGAAGTTCTCATCCTGATGGACTTCTGCAGGGGTAAGTACATGAGCCAGATTGTATGCTCTCATTTCTCTAGGACTTTGATTGTCAAGGGGGTGGGGTCGTTGCAGTTAACGGGAGCTGTACTCTAATGTATGTTGTTCTGGTTTTAAAGATTGGAAAACAAAGACGCTGAGAGAGACTTCTTGGTTATTCTTACAGTGGCAAAGATCAGTGGCACAAATACTGGTGGATAATACAGAACTCTAATTTTGTTAGGTTTTGGAAGGTTTGGTGCTTGCACGTGAATGTGGATGTATGAGGATGAGGATGAATGTGTTCTTTGTGATGCTTTAAAACAAATGATGAAGGCACATAATAAAGACCCGACTCCAGATGGACTAAAGAAACAATTCAGCTTCCCTCACTCGTGTGTTCTCTTCTCCACCCACACCACCATCCTTGCATTGGGAGGGAAAGAATCCTTTTTGTCTAATGGAAATGACCCTCCTCTTCTTGCTCCAGTTGTGATTGCCAATAAGGCTCCATTCAAATCATGCTGCTGTTAACAGTAGTTAAGTAGTTGAAAGCTTAGCATTTTGAGCAGTATTTATCTTGGGAAACCCAGGCTGGAGCATGAATGTATTGAGTTGACTGTATTTCATACAGCTGTTGTTTGGAGGTTCAGCTTTTTGGGTCCCAGCAGCTGCCACTTGCATTCTTGGGTCACTGTTTCACTGTTTGGTGCCCAGTTTTGTAATCACCCTTGTTTCCACTAACATTTTCCTTGCCTTTCAAGACACTGTCCATAAATTAAATATGTTGCTAATCCTAAAAACATGATGGTAACCAATAATTCCAGCCTTTACTGTAACAGCTGTTAGCCTAACTTTATAAAATAGTACCGCATTGTTTCCTCCTGGCCAGTCCTTTTTGGACAGTTAAATATTCACAGATGAGGCAGTAGGAGAATCCAGAGAGCTGGGTAATTTTCTAAGCGAGGTCATCAGTCTTTCAGTCCTAGGGATTAAGTGTTGATGTAGCATTTCTGCAGACCAGGCAGCAGGCAGTAAAGCCAGAGAGACCAAGCTGTTCCTAAAATACAGGCTATCAAACTGTCTTCTTCCTCCTCCTGGGGTCTATTGTGCAATCCGATTCTTACTAAAAGATGCAGCAAGTTGAACCTGTGGCCCCATCTGATGCACAACAGGGACAGCATAACCAGGCAGCCAGAGCCAGGACCATGTTGTCAGTTCTGCTGCTAATCTTGAAGACAGAATGAGGGCAGTTCACATCTGAGCTGCTTTGTAAAATGAAGAAACTGTTTTGAAGCAGTAGAAAACAGGTTGCAGGCTGGGAATCAAGATACTGGGGTTTAATCCTGGCTCAGCCAGTAATGAGCCGAATCCAGGTTGCTCCTCTGTGGACAGCCATTCATTCTCTTGAATAAGTGAAGGGGCTGAATGTTTATTACCTTTCCTCTGCTCTGCACCCCTTTCAGGAGGCCAAGTGGTCAACCTGATGAACCAGCGCCTGCAAACAGGTTTTACAGAAAATGAAGTGCTCCAGATATTTTGTGACACCTGTGAAGCTGTTGCCCGCCTGCATCAGTGCAAGACTCCTATTATCCACCGTGACCTGAAGGTAGCAGATCTCCCTGCAGCTCTCTTACAGAGTATTTTCTACCTGCTCCAGGAGTGGGGTGAATGTTATGGGGGTTTGGGAAAAGCGTCAGGCTTGGTACCACATTACGAGCTGACATTCTGCTTGGGGAGAGAAAGCACAGAGAAAAACATAAATAGCAAAACAGTACAGTATAATACAGCTTCCCAAGTGGAACTAGTGGTAAAGAACCCGCCTGCCAGTGCAGGAGACATAAGATATGCAAGTTGGATCCCTGGGTGGGGAAGATCCCCTGGAGGAGGGCATGGCAACCCACTTCAGTACTCTTGCTTAGAGAATCCTATGGACAGAGGAGCCTGAGGGGCTACGGTCCATAGTGTGACAGAGTCAGACCCAACTGAAGCAGCTTAGCATGGATGCTCACACAGTACAATCCAGTATCAATCTTACTGTTAAGTAGCTTTCAGAAGTTCTTTATAACCATCAGATGCCTGAACACATCTTTGTTGTTTTTCCCAATAAGCTCCAGAATTCACTGCTTTAGGGCCATGAAGAGCAATAGTGCCTAGTCTTTAAAGTCGGTTTTATGTTTTGTGAAATCCATTAATTGATCATTTAAAAATTTTGTCCTGCTAATTACTATGCCCTTACACTGGACCTTTCAGACTGTAATCACTTGACAATGTTTGTTAACTGGAATTGGCACCTGGTCAGGGTTCTCTAGCATCTTTGGAGCACTGACTGTGTGCCGTGTACTCTGTAAGACACTGCATGCGCACCGTCTCTTGGGTGAGAGACTTTCTTGTTAACATTTTATGGTCAGTGAAGCTTAGGAGCAGAGAGGTTATGTGACTTAACTAAGGTCACGTAACTAGGAAGGAGCAGTACCAGAATTTGAATCCAGCTCTTCTGATTCTAAATTGCAATTTCTTTTGATTATACTTATGTTTCGAGAAACATGCTTCATGGCTAACATTTACATCAGCATCCCCTACCATGCTTGTTAAATGCAGGCTGCTGGGTTCCCCACTGAATCTTTTGGGTCACAGTGTTTGTGATGGTACCAGGGAAGCCTGGAAGTTTTTAATCTTAGGCACCCCAGGTAGTTTTTGCATATTTTAAAGTTTGAGGATCACAATAGCATACTAGCTTTTCTGTTATGAGGATGAGTTTGTTTTAATTCAGATATAATTCACATACCATAAAATTTACTCCTTTAGAATGTACACATTGGTGATTTTAGTATATTTACAAGGGTGTGCAACCATTACCACTGTCTAATTCCAGAAAATTTCATCTCCCCTCACCACCACCCCCAAAAGCTTCATTAAAAATTTAATCACCACCACCCCCAAAAGCCTGTACCCATTAGGGGTCACTTCTCATTCTTCCCTTAGCCCTGCCAACCACCAGCCTGCTTTCTATTGCTTATTCTAGACATTTTGTCTGAATGGGCTTGTATGGTATGTGACCTCTTTCACAAGCAGTGTTTTCGAGGTTCATGTATACTGGAGCATATAGCAGTACTGCATTCTTTCTGTGACAACATCCCATTGTGCGGACATACCACGCTTTGTTAAGTCCTCAGTTAGTGGACATCTGAGTTGCTTCTGCTGTAGCTATTATGACTCAGGCTGTTGAGAACATTCATGTACCAGGTTTCACATGAGCGCATAGTTTCAGTTCTCTTGGGTACACACCTTGGAGAGGAATTGCTGGTTCATATGGATACTCTAACTTTTTGAGGAACTGCCAGCCTGTTTTCCAAAGGAACTGCACTATTTTACATCCTGCCAGCAACTTACAGGGTTCCAATTTCTTCACACTAACACATGTTTTTGCCCTGTTTTATTTTTCTGTCCTATTGAGCGCAAAGTCTCCAGATGCCTAAGACAGCCTTCTCCAGTGCACCTCAGCTCACAGTCAGCCCCTTTTCTGAGCAGAACAAGTACACATCCATGAATATTGTAAGCCTCACATCATATAAAACATAATTCTGTGGAGACAGTGCAGATACAGCATGGTCCCTATGCTCATAATGTAAAAGCATTGGTGAGAGCATATAAGTGAAATATTTGGAACTGAAACTTAAAGAAGTGAGATACAAAACTCTATAGAACAAAGTGGTGAAGAGACTCAAATCTCTCAGTATGTGGTTGGATAATAAGATGTGGCAGTGATGATTGGGATCTTCTGGAAATGTTGAATTTTGAAGGGCTGGTGGGATATGGGTGGTCACAGAGAGGCTGAAGAGTATTTCAGGCAGAGAGCAGGGCCTAAGGGCTGCCGAGGGGAGGGAACAAGAAGGTGTTTGAAGATGAGGAGGTGGGTAAGGGCCTGGTACCTGGCTAGTTACAGAGCAGGCCAGAGTGACTGTAGGCCACTGCTCTAAGAATGAAATGACGCTCCTTTTTTTTTTTTTTAATACACTTGATTTAGTGTTGTGTTAGTTTCAGGTGATGACACTTTTTTCCTACTTGTCTTAACATTGAGTGAAATTCTTGGGCCTGGTGGTGTATGTTTCAAAATAAGCAGTGGTACCAACATTTTAGGACCTGATCTTTGCCCCTGCCACTTGTCTTAAAGAAGAGTTTGGAAGGGGCCAAGAAAAGGGTTGGAGAAGTATGGCCTGGCTGTATCAGCACTGCTTCTGTGACCTGTATGAGCTTGGGTCCCTCTGGAGTCCCATTCCACCCCTCCGTGTCAGACGGGGTTTGATTTCATATGAGAACTCTAGTTCTGTAGCTGTGTAACTGGTACCGACCGAGTTGTAAGCTCTGTGAGTGATAAGCATCCTTCATATTTCCAGATGCACAGGACGTGTTTCCATCCCCGTCTTGCCCTCCTCCCCGGCAGTCTTTGACTCCTTTGTGACTTTTCCCTGACCTCGTGTTCTCCTGGACCCTCAGGCTCCTGGGTTGTTCCTCCCATCACTTGGCCTCAGAGCCTCAGCTTCCTTGTCTGTGCGGCAGAGACAACAGCACCAGCCTTGTTAGGGCCTGGGTGGGGCTAAAGGACAACATGCGAGTCAGTGCGCAGGCACATCCTTGGTTCAAAAATTTCTGAGCAGACACCCAGGAAGGTGAGAGCAAGGAAGAGGCTAAGAGGGCCACAGAGCCTTGTTTTAGAGAGTGCTGCTCGTACGTTTTTAAGCAAAGTCTTCCTTCATTGTCACTTTTCCAACATTTTATTGGACTAAACAAGGCCTAAATGATCATCACTTCACACCCATAGATAGCACCTGCCCAATTTCTGTGTGGCTGGCATATGAGTGTCCCGTGGTGCTGTTGTGAGGTGGCGGAGAAGGTTGCCCATGACGGGAACCTGAGGCAGAGTTCAGCATCTTGCCTGGGGACACGTAGGTGGTTGGTCTCAAGCAGCCAGAGCCCAGACTCTTTCCTCACTGCTCTGAGCAGCCTGTGAGATGTCTCAGCAGAGGACCTGGGAGCACACTGGACTCTGAGGGTGAGGCCGGGCCGTGAGTGAGTGGCTGCTTCACTGTCTTCCCAGCCTGCCTTAGGCCCTGGCCCTCGCCCCTCTGTCACCCACCACCCCGGTCTAGGAACGCAGTAATTGCGGTCAGTCAGTATTGAAGACTACCGGGTATGCCGCTGGTTTGCCCCTTGTGGTTCAGGAGACTTTGTTTCTTCTTCTCCTTGACCTTGGAAACAAAACGTACACAGGGGCCCCTGTGATTGGTCTAGAGGAGTACTGTTGCTGTTGATTTTAGTCATTGACTCCTACCTGTTTTTTTGTGTTTTTTTTTATAATGCTTTCCCAAACTCCCCAATTCCAAAGAAAGGCAATGCCAAAGACTGCTCAAACTACCGCACAATTGCACTCATCTCACATGCTAGTAAAGTAATGCTCAAAATTCTCCAAGCCAGACTTCAGCAGTACATGAACCGTGAACTCCCTGATGTTCAAGCTGGGTTTAGAAAAGGCAGAGGAACCAGAGATCAAATTGCCAACATACACTGGATCATGGAAAAAGCAAGAGAATTCCAGAAAAACATCTATTTCTGCTTTATTGACTATGCCAAAGCTTTTGACTGTATGGATCACAATAAACTGTGGAAAATTCTGAAAGAGATGGGAATACCAGACCACCTAACCTGCCTCTTGAGAAATCTGTATGCAGGTCAGGAAGCAACAGTTAGAACTGGACATGGAACAACAGACTGGTTCCAAATAGGAAAAGGAGTATGTCAAGGCTGTATATTGTCACCCTGCTTATTTAACTTATATGCAGAGTACATCATGAGAAACGCTGGACTGGAAGAAACACAAGCTGGAATCAAGATTGCCGGGAGAAATATCAATAACCTCAGATATGCTGATGACACCACCCTTATGGCAGAAAGTGAGGAGGAGCTAAAAAGCCTCTTGATGAAAGTGAAAGAGGAGAGCGAAAAAGTTGGCTTAAAGCTCAACATTCAGAAAACGAAGATCATGGCATCCGGTCCCATCACTTCATGGGAAATAGATGGGGAAACAGTGGAAACAGTGTCAGACTTTATTTTTTTGGGCTCCAAAATCACTGCAGATGGTGACTGCAGCCATGAAATTAAAAGACGCTTACTCCTTGGAAGAAAAGTTATGACCAACCTGGATAGTATATTCAAAAGCAGAGACATTACTTTGCCAACTAAGGTCCGTCTAGTCGAGGCTGTGGTTTTTCCTGTGGTTATGTATGGATGTGAGAGTTGGACTATGAAGAAGGCTGAGCGCCAAAGAATTGCTGCTTTTGAACTGTGGTGTTGGAGAAGACTCTTGAGAGTCCCTTGGTCTGCAAGGAGATCCAACCAGTCCATTCTGAAGGAGATCAACCCTGGGGTTTCTTTGGAAGGAATGATGCTAAAGCTGAAACTCCAGTACTCTGGCCACCTCATGCGAAGAGTTGACTCATTGGAAAAGACTCTGATTCTGGGAGGGATTGGGGGCAGGAGGAGAAGGGGACGACAGAGGATGAGATGGCTGGATGGCATCACGGATTTGATGGACGTGAGTCTGGGTGAACTCCGGGAGTTGGTGATGGACAGGGAGGCCTGGCGTGCTGTGATTCATGGGGTCGCAAAGAGTCGGACACGACTGAGCGACTGAACTGAACTAAACTGAACTTCCCAAACTACCCAAATCTAAGTACCATCTAGATGCTTTTGCTTGCCTGTTAGATTCTGTTGAATTCTACTACTGTGTGCTTGGCAGGCAGCCACATCTGCCTGCTGCAGTGCCACCTTGCTAGGCAGGAGTGAGAAGTCCCCTGGCCCTCCTGTTGCCCTGGCTCTGTCATTGCGCCACAAGGCCTTGGCCACTCTGTGCTCCCTATCATGGCTGGTACCAGCCTGCAAGGTCCTAGCAGTGGCCAGAGCCAAGAAGTTCTTTGTTCTCCTCTTGGTCAGAGAATGTGCCTATGGCCGGTCTCTCTTGCTTCGGAGTTTCCACATGATGAGGAGGCGCCCTTGGGAATAAGTCTGAGGGACACAGGAAGGAGCACAGACCAGGCCAGCTCTGGACCCCCGTGCTCAGTCATTGCCACCCTGTGGGGAACTGAGAAGGCCCCTCTTGCCCTGCCCACCATGCGTGTGGTCTTTCTTTCAAATTCCAGAGAGGAAATAAGCTGACAGCAGTCCCTGTCCTTAAGCAGCGTATGTTCTGAAAAATAACCAAAACAGAAGTTGTAGTCTTTACTGAATGTTTCTCCTCAAATACATTATTTTACATTTTCATTATTTTTTCACTTTTTTTGAATTGTCTCTCTGAGGACTGATAGAGATCTTCATTGCAAATAATAGAATTATGTTCCTGGGAAGGTCACATAAGTCAGCGCTTTCCTTTTACCAACAGGGAATCCTCTGTTCAGAAAGGCTGTGACCTGCACAGCAAACTCAATGATCAAACCAGAACAAAGGCCAAGGTTTTTGACCCTCAGTGTGGTTTCTGTTTGTTTGGTTTTGCTATAGTTTACCATGCCGTTTGCCCAAGCATTTAAGAAAGGGGATAAAAGGATTAAGACTTAGTAAGTACATTCTAGGTTGAAAAAGTCACGAATGTCTCCTCATCTGTCAGAAAAGAGATTTTGGATCTCATGAAGTACTGTAGGATGAAGATTCTTGTCCTGTTTTTGGAATCACAGGTTGGAAAACCTGCATTCACCTAGTGCTCCACAATTTCCAGTGTTAATAAACTCTATGGCTGAGATTCCTGGATGCTGTTTTGTTTGGGATAATATCAAAATGAAGAGGTCAGAAGGAGGTGGCTTTCTAGACGTTGTAGTTGAAGCTCTGAGCAGAGTTCTGGAGTGACAGCTTTAATAATCCTCTCAGGCTGATTGCAGAATAAGGTCAGTAGCTTAAATGCTCAACAAGCTTCTAGATGGGAGGTTGTGAATGAAGGTAACCAGTGTTCAGCTGACTTCCTCAAGCACCTGGCCCAAAACAAAGTCGCCACACAGGATCTCTGAAGCTTCCAGAAGCTGGCGTATGAACCTCCAGTTGGTTGTCGACCTTCCTCACCGAATCCTCCTCGGCCCTGGTCATCTCACACTTGGAGAGTCGTACCTGCCCTCGTCGTCTCCTTTCTGCCACATCGGTGCAGCTGAGGAGCTTGTAGTCCCTGCGGTGTGGCAGCCTGAGCCCAGATCTTGCCCTCACAGCCTTGTGACCTCTGCCTGCACTCTGTTCTCTCACGTGTCGAGTGGGACAGTGAGGCCTCGGAAGACTGTCATGAAACACGTGGGGCAGGGCTGGGCCCCACATGTTAAGTGCTGCTAGTTGCTGACACCATTTTATTACTCTCCTCCCCCTGCGCCTTCCTGCTCTCGGTTCCACTTAACCTGGGTCTTACACTTTCTCCAAGGCCCAGCATTATCTCGTCTCCTCATTCATGAGAGTGCTAGCCCATAGTATGTCCGGTCCCATGTTTTTAGTTTTCCAATCCCCAGGACGGTGCTGCCCCAGCCACAGAGGTCTGTCTCCTGCTTCGGTCTCCTTCAGTCTCCCTACAGGTGCTCTCACCACCATGCCTTCATGCTGGCCAGTCCCTAGTGAGAATGCTCATCCCCCAGATTGTTCATGGTGGCTCCCCTCACCAGAGTGACCTTTCCTGAATGTGCTGTGTACAGTGGCATCTGTCTTAACTGACATATATTTAACCTGCTGGGGTTTTTTCCCACAATATTTATTGTTGAACCGCACGGTTCCGCCCTGGAGTCCGTCGCCCAAGACCACCAAGACACAGGATCGATGCAAATAGCAAGAGGATTTATTGAACCGGCGCGCCGGGGTTCCGTCCTCCTTAAGCAAGGAGCGAACGAACCCCCATGACAGTTACAGAACAGTTTTTAAGCACAAAAAACCATATTGGGCGGAGAGGTATAGATATATCATGATTGGTCACAATACTGCTGACCTTTACAAGGATAGGCTTGTGAGGGTTTGGCGACATAATTCTGCGGATAACACACAGTTTACACAACTTGTTTTTCTGACTCTCTGGAAAGTTAAACCTTCCAGGTCAGGGTCTGTAAGCCTCCAGGTCAGGGTCTGTAAGCCTCCAAGTCAGGGTCTGTGAGTCACAAATAACAGAGATAACCTTTCAGTTGGCCTGGAAAAATCCCTAAATCTTACAGGTTACTTCCTCACATTATCAGTACCAGGCAGTTACACTTTTTTTTAATCATCAGCTGGACCCTAAGCTCCAGTCACAGCCTTATTTGTGAAACTTAGAAAAGTACTTGGTACATAATAGGCGGTAGTAGGAGTTCAAATGTATTTCTCTAATGAAGGAACGATCTTACACGTGTACAGGGAGACTTACAGTGTGCCTTCATGGTCCTTCTCTTCCTTGTTTCATAAGAACAGTAATAGAATTATTACCAGCTTTACGTTACAGATAAGAAACCTGCCCAAAGAGGTTTAAAGGTTTATTCAAGGCCAAACATCTGAAATAGTCCCCGAGTCTTCTGAACCCCAAGTCCAATGTGGTTGCCACACATTGTGCTCTGGGCTAAGTGTTTTGTTAGTGACGGTGCTGGCCCTGATGGAGGGCAGCAGCCGCCTGAGCTTGGAGGTTGTCATTGGTGTCACAGGTCACAGGGACAGATGGCGGGGGGGCGGAGCTGTGGCTGCTGCCAGGCGATTTCACCTCCGTAATCTCACCTGATCCTCCCCACAGAATTTCGCGGTGGCCAAAGCAGGGATTACTGTTCTCATCTGCATCGATAGTTCTTTGATATTTCTCAGGCTTTCACTCCATTGATCTCTCTGTTTCTCTTGTCTTGTTTTTGAACACACCCTTAATTTCTTCTGGTTTTCCTATGAATATAGGTCTGTACAGTGGTATCTTTGTGGGAGGGAGGAAGGCGGGGTGGGGACCAGGTTAAATGTAGCATAATTCCTGAGTTCTATCAGTGAAACTAACCAGAAATACAAACAAGTTTTTTAAGGTCTGGGTAGAAAACAAAAACAAAACCTTATTGTGTATCATCTTTATTCTGTCCTTTGTCTACTCAGTTTTCCTCCCTTCCCTAACAGAGATTTTGGTCTCTAGAATGACCTTGTTTGTGTTTTGATATGAGTTGGCTCTTCAATTTTCTAGATTGTATGTTCTGGGATTAGAAGTATAGCATCTGATTTGGGAAGGGACTACTCATATCCAGTAGGAGAAACATGGTTTCACATGATCCCTGTAGGGTGGCAGAGGCCAGCAAGGAGGGTTGTTGCTGACAGACACTGAATAAAGCAGTTAGAGGTCCTTTATGTGTGTAAAATACTGGGCTGGGTATTGTAAGGGACACATGGGCAAAATATAATTATAGACCAGAGATGGCAATTTCTCTTCAAAGGGCCAAAGAATAAATATTTCAGGCTTGTCAGCTGTATAGGCTCTGTCTCAACTGCTTGACTCTGCTGCTGGAGCAAAACAACAGCCACAGACAAGAGGCCAAGTAACCTGTGGGCACGGCTTGGTTTGGCCAGGTCTCACTTTGTCAACCCTTTCTAGCCGTAGCAAGTTCTGTAGATTTTTGTAGGGTGGCCAGGGACTGTTTTCCTGAGGAGTTATGACTTGAGCAAGGCCTTGAAGAATGGCTAGGAGTTGACTAGCAGAGAGGGAGCAATTGAATAAAAAGACAAACTAGTCATTGTAGAAAATGCTTAGGAGACATTGAGCAAATCAGCCTGACTATCGTTTGGACATTTGGTTGCTCATTGACTGGATTCCTCTAATAGGGGCATTTCTGAACTAAAAGAATTAAGAAACCCCTGTCCTTAGGCTTGTAGCCGGGACATTGGGTGAGCTTAGTCATCCCTACCAGGTAGGAGGGTGGGAATGGGGGGCTTTGGGTAATTATTCTGCCTCCTGCCCTAGCAGAGAGGCAATTACCTGTCCTTCTCTAGAGTTGGATTGCCTAGGTGCACTTCCTTGCTTAATCACTGTGAGCCTCACTTTCTCTGTCTATTGTTATATTGTTACTATAAGGATTGAAAGAGATAATCCATGTAAAGTGACGAGACAGTCAGTAAATAGTAGCTATTCTTTTTAAAACCTCTAAATTCCACTGGAAATATTAGTATTGCCTTGTTGGAATTACTTTAGATTCCTGAAGTGAGTATATGTTCAGGATAGCTTGACTGTTTCACTTTGTGTAAATAGATTAAACTGATGAGCATTATACAAAGCTGTAGATGGTAGAAATATTTGTCTGATTCAGTCTTGTCTTTGGGGAACAAGTCTCTTAAGAATTCTTAACCACAAGAGCTTATCCGCCCAAGTTTATGGTCATAGTTCACACTGCCTAGGGGGCTAAAACCTCCAAGGTCAAAGCCACAGTGCCTACAATTTTGTGAAGTGATTGTAGGCTATTACTGCCCCAGGTGCGTACGTCCGTTATTCCTGGAAGAATAATAGACCTTAAACTCAGGCCTCTTAAGGCTTCCCACAGATGAATTCCGAGGAACAGGAACCAACAACAACAGTGACAAAACCCCTCACAATAATATATCGTGAGTTGGGTACTCAGCTGGAATAAGGAATAATAAACTGTAGAGTCAGTTTTTAAAGACTTTAGGTATTATATTTATAAAATGCAGACTGTAAAATAAACATTTTTATAATCTATAATCCTAGAAAAATTAAAAGAAAGTATAGAAACAGGAGACATCATAATTGACAAGATATTTTTAAAAGAACGAGTAGTCGGGGCCTGGGTATTTGGTGGCTCCTGTCTTATTTCCGACAGCCTCTCTCTGTCTGTCTCTCTCTCTCTGTGTCTCTCTCTGTCTCACTCTCTCACACACACACTGTCATATGTATTTCTCTTTTTCAGTTTATTCCATTCAACAAACATTTTCTATTCCAAGCACTATGTTAGGCATTGGTAGAGAAGATGACAAATACCTGTGCTTGTCCTTAAGGAGGTTCTAGTCTACTCTTAGCTTTGTTTTCCAAAGGTGATCAGTCTGTGGAAGGCTGAAGACAAAAGACAATGGAGGCCACAGATTTATTGACCTAACAAGATTTTTTGGCTACCATTTTACTGCCCACACATAGCCAGGTCTGTCCTCCAGCACACCAGTCAGCTCAGTTCACCTCTGCCAAAAATTAATGCATCTTGAGTACGGTAGTACCCATGTTTTGTAATTGTTATATCTTTGGCAGAATCCTTTGACACCAAGAATTTCTCTAGGTTCTGGTCTTTGGAAGCTCCCTCCTACCCAGAACTCCTAACTCACTGCCCAAAGAATACATCTACAAAAGTAGAAGAATGGTGCTTTCACAGGAGAACTGTACATTTGCCCACAGGCCTTTAATCACTTTGAGAAATAACTAAAATATAGCAAATATTTATTAATTCAGAAAATCCTTACCTACCATGGTAGAGAAATTGATATGTATGTTTAGAAGGTCTAAATGAAATCACTGATATCAGGAAGAACCAAGTACTGAAGGAAAGGGAAAGGGTGACATTTTTCTGAGTACGGTGTCAAGGAAGAAGTGGCATTTGAACTGGAGTGGTTCAGACAGTAAACAATCTGTCTGCAGTGTGGGAGACCCAGGTTCAATCCCTGGGTTGGGAAGATCCCTTGGAGAAGGGGATTGCTACCCACTGCCATATTCTTGCCTGGAGAATCCCATGGACAAAGAAGCTTGGCAGGCTTTTAGTCCATGAGGTCGCAGAGTCGAACACGACTGAGCAACTAACAGTTTCCCTTTCACTTTTGAAAGATGAATGGGATTTTGATAGTTGGGTAAGGAGCTGGTGATCATCGGAAGCATTCTAGACTGAAACAAAGGCAGGAGAAAAGATACAGTCTTGAAAGTACTGTAGGAGGACTGTTTCTGCAGAGGTGAGAAGTATGGCTAGAAATCTAGAAAAATGAAACTCTTTGCTTTCCCACTGTGGAATTTCCTCTTCAGCACTCTGCCCCCCACTCTCATTTTCCCTTGTTACTGTGCATCTTTTTTTATTTCACTGGGGATGACCCCTGTTGATATACTTGGAGGAGAATAACTTTCCTATGCACCTTAATGAGATTATCAGAAATAAAACCTCTATGTGTAATGTACACCAAATTTTCAAACCAGTATTAAATGATATCTTGGAATGGGCAGTTGCACAATGTTTTTCAGGTTGAGAATATTCTCTTGCATGACCGAGGCCACTATGTCCTGTGTGACTTTGGAAGTGCTACCAACAAATTCCAGAATCCACAAACGGAAGGAGTCAATGCAGTAGAAGATGAGATTAAGAAGTAAGCTTTTCCTCCTTTCTTTTTATCCATTATAGGATCAACAGTTTTACTTTCAGCTTATGAATGAGAGGGTCAGGGTGAAAAGACAGTGGTGCCAGTCAGTTGCCCCTCATCTCAGAACATCGTATTGGCAGTTGGGTTGTTTGATTTTTAGGTGGAGGATAGGGAGGGGATTCACAGTCATTGATCAGTGGACTAAAATGCAGGAATTTTATAGCGCTTTATCAATGGTCCTGTGGTACATAGATCTTTTGATTTTTATCCCAGAGCCTAAAAAGGGGCACACACCATGGAAGTACTGTGATGTCTTTCAGTGGGATCACAGCAGCTGTGACATTACCAGTCAGTCGGTTGTGCTTTTTACTGAACCCTAAATTGCTGTATGTTTTTTCCTGCTCCTGGGAGCTAACCTGCAGTTTAGTGGAATTAATGGTGAGTAGGGCTATTAGAGGCTCTACAGACACTGAATCACTGACTTCCATGAGAAACAGCTTGTTTAGATTTGTTACTCCAGTAGGAACCTGGGCCGTTTCCCCCTGTTGTCCAGAGTGTTAGATTTTTCAGAGGCAGCAGCGCTGACTGTTACTGCTAACAATCAGCAGTGTCGAGTGTGCCCATATCCTGATCCTTTCCTGCTTCACCCTTGGCAACCCAGCCTGGGGCAGGAGGACTTCTTGTCCAAGGCCCTGCTGGGTATCTAAGCCACAGAGCCCTCTGGGCTCTAGAGGCTCAAGCAGCACGATTTGCAGGCTTGGTGACACCAGCTCTCACTTTGAAGATGAACTTCTGCTTCTCTTTTCTTGAGCCAGAAAAGAGAGAAAAGCTGTTCTCTCAGCCCTATTCCATCAGCAAAGATCCATCCACCTCCGGGCCCACTTCCTGCCTAGCCAGGGCCCATTTTCTATCCTGAGCGTCACATCTCTGTGTTGAGCCGCATCTAAGGGGATTACTGTATATTTTAAAAAACAAACCAGCCAAATATAGTGTCAGACAATAAGGATTTATAGGAGACAATTTTGTTGTTTAAGGACCCATGGAAAGTTGCTTTTAGGGTTTATTTAAAGCCTTAGTGGCTGCGTCCACCTGCTCTTACAGTGGGAGGACGGCACTCTGAGGGCGTGGTGTGTGCCAAGGACGGCTCTTCATTCCACCTGCGCTAATGTCCCGTACTCTCTTCTCCCGAGTGCTCCCAGGGAACTTGACTGTACTAATACATATGTTCTTTAAAAAGTAATTCTCTACCCCTGGTTTTTAATTATAGCACTGACATATTTAACAAAAAAATGAATCTCTTGATTGTAGGTACACAACACTGTCCTATCGCGCACCAGAGATGGTCAACCTGTACAGTGGCAAGGTCATCACGACGAAGGCAGACATTTGGGTATGTGTCACTAACCTGTCTGCATCTCAGATGTCAGCAGTCTTGGCTGTAAACTCCCCAGCCTATTCCAGACAGCGCCGAAGCCGGAGTGGCCACTGCACCGCATCCCACTCTACTTAGCCCTCAGGGCTATTCTTGCCTCGAGGTGATCAGACGCTGCTTCTTGAAGCCTGTCAAAGACAATGACTTCAGACCTCTGCGAGAGTCATTCAGGTCACCTGCCCATTACTTAGGTGGTCTTCACATGTGTTACTAGTTCTTAAGGGCAGAACCAGCTGAAGACTTGTTCTCCACAATTGGGTAATGATGGTAGAGATAATGACAGGTAAATAGTGATGTTGGGTTCTAAATTCAAGTTTCGAATAGGTTAATAATGCCTAGTGTTTAGATCAGCTAGCAAATGTGGATGGTGCCAGTATCTCTCAGTAATCCCATTTTCAGTTGTAAATAGACCTCTAGTAGCACTCTGCTTCTCTCATTTTTTCAGGCTCTCGGATGTTTGTTGTATAAATTATGTTACTTCACTTTGCCATTTGGGGAGAGTCAAGTGGCAATTTGTGATGGAAACTTCACAATTCCTGATAACTCTCGATATTCCCAAGACATGCACTGCCTAATTAGTAAGTATTTTAAGGTTCTGGTTTCATATTTTTACTTCTGATCTCTAGAAATGGAATGGAAGATAAAGAGGTTAGATTCCAGGAGTGATGAGCTGGATGGAAAAATAAAGAAATCAATTGATAATGATTGGTTGCTCAAAGATTATGTAACGGTGTTGAGTTAGAGCCGTGAGTCTTTTTGCCACTTGGTTTCTCACCTGGGCCGGCCACCCAAGCAGAAATCCTTACTGGGCTTTGAGCATTGTAGAGCATTGCTCTGTTCTCTTGCAGTCTGTATGAAAGCTCCGGTACCAAAGGAGTCCAGCTGACTCAGATCAAGTGATAAGAAATTCATCTTTGCAAAACTGGAAGCAACTCAAATTAAAATGATGGCAATGCATTGGCTGAAGCGAATTCATAATTGAGACTATACCTCAGTGGAACTAGTTTTCTCCTCTCATTTAGGTTCATCACTGGATTTCGATAAGAGGCATTTAAACTCAATGTTTTAAAAGATTTTAAGACTCCCCACTCTTTTGTATCTTCATAGTAAGCTTATGACCTAATGTTCATTAATCAGATGGCAAAGTAAGTAATCTTTACTCAAACCCCTGTACTGGAATGCTGAAGTAACAGATTTTTATTATTTTTTTACTTTGGTCAAGACATTCAGTGTCTACATTTTAACAATCACAGACTGTAAATCCTAAATGGAGATGCACTGGAGAAAACAGATGAAGCCAGTGTGAGTGGAGCATCTGACATTTGTTGAAGACCTACTTGTACCTCATTTAATTCTTAAAACCCTATATAGTAAATATAATTATCCCTATTATACAAACAAGGAAACAGTACCTCAAAAAGTATAGGTATTGTACCCAAGTTAAGATAGTTTTAGCTTCTAAATGACCACCTGTTCCATTATACTAGTTTTATCAATTAATCTCTTCTGTTTATTGATACAAAAGTAGGGGCAATATTTGAAGAAATGGAGTATGGTATTTAATGGTTGTTGGATTGTTTTCAGGGGTAAAGCATTATGTCTGTGCTAAAATGGCAGCTTTATAAATGAGCTTGGAAAGAAATATGGAAAAAATGGCCAAATTTGTTGCTAAAGTGCTAGTATTTTTTGATAAAAATTTTTTTTTAACTTTTGTGCAACAAATTTGTATTAGGAAAAACAACTCTTTATGAATGTGTATAATATGGCATCTTTCCTACACTCTGATCTGTTTCACTTTACAAACTATTGGAAGAGTCCACTGTCACCCTGACTCATTCGTCTAAGAGTACATTTCCGTCATTGCCCCCCGCATACCCTTTAACTTCCAACACAAGGTTCCCCCGCTTTTCAGTTTCTACCAGGGGTGTCACCATTCAAGCCTAGATCACTGAAATATGACGTTTTCGCTGGATCTGGCCAGCAAGAAAAAAAGAGAGTCAATCATTTCCTAAGCGGCATTAATGCTTTCTTTGAAGCTTCTCCTCTTTTCATGACACTCTCTCTGATCTCATCACTGCCACCATGATACGTTCCAGCCTTGTCAGCTCTTGCATGTACTGGTAAACTGGCCAGCCTCTCCCCTCCTTCCGTCTGTCCAGCACACCCTCACTATGAGATTAATCTTATAAAATGCCACCCTTTCACGTCCCTATTCAGTTAAGCCTCACGCTTGCCAGTGGTCCCGCATATTCTGGTTTCCTTCTCCCCACCTTAATTCCCTTTATTCTCCGACAAGGAAACCTCTGCCCTGTCCTCTTGGCTCATCTGTTCTTGCTACAAAGTGTTCTCTTGCCTTCCTCTCAGTCCATTTTTTCTCAGACTGTTTTCTTACCTGGAATTCTTTTTTTCTGTGTTTCCCTTGATGCACTAAATTTTTTCCTGCCTTCAAGGACCAGCTCAGCTCCTGCCTCTTCTGCAGAGCCCTTCACCAGGATGCAGCCTCATCAGTCTTTTCTCAACTCAGTGTCCAAACCATTCATCTGATTACTTAAGCAATATATTGCCTTACATTACTGTTTGTATGTATATGTGTGTGTGTGTGTCTTCTCAATATTTTTTTTTCCCCCGGGGATTTTTCCAGCTTCAGAAAGGGCAGAAGCTTAAAGGATTGGAGGCAGACACATGATCTATAGGTCACGGTAAAAAGTAGAGATGTATTGTTATCTTGCAATTTCTTTTAGATGGAAAACCAGCTAATACCTCCAACAAAAGAATAATAAGTAAACTCTTGAAATTTTGAGTTTAGGTTATAATTATCAAGAACAATCATTTGTCCAGCTGACAGTATGAGAGAAGGAGGCCAGAATTTCCTAGGATAAATGTGTTAACTTCCACATTGGGAACTTGAGTCCCTGTTGTGCAGTGCACAGAACTTGAACTTAAAATATTTTTGTTACAATTCAAAAGTGTTATTTTCTTGCGGATATTTAAAATTTTAGGAAAGTCAGAGCTTCCCTTTCTGAGAGGGGAGGAAGAGGGCTAATTGCACTCTCTGACTTTTCTGAGAAGTAATTTTAAAACAACAGAATTTTGGTAATAGAGAAATTATGCCTCTTAGCTAATGTAATAACTCTTCGGGTATCATTAAACAAGTTCGTGTATGCTTATCTTAGGGTATATGTTGGAGCCAGACCCTGACAAAAGGCCGGATATTTACCAGGTTTCCTACTTCTCATTTAAACTACTCAAGAAAGAATGCCCAATTCCAAATGTACAGGTATGTGAGAGATATTTTTTAGGGGAAATGAACATGATTGAATTGTCCTTTAGTGTTCCTGGGGTAGTAGTCAGCTGTTTAAAATGAATGTAAGTGTTCCTTGCTATATCTAGTAAGGGGCATTCAAACAAAACTAACTACGAAGCAGTTGCTATAAATAGAATCCAGTTTTCCCATAGAATTTAATTATAAAACTGAGGCAATTACACATACATACACCCAAGCACACATACACCCAAGCAGCGTAGGAACTGACCCAAGCACACATACACCCAAGCAGCGTAGGAACTGAGTTGAACACTTTGGCCGAAGATTGACCAGCTTTACCCTGTCAGCAGTCACAGTTCCCCGAGAGTCACTGGCCTCTGTATTTACCTAGAGAAGGTTAGGCAGGCCGCTTTCCACAGGCAAGGCCCTGGACTTGCCCCTGCGCTTGGTGGAACACAAGCCTGTTGTCCCTTTTCTCCTGCGTTGTAGTGGAGCTTTCCTGATTTTGCTTTTGCTGCTGACCAGTCTGTAACACACACACTTTTCTTCTACCCTCCCCACACACTTTGCAGCCATCAGAAGGTTTTCTGTTTGTAGTCATCCTAAACTCTACACTCAGTTTTCTGAGTACAGTGCTTGCAGGCATGCTTTTGACAGACTTGGTATATTTTTCATGTCATAGTATGATCCAACTTCGTTGAGTATTTTACTAATAGACGCTGTAATAAATAATTTCTGCTTGGAAATTGTCTTGCTAGTTTCTCCAGTGATGAACTTCTGATGTCACTACTGGGGTTTGAAGGTGCTGATAAATAACACTTGTCCTTCACTGCCACATTTGGAATCAGATGTGGGAATCATTCAGATGGAGCTCAGCATTTTGGCTTCATTACTAGTAAAATGAGTCAGAGAATGTGGCTTGACCAGTCAGCATCCCTACCATTAGCTCCCCATGACTGAGCAGTGTCCCTGATTCCTGAAGGACATGTTCTTTCATAAAGGAGGTGAGGGGAGGGTGGCCAGGCCAGCTCCCTTTTCTCTCCCAGTCTTGTCAGTCAAGTAAGCTACTCTTTCCCTGGGTAGAAGAATGTTTGCAGGGTGGGAGAGAAATGAGGAGACATTTCCTGGCAGAATCACCCTCCCCTACACCTGAAAGCGTGAATGAAATGGAGGTGCCTCCTAAAAGCTACTCTCATGACCAGTTTTCCATAGTTCAGGTTTCTCAGATTAAAACAAGGGATACTGGGCACTAACCTAACACGTTATGATATCTTTTGCTGTCTCACTTTCTCACTCATGATGTTAAATAACATGGATTAGAATTGCAAGCATTCAGACTGGTAACTTGTTTTTAAAAAGTAAGTTTTGGGAAGTGGGCCAAAATAGGAGAAGGGAGCCAAAAGGGGCAGACTCACAGGCATAAAATAAGTGAGTCCTGGGGATGTGATGCACAGCAGGGCGACTGTACTCACTTAATAATACCGTATTGCATTTGAAGGCTGCCGAGAGAGTAAGTCTTAGAAGCTCTCATCACCAGAAAAAAAATTTTTTATAATGATAGATATTAACTAGACAAAGATTGTGGTGATCATTTTGCGATATTTGCAAATATCAAATCAGTGATAATGTATACCTGAAACTAATAGAGTGTATGTCAGTAACATCTCAATTTTTTTAAAAATCTGTGATATCCTTTTAAAATTTTCTTTCAATTCTCTAGAACTCTCCCATTCCTACAAAGCTCCCTGAACCAGTGAAAGCCAGTGAGGCAGCTGCAAAGAAGAGCCAGCCAAAGGCCAGGTAAGAAATGCCTGAGTGAGCAAGCATCCTACTCCTTGTTGCTACAGTAGTAGGGGAGGGCGCCTAGTGTTTCCTGATTCTTCCACTGCCAGGGCCAGAGGCTGCACAGAACAGGAAAGGAAGCTCTGTCTCCCCCAGGCAGAAACTGTTCTTTGGGACTGCCAATTGGAATACAATAAAATACAGTGATCTACGTCTGAAAGAGAATCGAGAGCCCTGTGGCTGTTCGCTTTGTGGGAATAGGTGCAGAGAATTCAGAACAGGGCAACAGCAGATCTTAAACATTGCTAGTACAAGACTGTTCTAAACTCACGTCCTGGCCTTTGCAAAGCCTGGTCCGCTACCTTAGTCTCCAGGAATTCTTACTTTCTGTGGCTCCAGCCACACTGGGGAAGAACAGGTCAAAAGCATTTGAGTTGTGAAGAGCAAAAAGCCTGTGGATCTTAATTAATCCATATTCTAAGAAGCCGGCCATGAGAAGAGTCAAGAAGCTAAGATTTTATTTGGGGAAATGCCCCTGTGAGAGAAAATAGAGAGGGTGCCAAGGATGCTGGGAGAGCCATCAGAGAGCATCCCAGCAGTGAGGGAGCGACCGAGAGATGGGGAGTTGAAGATTGGTTCGAAGTGACCTGGACTGCCTGCCACACAACGTAAGGAAGGTGCATCGTCGGGGAATCCTGTCTTGTAGGAATGGGCCTGCCTTAAAAACCCTGTGGCTAGGGCATGAAGGCTGAGAGAAGCCTCTGGGAAGCGTGGCCGCAGAGCGCACAGCGCAGTGGATTTCAGGAGCACAGTGCATTTCAGCTGCGGTACTTGGTCTTTTACCCTGGTAGTCGAAGGTCTGCAAGGCACATCCTCATGGCTGCCATGCCTTCCAAATGGCAGGTTCTCTTGGTGGTCTGGAAAAATGTTTATATCCCACTTTCCTCCCACACTTCCACGGCAAGGCACCTTAGCACAAACTGTATCAGCAAAGCACCCTATTGGGACTTCCTTGGTGGCTCAGTGGTAAAGAATCAACAGGAGACGCGGGTTCGATCCCTGGTCCAGGCAGATCCCACATGCCTTGGAGCAACTAAGCCCATGCACCCACAACTACTGAGCCTGTGCTCTTGGGCCCACGAGCCTCAACTACTGAAGTCCACATGCCCTGGAGCCCATGAACCACAGCAAGAGAAGCCAGTGCAAGGAGAAGCCCTCGCTCTGCCACGAAGAATAGCCCTCGCTCGCCACAGCTAGAGGAAGCCCAGGCAGCACAGCCAAAAATAAATAAAATGATATAAAAACAAACAAAGCACCCTAGGTGGAGATGGGTGAATTTTAATCGAACAGTATGTTTTAAACTTCTATGTTTTAAAAAATTCTTGAACATTTATAAAATGCCTGGGGCTATTCCAGATGTGGTAGTAAAACAATAAGACTGGTTTTTAACAAACTTAGCTAACTGCTTACTTTGCAGTCTGTTTATATCTTAGTGAGTCTGCCATGTTCACTTTTGGGAGTTGCTTTTGGGGCTGATTTTGGTCTTACGGTACTCTGCCCAGGTATGGTATGTACAGAGGCTACACAGAGATCCATTCCCACTAAAGCATAATCATTTGTAAGAATTCTATCACCTGCTGACATTTGAGTAGTACTCTGTTGTGTAAAACGAAGAACGTAATATCTACATCATGAGGCAGATATGAACATCGAATCTACTTGTGAGTGTCAAACTTTTGTAAACTCCATGATGCCCAAACTATTGGTTTGTATGACCTCAGTAATGCTGAAAGAATATGCAGATCTTAGAGCCAAGAGATTTGGGTCTAAATTGTCCAGTATATAATTTGCTGTGATTTCATTTCCACGATCATATTCACTCCCTAGTGCTGAGAGGTGGGTTTTTCTTTCAAACTTTATTTTTAAAGTAGCCCTATTCATGGAGGCATCATATACACCAGATACCATACTAGGTACTTTACATACGTCAGGTGACCTTCTGCCCTTCAAACAAACCTGTGAGGTTGTTGCTGTTCTCACTTTACAAGTGAAGATATGGAAAGTGAGACTTGTACGTCAGTTGCCCAGGTCGTCAGTCAGTATGTGGTTAGTGAAAGACCCACAGGTCCAGCATCCTCATTCTTTCTCCTCTGCACACGCAGTGGTTTTCCCAGGATCACACAGACAGGGCAGTGTAGAGCCAGATCTCCTCTCCTCAACACTGTATCTTCGTACAACATATTGAGATCCATGCAAACTGACATTTTGAGCACTCTTCAGTTTCTGGAATGGTTTTACAGTTGTTGGTGCATTTGATGTTCACATCTGCCTCATAATGTAGGTATTATTGTCGCCACTGTATGCCTGGGGAGGAAATAGCAGCCCAGTATTCTTGGCTGGAGTATCCCACGGAGTGAGGGACCTGGCAAGCTTCAGTTCATGGGGTCTCAAAGAGTCAGACACAACTGAAGTAACTTAGCACACACACACACCACTGTATACATAAGGGACCCCAGGCCAAGAGGTTCAGTGCCAAGCCTATTATCACAGTTAGTTAGTGGGGAGCTCGGAGACACAGGTTCGATCCCTGGGTCAATTACAAGTGAAGATATGGAAAGTGAGACTTGTACGTCAGTTGCCCAGGTCGTCAGTCAGTATGTGGTTAGTGAAAGACCCACAGGTCCAGCATCCTCATTCTTTCTCCTCTGCACACGCAGTGGTTTTCCCAGGATCACACAGACAGGGCAGTGTAGAGCCAGATCTCCTCTCCTCAACACTGTATCTTCGTACAACATATTGAGATCCATGCAAACTGACATTTTGAGCACTCTTCAGTTTCTGGAATGGTTTTACAGTTGTTGGTGCATTTGATGTTCACATCTGCCTCATAATGTAGGTATTATTGTCGCCACTGTATGCCTGGGGAGGAAATAGCAGCCCAGTATTCTTGGCTGGAGTATCCCACGGAGTGAGGGACCTGGCAAGCTTCAGTTCATGGGGTCTCAAAGAGTCAGACACAACTGAAGTAACTTAGCACACACACACACCACTGTATACATAAGGGACCCCAGGCCAAGAGGTTCAGTGCCAAGCCTATTATCACAGTTAGTTAGTGGGGAGCTCGGAGACACAGGTTCGATCCCTGGGTCAGGAAGATCCCCTGGAAAAGGAGGTAGCTACCCATTCCAGCATTCTTGCCTGGGGAAAAAAAAAAAAAAAATCCCATTGTCAGAGGAGCCTGGCAGGTTGCAAAGAGTTGGCGGCTGTGCACAAGCAGGAGAGTTCAAGTAGAGCTTTCTCTGACTCCAAATTCCACTGATTCTAAAAATATTGCCCTTAGAAGACCAGTACAGACGTTCTTGGCGTTTGGTTTTCTACAGAAGCCTGTTTACCTCCCTTACCCTGGACTTGATCTTTCATACTCCTTTCTCCTCTTTCCCAACATCTATCTCGTTTTCCTCCCTTATCCTTCCCCAGATCATAGCCTTCCCCAGTGTGGTAGCTTTTGTATTACCAGTTCTCCCCCCAAGCATGAGAGCAAGAAGCTAGTGAAAATCCTCAGGGTCCGGAATGGACCTGTCTTGGAGATATGTCAAGAGGAAGAACCAGCTGCGTGGCTTCCTATTTTGAATTTTATGGAGACTGTACCAGACATATTTTGGAAATATTCACGAAGTTTGTTTATTTTGACCTTCATCTCGGCTATAACTCCCAGAAGTGTATTTGCAAAGAACAGTCGCTGTGACCTGAGTAAGGTAGCAGCCAGCTGCCTGGACTGCTCAGAATCAAAGGAAGCTACCACCTGGGTGGCAGCACTATTACAGAGAGCAAACCACACTCTGTACTTATTTGGATTAGGTCTGGCAGTGAGTTCCAGAAAGTGCAAATGACAGTGGCTTATATAAGGTAGTTTTCTCTCTGTCTCTCTTTCAAGTAAACAACATCTGGAGGCAAGTAGTCCAGGGCTGGTACAGAGTTCTGTTCGGCAAAGCCTGCTTTAAACTCATCACTACCATCCTTGTGGGTGTGGCCATGCCCTCATGGACTGATATGGCAGTTGTGGCCATCCCTCTTCCAAGCAGTAGGATCAAGGAATAGCCAAAGAAGAGAGACAAAGAGCATGCACAGAGTTTCTTAAACTTTCCAGAAACTGCTCCATAACAATCTGTATATATCCCATTAGGGGTATAAACAGAACTTAGATACATGGCCATACCTGATTACATGTGAGACTGGGCAATGAGATTTTTACTGTGGGTGACCCTATGCCCAGCTAAAAATTGTCATTACTATGAAAAAAAGCAATATGTGTACTGAAAGAAATGGAGTTCCTGTCAGACTCCCCACACCCTGTATCTTGAGTTACTTACTTGTTCCTTTTAGTTGCCTTATTGGATTAACTCAGTTGTTGCTTTTTATTATCAAGAGACCATTTTGACAGCTAGTGCTAATCAAGTTTGAGTCCCTCTGCATCTGAAAACCACCTACTTTAAACACCTTTTTGGATCATCACCAAAGTATATTCTAGGAACTTCTGATTAACTATTAGGCAAGATGGTCCCAAGATCAAAAAAGCTTGAGAAACACTGCATTCTATATAATGGTCTCTTTGAGGTTCTCTATGCACATTCACATATAAATGTTCTGCTAGTCAGAAATCTGCTTGGTGTAATTTGATCAATATGTTAAAACTCATTTGCCCACTTTTTTTTTTTTTCCATAACACATAGTAACTGATAACATCCTGTGAAATATCCTTTGGGAAATGTCAATTAAGTCGGTACATGTGGAGATGAAAGCTTATCCATTATATACTCCATTTGCCCCTTCTCCATTTTCCCATACTGTAACAGGAATCTTCTTTTTTTTCCCTCCTTTTCTTTTTCTAGACTGACAGATCCCATTCCCACTACAGAGACGTCAATTGCACCCCGCCAGAGGCCTAAAGCTGGGCAGACTCAGCCCAACCCAGGAATCCTCCCCATCCAACCAGCCCTGACTCCTCGGAAGAGGGCCACAGTTCAGCCCCCACCTCAAGCTGCAGGTCAATAACAAGATTGTTTGAAACGTGGTACACCTCTCTGTTATCCTGGATGGTAGAGAAGTCTTGGGAAACCTGGCTTTTCCTGGAATGAAATCTAGAGGCACATAAAGAATAATGGTTTTCCTTGGGACTTCCCTGGTGGCTTAGACTGTAAAAAAATCTGCCTGCAGTATGGGAGACCTGGGTTTGATCCCTGAGTTGGGACGATCCCCTGGAGAAGGGACCCACTCCAGTATTCTTGCCTGAAGAATTCAGTGGACAGAGGACCCCAGAGGGCTATAGTCCATGGGCTCGCAAAGAGTTGGACACGACTGATCAAGTAACACTTTTCACTTTTACACTTCGGGACTTTCCTGGTGGTCCACCGGTTAAGACTCCACCTTCCAATGTAGGGCGTGCCGGTTTGACTCTTGGCCAGGGAGCTAAGATTCCGTATGCCTTGCAGCCAAAAATCCAAAACATAATACTAATAATATTATAACATGCAATAAAGACTTTAAAAATAGTTCACATCAAAAAAGAATTAAAAAAAAAAAAGGAATAAAGGTTTTCCTTGAGGAACAAGAGGTGAGCTGCCATTAAGTGACCAACAAAAGGGAAGGCTCTCACTGAGTTCTGCAGTGGATCTATCTCTAAGGCCACTGAAGCCTGTTATCTCTACTTTTTCTAGTCTTGGCCCCGATTTTATGAGATTGACCCATCTTACATCTCCTGCATTGGCAGGTGGGTTCTTTACTACTAGCACCACCTGGGAAGCCCGTGGTCCATTCATCTCATACCTACCTCTCTATTTCATGTGCTTCATATTTAAAAAAAAACAACAACTTTTTTTTTGACACAGACAAATTATTTCTTTAATGTCACCTCTTCACGTTTTGACATTCTATTTCTAATGAGCTGAGTTTATTTTTGTGAAGAGAATTGATCCACATTATAAGTAACTGAACACAGCCATCACTCTCCAGAAAGCTGCTTTTGATGAATTTGGTGGCCGTTTACTAACAATCAGACATCCAGACTGGGGTTGTGAAACATACATGTAAACCAGCAAAGAATGCTTTTGTCCTGAAGCAGGCTGACAAAGGTTGTGTTTGTGTATGGTAACATCAAAGGCCAGTTGAATATGTAGATTTTCGGGGTGCTGACTAACGGAGTGATTAAATGGGACGGCGAACAGGGAGGACTTTCTGGAGACAGGTCTTGAACCCTGTTAATGAACCGTATTTTGAAAAATATGAAGCACGTGGTTTGGCAAGAAGAAGAAAGAGACTTCCAGGTGCAACAACAGTGAGAGCCCATGGGACTTGGAATTATCTGTCCACGGATCACCCACTCTTTATTGTTTTGCAAGAGTTTCGAAGAGTTTTGAGCCCTTATATGGAGTTTATTCTCTTTGCAGGATCCAGCAATCAGCCTGGTCTTTTAGCCAGTGTTCCTCAACCAAAAACCCAGCCCCCACCTAGTCAACCCCTACCACAGTCTCAGCCCAAGCAGCCTCAGGCTCCACCCACCTCACAGCAGCCGCCTTCCGCGCCGGCCCAGGCTCTGCCCACCCAGGCCCAGGCCACGCCCCAGCACCAGCAGCAACTGTTCCTCAAGCAGCAGCAGCAGCAGCAGCAGCAGCAGCAGACAGCGCCGCCCGCACAGCAGCCAGCGGGCACGTTCTACCAGCAGCCGCAGCAGCAGGCCCAGGCTCCGCAGGTAAGGTGGTAAATCTGACCCTCACTTTGATCTGTGACAAGGTCCACTAGGTGCAATGCGAAGCCCTGGGAAGACAGAGCCGTGACACACGGTTGTCACACACAGGGAGACACTGGAGCCTGATAGAGTGGAGCCCTCACCGCATCACTCGCACCTCTCCCCCTCTCCTTCTCAGGCCACGGAGAGTTCCGCACCTCATTGAGGAGCCTCAGCAAGAGGGCTGGTTTTTCAGGACTCTCTTTTGATTCTTTTTTCCTGATGTGACACCGTTCTCAAACTGAACCAAAAAACCAGCTATTTCTTACCACAGTAGTGTTTAATTCATTCTGATGTGTCTTAATTTAAATTGGTTTGTATATTTTTTCACGTTTTTTAATGATATATTTTTATGTCCTCATTTATCCATAGGTGCCTTTCTCTTTTTTTTCCTCCTTTGCCACTTTTTTTTTTTTTTTTTTTAAGATCCTGGGTCATTTGTCCTGTGGAATTTCCCACATCCTGAATTTGATGGATAGCATCCCCATGGTGCTGTTTAATATGTCCCACCACTGCCTGTGTAAACTGGTAATTTCTTGAGGCCTCTCAATATTTGCTTCAGGATGATAGTTCTTTGTTCTTCTGGTTACATCACATCAGGAGACGTACAATAGTCTCACCTTACCTGCGGGGGATATGTTCCAAGACCTTCAGTGGATGCCTAAAACCATAGCTAGTACCAGCCCGATATATAATATGTTTTTTCCTATACATACATACCTATGACGATGGTTAATTTATAAATTAGGCACAGTAAGAGATTAACATAATAGCTAATAATAAAATATAGCAATTATACTGTAATAAAAAGTATGTGAATGTAGTCTCTCTCAAAATATTCTTGCAATGTAAATTGTCTACTTGATGAGGTGAAGTAAGGTGAATGACGTGGACTTTGTGACATAACTTTAGGCTACTATTGATCTTCTAACCATGGGTTGGAAGGAGGATCATATGCTTCAGGGGATCCTGGGTCATGGAGCCATGTTGATGGTTGGGTGTCTGGAGCAGATGATGCCAGTGGTTGGAGATCCCAGGCAGATGCAAGGGATAGTGCAAGGTTTCATCATGCTGCCCAGAACAGCATGCAATTTAAAACTTACGGATTGCTTATTTCTGGAATTTTCCATTTAATATTTTCATATCGCTGATCACCATGCATAATTGAAACTGTGGAAAGCAAAACTGAAGATAAAGTTTGGTTGTCCTCTATTTTATTAATATTAAGATGAATCAGTGTATTTGGTGTTGTCTTGTGTGATCCAGTCACTTAATATTCTCCTTCAGTTTGTTTCCTGAGTCCCTTAATTCCTTAGCGGTTATAACATGCTAATACTCTAGCATTTTGTCTTCATTTAGAGGATGGAATTTTTCTGTAAAGAACTTTTTCATCAAGTATTTGCTTATCCTGAGGTACTGTTTGTACAGAAGAGGCAGGGAAAAAATGCATGACTCTTTCCCTGTGTTTACCAGTTTTCAGAATAATGAGTTTGTTCCTGGTACCATCCAAAGGTGAACAATGAAGATTTTGTTTTGCTCTTAGTATCGCTATGAATTCATGTATCTTAATATTGGGTTAGCCAAAAAGTTCATTCATATTTTTCTGTAGGATGTTACAGAAAAACCCTTGGCCAACCCAATATATTTGATATGTTTCTGCACATTACTGTTAAAAAATTTGTTCTAACTGTCCCAGGTTTGGCCAGTGAAAGTCTCTTCAAATTGGCTCCTGGGTCCTTTGGCTCTGACTCCAGTAAGCTTTAACGTGCCTTTGTTCTTTGAGTTAACAGGCTGTTGCAGGATCTTTCTACCCTTGACCTTGAGCTGTTTCCCTTTCATGGAAATGGTATTTAGAGACCACAGTCTTGCTGCTAGGGATCTGTTGTTGTTCAGTCACTAAGTCATGTCCGATTCTTTGCAATCCCATGGACTGCAGCATGCCAGACTTCCCTGTTCTTCACTGTCTCCCAGAATTTGCTCAAACTCATATTCGTTGAGTCGGTGATGTTACTAACCGTCTTATCCTCTGTCATGCCCTTCTCTTTTTTGCCTTCAATCTTTTCCAGCTTTAGGGTCTTTTCCAATGAGTCAGCTCTTCACATAAGGTGGACAAAATATTAGAGCTTCAGCCTCAGCATCAGTCCCTCCAATGAATATTCAGGGTTGATTTCCTTTAGGATCGACTGGTTTGATCTCCTTGCAGTTCAAATGACTCTCAAGAATTTCTCCAGCACCATGGTTTGAAAGCATCAATTCTTCAGCACTCAACTTTCTTTATGGTCCAACTCTTTCATCCATACATAACTTTAGGAAAGACCATAGGTTTGACTATATAGATCTTTGTCAGCAAAGGGTCTCTGGTTTTTAATACACTGTCTAGGTTTGTCATAGCTTTTCTTCTAAGGAACAAACGTCTTTTAATTTCATGGCTGCAGTCACCATCTGCATTGATTTTGGAGCCCAAGAAAATAAAATTTGTCACTGCTTCCACTTTTTCCCCAGCTATTTCCCTTGCTAGGGATATCCATTTGCTAATAGGTTGGTTATTATTTTTAGACCTTTTCAGTGAACAGTTCAGGCATGTATTTGGTTTTTTTCTTAATAAAATGTATATCATGAATTCAAATTTATATTTCTAAAGCAGATTTGTAATTAAAGGATTTTTAACTTCTTGGCTTTTATATTTGTATTTGTCTCATCTGGAAATCTTGATTCCTAACAACATTAACATAATTCTTAATTGATTTATATTTTTAAGATAATACCAATATGATAACTGAAAACTATTTAATATTTCTTAACTGTTTTATTTTTTAGGAGCTTGGCTGTTAGTATGATATACAAGTTTGTTTGCTTTGTTTTGCTTTTTAGTTGTTGCTTTGTAATTTTGGTTTAATTTTGTTTTGTGAGAATTTAAAACATTTGCATAGTTTCAAAGTGCAATCTGCAGTATTCTGTTCCTTCCGTCGCGCATATAGAGGTATCCGTCATTTCTCTTTACAACTTGAGAGTGTTCCTAAGGCTGTCTAGCGTAGTTTATCCAGTCACTCCCTGTTGACAGACATTTGGTTGTTTCAAGCATTTTGCTGTTGTAAGTAAGCAGCTACTTATTGACATCTACCTTTTTTGCTGACTCTTTTAACTTTGCCTTAGTGGACAAACAGTATATCTTCCCAGTTAATTTTATAACTAACAATAATTGGGATTTCAAAACTAAGATGCTGATTTTTGTGCATCAGTAGGCCATTGTTTAAGCTGTGTTTTTGTGTCTGACACACAGTCCTTAGCAGTGGGGAGTAGAGAAGCATTCCTATCCTTAGGAAGTTTACAAAAGAATATAACTTGAAACCATGCTGCCAGTATGAGACAAAATATCATTAAGTAGTAGAGTATACTTAGAGAAGGCAACGGCATCCCACTCCAGTACTCTTGCCTGGAAAATCCCATGGGTGGAGGAGCCTGGAAGGCTGCAGTCCATGGGGTTGCTGAGGGTCGGACACGACTGAGCGACTTCACTTTCACTTTTCACTTTCATGCATTGGAGAAGGAAATGGCAACCCACTCCAGTGTTCTTGCCTGGAGAATCCCAGGGATGCAGAAGCCTGGTGGGCTGCCGTCTATGGGGTCGCACAGAGTCGGACACGACTGAAGTGACTTAGCAGTAGCAGTAGAGTATACTGAGTGTTCTGAAGGTTTAAAGGTGGAATTTAATGAAGAGAGCTATTTGGAAATAATTTCAGAAAGGCTTGAGAGGACTTACTAGCTGGGCTGACATTTAGGTTATTCTCTTCACTGTCATCATTGCTTTGTCCCGTTCATGGAGGAAAGAATTTTAATCCTGGCTATTTCCAAATCCCTTTATAAGAGGGATAACTTCTGTGACTGGGAGTTCATTTGTTAGCTTCTGTTACACTGCAGCATGTGGAGTCACAAGATGTAAGTCAGATGGATGCCCTCAGGCCGGGCACAGAAACCCCTTGGAAGCCAGTCTGCAGTGCAGGAGGCAGATAGTGCGGTGGCCGGAGCCTGGCAGCGTAAGGTGCTGCTGTGTTTAAGCACAATGCCCTGCGGTTCCCCTCATGAGTTTTCCGGCCAAGCCAAAAGACGCCTGCCCACCCTTGCCTTTGCCTTCAGTGCTGGTCTCAGTTGTTACTGAGGCATTTTCATCCTTTGTGGAGTATGGTTCTGAAACAGGCCTTTACTCACCTCCTCCTTCCTGTTCCCCTTCCCCCTACTCAGTTTCAGGCAGTACACCCAGCAGCCCAGCAACCAGTGATCGCTCAGTTCCCTGTGGTATCTCAAGGAAGCTCTCAACAGCAGCTGATACAGAACTTCTACCAGCAGCAGCAGCAGCAACAGCAGCTGGCCACAGCCCTGCATCAACAACAGCTGCTGACTCAGCAGGCTGCCTTGCAGCAGAAGACGACAGTGGCGGCCGTACCGCAGCCCCAAGCGCAGCCGGCCACAGCAGCCTCGCCAGCCCCTGCCCAGGAGCCAGCGGTGAGAGTCAGCCAGAAGAGGAGCCCACAGTGAGGGCTGGGGAAAGGGTGGGCAAGAGGCGGCAGCAGCTGGTGAGGGAGCTGCTGGACCAAGGCTTGGCTGCTCCCCGCCCTGGTGGTTAAAATATTGGATCTTTTCCCAGTGTATCCAGGAAAAGGATGAAGTATTCTATAGAAGCTTAAGGTTTTAGAAAAATGATTCTAAGTGAACTTGTTTATAGGACATAAATAAACTGACAGGCATGGAAAACAAACTTATGGTCATCAAAGGGAAAAGGAGGGGAGAGGGATAAATTAGGAGCGTGGGATTAAGAGAAGACAGACTTTCTCGTTTCTCACCCTAATATTAGACCAGTGGGAAGAGCTGTCCTTTGTGTCTACCGGGGGCAGTGTGACCACTGTGGCCTTGCCAGTCTCAGAAGGTTCATGTAGGCCCCCCACCTTTACCCTGTTCTTCTTCTTTGTCTTGAATGACATCACTGGCCACTTCATATGAGTATGCAGTACCTTCAAGAGCCTGCTTGCTGAGACCATTTGCTGTGGCCTGATGCCCCTCTGGGCACCAGAGCATCTGGCTATTATTTGAGCCATCTTGTCAGTTTAGAAATTGGGCATGTTCACATCTAGATATTGGTTGAATTTAGAATCAGGACCTCTACACGCTCTTCTGATTCACCTCCACAGGTATATCCTCAGGCACATGATACTTTGGCTTTTAATGAGTGCTCTTAATTCTGTACTCAGAGTGACAGTAATAGAAAACTTTATAGTGATGGAAAAGGGCGTTTTACATCCCCAGTTGATAGAGTATCACAGCTAGTATCATTCTCGGGCAAGTCCAACCAACAGAGGAACAAGGAAAAGTAAGAAATTGTCTTTCTAAGGATTGATTTCTAATAGAGTTTTGTCACCAATATTAAACCAGAAAACCTACATCCCTTCAAAAGTAAGCAGCGCCCTAAATAGATTGTCTTCCCTGAGTCTCAGCTAAATGTGTGCTCAGTGTCTTTACACCTTCATTTCTGAAATAGCTCGATCTTCCTGCGGGCGTGTGGTAGACAACCATTCTCTGTATTTTTAACAAGTAACAGAGTTCCTTTGCTAATGGAAAAAGAGTTTTTAAAAAATTATCGTATTACGTAGCTGAGATTTTGTCTCATCCAGTCCTCCTCTAATGGAATTGGAAACTGAGGCCCAGGCTAGAATCACCCGAGATACACAGACTGACAGCAGCAGAGCTGGGGCAAGAATCGAAGACTCCTGATCTGTGTTCAAGGGCAACGGCAGTGCTCATGCAGGGTCATGACAGTGCTCCCACGGACTACACACTTCTCACGAGAACCCTTTCTGCTGACCCTGGACAAAGTATCCGCTGGGAATCAACTGTGATCCTTCTCCATGTTCTTTGAATGAAAAAATACTTGAGCACTTTGTTCAGGGGTAGTTGGTTAAGAGTACAGAGAGGGGACAAGAGCAGAATGGGCTTCAGCCGGGAGCCAGAGAGTTTCCCAGCCTTGACCCTTCCCTTCCTCCCATGACTTTATAGGACTTACCTAGAGAAGCAAGTAAGTGAAGGCAAATTGTACTGTGCAGCCCTTTCACAGCAGGGATGTGGCCATATCCCACAGTCATTAAAAGTCATGGTTATAAAAGTCTGTACAACAGTATGGAAATGCTCATGGGGTAATGCTAAAGGAGAGATGAAATTACAGGAAGAGTATGCCCTTGAAATAGATATAAAGATACCAAATAAAAGATAAGAACAGTTGTACTAGAGTAGTGGAGAGGAAGTTGAGGTGGTTTTTCTCCCTTTGTCTACATTCTTATATTTCTTGATGTGATTATACTTCTTTCATAGTTATGTATTTTGCTTTTTAAGAAATCTTTGGCAAGATAGACATCTTGAGTCTTCCTTGCTTCTCTCCCTCTGTGTTATGTGTCTCCCTCCTCCTCCTTCATAATCTCATTTTTGGATGAGGAAGCATCATTGTGCAAAAAAGAGTCCTGAGTGATAGTCCAGACATGGATTCTGCCCTCAATTGACCCTGTGACCTTGAGCAAGCACTTAACCTCAGGGGGCTTTGATCTTATCATCCATGCTGTCTTAAGATCCCTCTTGAGTCTTCAGTCTGAGATTCTGATTGGAAATAAAACGGCTGATAAGGCTGTTGTGGGATGGGTGGCAGCCACTTTGAACTGGTAGCTGTGACAGGGTAAGGTGTCATCAGGACAGAGCCATGCGTTCTCCAGTGTGTGGCATACAGAGAATAGGCGAGAAGAAAGGAAAGTGTTCACCCAGTAGTTCAGGCTCTTCAAAATAAAGGGCCTCAACAGTTAAGTACCCTTTTCAGAGTAATGAATGTCCTAAACTCCAAGAAATAAGCAAATCTAGTTCTATCCTTAAATCCCTTCTCGTGCCTGCAGGGACTGGCTTTAGTTGGGCTGGCTGTGGCTTCCTGGAGCCCTGCAGAAGTTGTGGAGCTGGAGCTCTGGGCTGCTTCACAGAGCACTTTGCTTCCCCCTCAAAGATGCAGTCAGCTGCTTTACCCTCTGACCTTAATTTGATCAACATTAGAACCTTATATTATTTCATTCATTCAGTTGGCAAGAGGTTGTGTACTCTCAACATGCACATAGCTTGCCTCAGTAAAATTAAAGCCTGAGTCAGTATAAAGACAGAAACCCCCAGGCTATCAGCATCCTGACCCAAGTAACTGGACGCTAGTTTCTGGAATCTCTCCCAGGGCCAACCTTTGAAGACATAGAATGTAGGAGCTGACCTGCAGCATGAAGGGACAGCTCCAATCTGAAATGAGAGACTGGAGGGAAGGGATAGTTCAACCCATGAGGCATTGAATAGTCTTAAATTCCTTTATCTCTGGATTAACAGTTAGGAAGAAAAGGATTAGGTGTTCCTCTTTAACCTTTTTAATTGGATCATTTTCTTGACATGGAACTTGCAGATCATGGCTTATGCTTAAAAGCTCACCACATGGGAACAGGGATGTTCCCCCCAGTTTGTTTTTCTGTGGTGACAGTGCATCCTGCCTTCCTTCTAAAAAAGGCCCACATCTCATATTATTAGGTCAGTCATCATCGAGGGCTTTAAACTTTTTTTCTTATTGTATCCTCTACCTTGTTCTTTGGTGCCATTTCCAAAATGAAGGTTGTAACAGATTAATCCAACTGCCCCCATGCTTACATTTTCTCAAAGGTCACTGCAGAAACAGAATCCTATAAGACCCATCCTATCAACGAAACAGGGTGTTAACAACAAAAGCAAAAAAGAACTGCCATTTCTTAATCACAGTGAAATTCTGTCTCACTTATTTCTAACTAGTAGTCTGTGTTCTGTTAGAAAGTCAGGGATCTCTTAGCAGAACTCATTCAGCTCAAACGTGTTTTAGCTGGAGGTGAGCCTTTGTTGGCTTGTGACTCTGGTAATGGAATGCTTGAAGCCTACCCTTTGGAGGCATTCTGAACGAATTTTGAAAGCAGAAAGTTGTCCTTTAGGAAACTTCCTAGATCTTCAGACCTAGGAATGACTTCTGCAGTCTTTGGGTCAACTTGTGTATGGTTACCTTGTTTATTATTGCTGATGAAGACTGAAATGTGTATATAAGCATCAGCCAAGTACTCTGTTGGTATCAGGCTCAAGGCTGCATCGCAGATTGTCAAGGAAGCCTAGACAGTCTGGGTGTTATTGAGAAACTGTGCCATTTAAGCCATATGTTAGCTCTCACATGGCATTTTTTTTTGTTATACTTTTTCCTCTCCTCCCCCACCCCTCTGCACTTTCTTGAACACTTTCATCTCTCTTCCTAGCAGATTCAGGCCCCAATAAGACAACAGCCAAAGGTTCAGACAACCCCACCTCCTACCATCCAGGGGCAGAAACTCGGATCTCTCACTCCTCCATCATCCCCCAAGGCCCAGCGTGCTGGGCACAGGCGAATTCTCAGTGACGTGACCCACAGTGCAGTCTTTGGGGTCCCTGCCAGCAAATCAACCCAGCTGCTCCAAGCAGCTGCAGCTGAGGCCAGTCTCAATAAGTCCAAGTATGTATTGATTCTGGGGGGGCTGCTGGGGGGCCATTGCTGTATAATTTTTGCTATGTACATAATTGTGTATAGCTGTATGTATAGGGGTGCATGTCTGGGTTTAATAAGAAACTGAATTTTTCTGTAGCGCATAGATCAAACTGATCTTAAAAAATAATTTTTTACTTGCCTCACTGTTTCAGTCTCTCATCCATCCCATACCGTATGGAGTGTTTTCTAAATTCTTGATCTAACCAAATCTCTCCATGCTGATAACATTTTCTTGACTCCCCATTTTCTGTGGAATAATATCTGAACTGACTGGCTAACAGATCAAGGCCTATTGTATCACACTGGTAGAACTGCTACTCTCCTTCTGGTCCACTTAGGAAATGCTTGTTTGTTCATTAAGATCCACGTACACGGTTATTTTTTCCTTGACCCTTCCTCTGGTACCATATATAATTTTGTCTGAACTGTCTTTTGAGCATGTGTCACACTGTATTCTTATTTGTTTGTATGTCTAGCTGACCATGCCTGTAGGTTCGTCCGTAACAAGCACCATGGTTTAACCAAGCTTAGTAAATCTGGTGACAGGCTCTGTGCCTGACATCAAGTAGATTGCAATGAGTGCTTGTTGCATAAATACAATGTCAAACTGTCAACTTTCTTGGAACCATGTACTAAAGTTGAAAATCTTTAAGTCATTGCTGCTACTGCTGCTAAGTCGCTTCAGTCGTGTCCGACTCTGTGTGACCCTGTAGACGGCAGCCCGCCAGGCTCCCCCATCCCTGGGATTCTCCAGGCAAGAATACTGGAGTGGGTTGCCACTGCCTTCTCCACGTTCTTGGAACCATGTACTAAAGTTAAAAATCTTTAAGTCATTAGCTAAATGTAAAGGGCATCAAGAGAGACTTTAGGGGANAGACGGCAGCCCGCCAGGCTCCCCCATCCCTGGGATTCTCCAGGCAAGAATACTGGAGTGGGTTGCCACTGCCTTCTCCACGTTCTTGGAACCATGTACTAAAGTTAAAAATCTTTAAGTCATTAGCTAAATGTAAAGGGCATCAAGAGAGACTTTAGGGGAAATTAGGTAATGATACTCAGGAGCCCAGGAAGGTGGTAACTGTCTCTATTGCTCTTTAACTGTGATGGTGTCCACTGATGCAGGACCCTTACAGATGTGAGGCAGCCAAAATAGGCCTCAGCCCCTCTGGGGCCAGCTGTTAATGTTACAGTGGTCACCACAGGATGCACGAGCCCAGCAACAGTTTGGTTTGGGATCCTGAATGAAAAAACTCACAGATGAAGCCAAAAATCTAATAAGCGAGAGATTAAAGAAGTAATGAGAGAGAGTGAATCACAAAATAAAGAGAGATGTTTGTTTCACACAGTGGAAGGGGCATCTGTGGAAACTTCCATTGCCTCGGGGAGACCTTTTAGAAAAATACTGTGGAAGATAATGGTTTGACTTAGAAAATAATTTGATCTTGAAATAAGAGGAATAGATTGACCCTTTTCAACCTTCATGTGTCTTTTTATTTCGTGGGGGTGGGAACCTACCTAGGTCTGCAACCACCACTCCTTCAGGCTCCCCTCGGGCCTCCCAGCAAAATGTTTATAATCCTTCAGAAGGTTCTACGTGGAATCCCTTTGATGACGACAATTTTTCCAAACTCACAGCTGAAGAACTGCTAAACAAGGACTTTGCCAAGCTGGGGGAAGGTGAGTAATCAGTATCTTTTTGAGGGTATTGAACCTTAATTCTAGAGGGGTATGCCTGTGAAAATGTAGGCTTGGACCCAAGACTTGACTTTGAAGTATGTGTGCAAATCAATTTATATTTTCACCAGAGCGCCGAAGTCTTTTTGTCCTCAGGAAGTCCTGGTCGTGTTGTGGGGGCAGCAGGGAGAGTCGGAAACATTTAGGACAGGTTTGGTAGCAGAGATCAGTATGATAGTGTCAAGCACATTTACTTTTTGGAAGTGTGTAATGGCACCTTGTCCTAAGTGGGTGTGTTATCCCAGAGGATCATAACTGCTCACCCTGAGAGTGTGGCCTCACTGAATCTTTGTGATCAGAATTCTCTGCTCCTGTTGACTAACCATGGAGAGGAGATCAAATAAGTAGAAGGTACCGTACCCTCAAATCCACTGGCTAATTTGAAAGGCAGGATGCCTACACATACACACACACATTCTCTCTCTCTCTCTCTCTCTCTCTCTCTCTCTTCAGAAAACAACAGTATATACCCTGGGAAAAATTCTACAGTATGATACAGTTCAAAAAAAAGTACCTCAGTGTCAACAAAAGCACAGGCTAAAAGAATGATCAGAATGGAGTGAATGATAAGAGCTTTGACCAAACATTTTAGTTTCATTATTTTATGGACATCATTTAAAATAAGTATAGGCTTCCCTGGTGGCTTAGCGCTAAATAATCCACCTGCCAGTGCAGGAGATGCAGGTTCGATCTCTGGGTTGGGAAGATTCCCTGGAGAAGGAAATGGCAACCCTCTCCAACATTCTTGCCTAGAAAATTCCATGGACAGAGGAGCCTAGCGAGCTACAGTCCATGAGGTCGGAAAGAGTTGAACACGACTTAGCGACTAAGCAACAACAAAATCCATGTGCTTTCTTGCCTTTTTTTTTTTCTTGTCTCTATTTTTTAATAATTTCCTGTCACTCTTCTTGTTATTCAGCTGTTGGCTTTTACATTAAGCAGTTGTCATTGTGCCCGTTCCTCATAACATCTCACTACTGCCATCTTTCTTCTCACTCGCTCTCCTAACTGCTTCTAATGTGGAAAACAGATCATCACACTCATTAGAATTATGTAGAGATAAATGGACTCAGTGTGAAGGCTGAAGGCATTCTGCTGTGAGTAATATGCTCAAGCTTTAGGGCTTTAGACTTCCTTTCTTTCCTCAGCTGTTTCTCAGTTACTGCAGTGGTTAGATAAGGACCTTTGAATAGCCAAGGTGTTGCCTTTCTGCAGTAAAAACAGTCAAGAGTGGATGACAGTTTGGAGGATGCCCTTCACCTCCTGCCTGGGTGTGCATTGTGGGATTCTCCTGGGAAGAACTGAGTGGTGTTTTGTCCCTCCAGGCAAATATCCTGAGAAGCTTGGAGGCTCTGCTGAGAGTTTGATCCCAGGCTTTCAACCAACCCAAGGTGATGCTTTTGCTGCTCCCTCATTTTCCGCTGGAACTGGTTAGTATGGCAGACGCCTGTAACTCAAGACTTCACTGTCGTCACCTTCCCACCACTGGTTTCCAGTCCACAGATGACCCTAGCATGCCAGCGAGCCCCAGATCCTGGGGCTAACATATTTTCCTTCCTTCAAAAGATTTCCTAAAAAAAGATGAGGATTAAAAAATGATCTAGAGTTACTTTGAATTAGATTGTCAGAATGATCTGGCAGTAATATACAGGATCTGTTCTCCCTAGCCCATAGACATGTTTTTAAGCAAATATTTCTAAATTTCAGAAACATCACTCTGTTACTGTCTTGGGATTGCTTAGGTTCTTTGCAATGACTTGGAGGATTCTAAGAATTAGATGTCCTGTCCTGCGTCTGAGATTCTGCTTATGCCTGTTTTTGTGCATGTGTGTCTGTGCTTCTGGGGAGGGAGAGAGGTCTTTTTAAATGACACTTTTAAAAAATTCTCAAAGTAATAATAAAAACCCAATTTTCCCTTTTATTAATAAACAATATATTTTATTTAGTAATTTATAGGAAAGCATAGAGAAGAAAGTTAAAGGCCCCATGATCACATCCCCAAGAAATTAACACAAGAAATACCATTTTGGATACCATTTTGATGTCTGTTCAGTTCAGTTCAGTCGCTTAGTCGTGTCCGACTCTTTGCGACCCCATGAATCACAGCACGCCAGGCCTCCCTGTCCATCACCAACTCCCAGAGTTCACTCAGACTCACGTCCGTCGAGTCAGTGATGCCATCCAGCTAGTAGCATTTAATCCTTTTAGGGTCACAGAGATCTTTTGAGAATCGGAGGAAAGTTATGGATCTTCTTCTTTATGAACACACAGGTGTCCACTGTTTTGTACACAATTTTCACCCTCAGTTTATGACTCCAACATACATTTTTATAGTCACATTTTAAAGCCTGATTTTTACTTTAAAAATTTAGCATTTTCCCCCTTATATCATTAAAGAAACTCCTCGAATGTAACTTTTAAATTGTCTACATAAAATTCCTTTATATGGGTATATCCTAGTATATTTAACCAAGTACCTCTTTCTTAAACATTAATTTTATGTCAACATTTTACTGTTAAAAATTCTTCAGCAATGGATGTGAGGTTTTGACTATGTTCTTTGTAGGATGTGGAATCTGATATCCTTCAAAATTGATATTTTGAATTATATTGATTAATTACTGCTTTTAGCTCTTTATATTCTTTCTTCCTGCTTTCTTTATGTGTGTTAGTAGTTTTTCTAACCTCATAAATTTATTTATTAGAACTTTGGCTGTCATTCCGTAATATTTAATATGTAATGAGTGCTCTTGCCTGGAAAATCCCATGGATGGAGGAGCCTGTCAGGCTGCAGACCATGGGGTCGCTAAGAGTCAGACACGACTGAGCGACTTCACTTTCACTTTTCACTTTCATGCATTGGAGAAGGCAATAGCAACCCACTCCAGTGTTCTTGGCTGGAGAACCCCAGGGATGGGGGAGCCTGGTGGCTGCCATCTATGGGGTCGCACAGAGTCGAACACGACTGAAGCGACGCAGCAGCAGCAGCTCTCTTATTCTTGTTTTCTGGACGTTTTTAAATTTAAGTTTTGATTTCTTTACCCTAAAGTTACTTAAGATATATTTTATTGCATTGTGATAATATGGCCTCTGTAACTACAGAAGTAGTTGTTGCTATGGAGGAGCTTTCTGTTGTCCAGTTAGTTATTCATTTTATGTACATTGTATAGGAATTAGATTTCCATGTTGATAAATATTAGTCTACAACATGATGTTTAATGGAAGAATAATAGCATTGTATTTAACATTACTTTTGACGAATACTTGCTGCTGCTGCTCATTAGCGTCAGTCGTGTCCGACTCTGTGCGACCCCATAGACGGCAGCCCAGCAGGCTCCCCCGTCCCTGGGATTCTCCAGGCAAGAACACTGGAGAGGGTTGCCATTTCCTTCTCCAATGCATGCATGCATGCTAAGTCGCTTCAGTCGTGTCCAACTCTATGCGACCCTGTGGACAGCAGCCAACCAGGCTCCTCTGTCCATAGGGTTCTCCAGGAAAGAATACTGGAGTGGGTTGCCATTTCGTTCTCCTGACGAATACCTAGGTTGTTACTAATTTTCACCACATAAACATTCCTGAAGCTAAGTTTTTACTTATATCCTTTATCATTTCCTTAACATAACTTGTAGGAGATTATTCGCTAAATCAACAGATATATATGTGTTTAAGGCTTTATGGTACCTATTTCCAAATCACTTTCCAAGAATGCTAATCAAATTTTATTTCACTTAACGATAGATGAAAGTAATTTTCACCTCATTTTCCCACCCAGACCAGCTTAGAGGTTTTAGATAGAGGACGCTGTTTACTGGCCATTTGCATTACTTTGGGGATTTGTGTTGTTCGTGTCCTTTTTTTTTAATTGTTCTGTGTTTGTTTTGTTCTTATTAATATGTAAGAGTGCTTCATGTGTCATATATTGTAGGCATTCCCACCAGTTTGTCCTTTGTCCTATATAAGTGTTATCTCATCTGACTCAACAACCCTCGAGGGTTGCCATACCATCTGCATATCAGTTATGGCTGAGGTGACTGAGTACAGACTAGTCTCTTTCCCAGAGTCGCATAGCTAAGGTAGCAGAGTTAGGACAGTTAGTGTCCTAACATTTGACTCTAGAACTTGCTCTCTCAGGTTTTCTGCCTCATAATAAGGCAAATGTAGTAATATTTTCCTGGAAAATCGTCTATAGTTTCAAAAAATTTTTTAATAAGATGGAAGAGTACATTGAAATCCTCTGTAGTATTTTCTTGGCATATATCAGTTTTATTGTGTGCATTTGTGTTTCTCTTTTTCTTGGTAATTCTAACTAGAGATTTGCTGTTTTATTATCTTTCAAAGACAACTCTATAGAACTGATTTTCTGTCTTCTAATTCTTTGATTGTTGCCATTATCTTTTTGATTGCAGTTTCCTTTTTTAGGCTCGCTTTGCGGATTTCAAACAGAATACATAGTACATTTTTTAATTCTTTAAAAAAAAATTTAGAGTTTTTCTCTCAATATAAGAGAGATTTTCAACCAGCATGAGTGTGGGGAGGGAGACTGTAATCTCCAGGAAGACTTTTTCACACATAATTTATTACTGCCTTGTCTCCTTGCTCCAGTTGCCCATCCTACCCCAACTTTTGAGGATTACTCTATTATTGAGAGTGCTTTCTAATAGCTGTATGTTTCCCTTGTAAGAAAAACTCAAGTTTTAACTGTATCTCGTAAGTCTTCATATGATGTTTTCCGTGTTAATATTTTGAAATAGGCATTTGAGTTATTTGGAAGATGTACACTTCAAATATTAAATACTTAAAACTTTTTGTGCATTATTTTTTATTTTTAGCTTTGTTGTCTGGTCTGTAGAATTTTTAAGTTTATTGGTATTTTGGTCTGGTTTAAAGTGCTCAGGGTTGGATGCTTAGTTTGACTATACAAAATGTATAAAGCATTGGTCATTGTCCTTGAGATAAAACATCACGGTGATGACCAGTTATGGTGTGGGTAGGAAAAGAGGGTCTTGGAATAGCTCTAGGAGAGTCTTCTTTGTTGCTGAATCCCAGCATTTAGTACAGTGCTTGGCTCAGTACAGTCTTGTTGAATGAAGGAAAGGAGTTGCTTTCTGCCAAAGGATAGGAGCTTGGATTCGCTAATGTTAATGACAAAGGTTTCTAATCATTTTCCATCCACTTCCAGTTTTAATGCCTAATTCTAACTTATTATATATCTTATGTTTTGTTGTTTGTATAAGCTGTTGCTTTAAAGAGTTGTTTTTTGCTTTTATTTTTGTGTCTTCTCCCCTTTATGCTTACTTTGAAGACTATAAATGGCAGTTTTTTTAAAGGCCCAACAATTAGAAAACACATATTTGAGTAAAATTAGGGCAGTAATAACAGTGAACATATGTTGAATACATGCTACACACTAAGCCCAGTAAGTGCTTTTATTCGCCTTATCTCCAGTGATCCCTCACAACAGCCCACAAGAGCCTGAGTGACCTGCCCAGTGTCCCAGGTGGAGAATGACAGAGTAGAGATTCGTACCTGAGGAGCCCAGCACAGTACCTGTAGTCATAAACACATCTCAGAAATTTATAAATCAATGACATTAAGCTTTTGCAGACAGTACAGAACGTCTTTTTCCCTCAGTTTATGCAGCATTTTTCTGTGAACATTTGGTATTTTCTCTGTGTTCATATTTGTAGTGTGAATGAAGAAGAATCTTCATTCTTTACAAATGAAAGAAAATTATATCTACATCCCAGAAATGAGTATGTCCCCATTTGGTGAAGTTCAGGGTGGCAATATTTTCTAGAAGGTTTCTAATCAACCTCAGATGGTTCACTGATTTTAAACCTTCTAACCAACCAAGGGAAGAGCTAAGCAGGAAATGTGGCAATGAGTTGGGGAGGATGACACAGGGTTATCATTAACATTTTTATGGTGAAAGCTGCAAAAATGTTCCTAAACTATGTCCATACATTAGAGGAGAAGCGGGCAGATGATTAAAACTTGACATTGTACCTCTTTTTTAAAAATAGCCCACTTTAATGATATTCTCAAAATGACAAAATTAGATTAGGAGAAGAGTAAGGAGTGGGTGTGACTATAGTGGAGTACAGGGAAGATTTTTGTTTGATAGAACAGTTGTGTGTCATTGTTGTGGTACTTAGACTAATTTATACATAGAATCAAATTGCAAGGAACTACATATATACACACACATACACACAAATGAATGCATGTGAAAGCTTGTATAAATGGGATAGAGGTGCAACAGAATTGCACCAGTGTCAATGATAATGAACTACAATTATAAGAACTTGCCACTGGGGGAAGCTGGTTCACAGGGTTCTGTGTACTGCAACTTGCTATGATTCTATAATTATTTGAAAGTTAAAACTTGTGTGTACATCCACTTTATAAAAGGCTAGATTAGATTTTAATTCAGAAACAAACTGATTATTAAAGTGCAAGGTACAACGTGGTAAAGGAGGTACTAGGAGACCTGTGTTTTGATCATGGGTCTGCTGGTGGACCTCTGGTTAGTCTCTTAACTTCTGGGCTTCATTTTCTCTTCTGAAAAATAAGAAAATTGTGCTAGAAAATCCTGAGATCCCTTCAAGCACTGGTATTCCTTAAGGTGTATAGATTTTTTTGTAAATCTATAAGTTTGCCAAATACAGAGTGAATGCCAGTAGTATGGTAGAGGTTGTCCAGAGGTTAGGGCTTGTCTAACCTTGCAATAAGCAAGAAATCTGTTTCTGTTTCTCTGTTTGCCTAGCATTACATTAGACATTTGGTGATAGAATAGGATTCAGTCCCTAAAGAACCTCAAGAGGGAAATGGGTACAAAGGAAGTACCTATACACATATTCTAGATTACACAATAGAATTTGTTTACCTACCAAAATGTGTGATAGGGCTAGTATTGCTGTAGGAATTCTAAAAGAGATCACTAGACTGCAGTATCTAAGGAAGAAGAAAAATTTCAGATGTATAGCTGTCCTAGTTTTATCATTAACTGCATCTCAGACTGTGCTATAAGGACCAGAGTGTATATCTCATACATATTTTGCTGTTACATTGAATTATATCCACTCATTTCTCTTTATTCTGTCTCTAAATTTAGACTTACTTTATAATTTGAGTTGGGTTAATAGATGGTAAATACATCTAGATTTACTTGATGTTTTCTGCTTTTCTCTTTTTTTCCCTGTCTCCTTGACCCTTCTTTCCCTTCCATCCAACTCCAGCTGAAAAAAGGAAGGGTGGGCAGACTGTGGATTCTAGCCTTCCTCTTCTAAGTGTATCTGATCCTTTCATTCCTCTTCAAGTACCTGATGCACCAGGTAGGTAAATAAAACTGAAGTTAAGTTACATCACAGGGCCTCTTGAGAGTTCTGTTTTAAACACTGTGAGAACAACCTGCAGTCCAAGACCTAAATAATAGGTACTGTTGTATATTTTTACTGTGTCTCAATAAAAGGGACAGGGTTCACTTGGAAGGCACTTATCCCTAGCAAAGACAGTAAATTCAGCTCAAATTATACCAAATTGTGTTCCACATCATATCAGTGTTAAGTTTCATATCCTTGACTGTGTTAATGGTAATGTAAAGGGCCTGTGTATTGCAAAGAACTTTTAGTCCAGTGTGATGATAACAGTGTTGGGGGATTGGGGGGACCTACAAGCACATGATAGAAGGAATAAAATCGTAATAGTATAGTATACTGATTGGATTATGAGTGACTTCCCGTTCTGTTTTGTTCTAATGTGCTTTTATTTTTATAAGACAAAAGTACGTACTAAAATTTGGTAGGGAATGTGAGTCAGGAGACCTAGGTTCCACTACTTTCCACTATCTGAACTTGACTTTTCATCATCAAGATAAGTAGTTCTCATCTCCCCTACAATCTGCTGTGTACTGATTTTTAAGTAAGCAGTCTAAAAAAGTAAGAAACGGTTAGCGTGGTCTGATTGAAACAGCTTTCAAAACAATGCTTGGATGCTTTCCAGTTAGAGTTCATGATGCCAAAGGTTTCTCTTTGCTCCCCTCCTCGTCCTTTTAGGGGAAGAGGCACACGATGTGAGGGACAGAAGTTGCCCTTTCCTTCTTGATCAGTCCCTTTCAAAAAGCAAATAGATCCAGCTCCTTAGAAATAACTGGCAGTCATTTTGCTGTTGATAGTTTTTCTTTTTCCTCATTCTTACTCCTGTTGATTCCTTGAACTAAAAGAATCTGCTTGGTGTTTTTCTTCTCTCACAAAATGTCAGAGGGATTTATTTGATTGATTGCTTCACAATTGGAAGAGATTGTGATATGGAAATCCTCTACTTACAAAACAGACCCACAGCTTGGGTACCAAGACAGTTTTTATTTCTTTAGATAGTTTGTTGACCCTTCTAAGAAGAAGCAGAAATTTGCCTTAATCAGGTAGTATTGTGTGTAACTGGCTGGACCTGGAGGTAGGTCAAAAACACTTAAAATTATTAAGGAATGACTCAGGTAGGGTAGTTAAAGAAATGAGAAGAAAGGTGTCAAATAGAGGTCCTTTTCTCTGTTGCATATTTCAGGTATGCCTGGCAGGGCCTAGACAGGCCAGTTTCAAGCAGATACCCCTTCAGGTTTCATGCCTTGTTCTTACCCAGATAGCCCATGAGCTGCAGAAGCTGGAAGGGTGGCCTCTTGGCACAAGCCAGAGGATGAAAGCATAAATCATACATGTTACTCCTTTGAATTCTCAAATCACTGAGCAAAAAAATCCAGGCTTCTTACCACACCCACAAGGCCCTGATGATTCTGGCCCTTGACTGCCCCTCTGCCCTGAGCTCAGAGCATTCATCCCGTCAGTCTTTCCTTCAGTAAGTTGACCTGATTCCCACCCCAGGGCCTTTGCACTTTCTGGTACTCTGCTTGGAAAGGTTTTCCTTCTTGTCATCGACATTTGGGTCTTGAGCTTAAATGCTGTCTTCTCAGTGAGGCCCAGTGTGGTCCTGTGGGCACGCTCCCTGGCTTCATTCTTCATGGCACTTATTGTGACATCGTCTCTTTTTGCTTCTTCATTGCCTCTTGTTTGCTTGGTCAGTCCCCACCAGAACGTCAGGTCCTAAGGGAGGGATATTGTCTGTCTTATTTGCAGTGTACTGCCAGTGTCAGGAATACTGCTGGGCATAGCTGGCATTCACTGAGTATTTGCAGATCAAATGAATAAATTAAAACCTAAGGCTGAAAGGCTTTTGGCGGTCCCATTCCTCTCCATTTCTGTCCCCAGACACCAAACCCCAGACTCCTAGATCCATAGCCTTCCATGTGTGACTCTGCCAACCTCGATCCAGGCCTGCTACCCACTGTTTGAGGAGATATAAATAGCCCACAGCCCACATGTCAGGAAGCTGCCAAACCCCTGGCTGAAAGTAGTAGCTAAGCTCAGCAGATCCTTAGTTCCCTCTTTTCATGCTGCTGTCTGGAATTTGGGCTGAGGATGGCATGTGACCTTTGTGTCTCTGAGTATTTCATTTACTTCAGTGCCCAGCCTGTGGCACATTGAGCATCCAGTTATAGCTCTTTATCCCCATATCCTTCCACAGCATCTAGAAATACTCCAGTGAGGAAAGGGCTGAGACTTTAGGGTCTCTGGTCCTGTGGCAGACTGCGGGTTTGTCTCCTGCCCCTCAGAGCAAGCGGTTGGTCACTCCCTCCACCCCATGGCGGACACTGGTCAGGTGTACTGGTTGGTTGGTTTTACGTACGTGCTTTCCCCTCCAACACTCATCCTTCCTGGTGGTGAGAGTCATGGAACCTGTTTCCTGACAACTGTGTCTTTTGTGACTTGACATTCATTTTATGCTCTTTAAAATGTTTACACATATCGTATCCTTTGAGCCTACAGATAATACAAATGGGTGGGTGTGTCACACAGTCTTGCCTTGTGAGTGAGGAAGAGAGACCCTAATTCTGTGTGACTGAGCTCCTTGCTCTTTATTGGCCCACAGCCCAAGGCAGCTAGTGGTCTCCTTTGCATCCATCCCAGATCAATCAGGCCTTCGACTAGAGAGCTCAGCTTAAGGTTTAGGGAAATGCAGGAACGGATTTGAACATGTAAGAGCTTGGTTCTAGCCACTTAGTAGCTAGGTGGTTTTGGTCAAATCACTCCAACCCGGTTCTTGCCTGAAAAATTCCGTGGACAGAGGAGACTGGCAGGCTACTGTCTGTCCGTGGGGTTGCAAAGAGTTAGACATGACTGAGCGACTAACATTTCACATGACCTAATGCCTCATGGTTCATCCATATTGTAGCATATGTCAGAATTGCCTTTTTTCTTAAGGCTGAATAATCTATTGTGTTTTGTTCATCCATCCGTCAGTTGACACATGGTTTGCTTCTGTCTTTGGGCTGTTGTGAATAATGCTTCGGTGAACATGACTATGCAAATATCTCTTCAAAACTCAAGATTCTTTGGGGTATGTACCCGAAAATAGAATTACTAGGACGTATGGTAAATCTGTTTTTAATTTTCTGAGGAACTGCCATACTGTCTTCCACAGTGACTATACATCTTTACATTTCTGCCAGCAGTGCTCAGAGTTTGAGGAAAGGATTTTTATAGCAACCCATTCATACTGAGCTTTCGACATCAGTGTTCCACAAGACTAAGCAAGAACGCATTAGTTGCCCCCTGAGCGCTACTTCCTAGAATTAATAACTTAAAAAAAATATATACTTCTTGGCTTATAGCCCTCTGTCTTCTTTTGACAAGCAGGCAAGAGAAGCTGCATTTCCTTAGTGGTTTGTTGTTAAGATTGGCATTCTTCTCAGAGCTATTTGCTTGACATCTTCCTCACTTCCTACTGCTATCTATCTTGTGATATTAAAAGGTCCAAAGTAGATCAGAGTGTGTGTCTTTACTCTGGAAAGTTTTTCTTCCCACAGATTCAGTTCTCTAAAATAGACTTGGAATGGGTCATGGAGATTGACTTTTGATTCCAGTGTGCAGATGTCACAGACAGTTTAGTGCCTGGTTTCTCAGTGATAGGAGCTGTTTAGAGTGGTTAAATTCTAAAAACAGCATTTCTTGTTACAAGACTTCAGGGCTCACACCCCAAGTCAGACAAGACATACAATTTCGAAAGCCACAAAGCTGTAGCAGCCATATCAGCTTTTTTTGATGAGGCTTGCATCTGGCTCTTCTCTAAAGTTCGATCTGCTCTATTCCTCGTGGTCCTATTTCTGATTAGGGTTGGAATGGGCCCTGAGCAAGCCCTTAGTCTCACTAGCTTGTATAAATAGATATCTATCCTCATTTTTGAGATTTTAAGAGAGAAATTTTACAACTTGCAGTATTCCCTGGTCTCATGCCAGGAAGTGGTTCTGATTATCTGTTCTTAGACTGGCTTATGAAGAATTTATTACCCCTTTTGTGAGATATGTTTTCCATAACTAAGCCTTGAGAGGAGAGGGATCTACATCTGAAATGGATGAATTCCTGCCTCCAACTCCAGCAGTTGCCCTCTCCTCTCTTATTCTAGTCCCTGACGCCATTTGACTTACTTTTAAGGAGGGGGGTGGTGCTCAGAGAAGACCCTTTCACTCCCTCCTCCATTTCAAAGTCCTAACAGTCCTCTCCTTTGAAAGCAGTCCTGGTGTCCACTGTCCAGGCTAACCAGTTCTGCATCCATTTTTCTTTAGCAGTCTACCTTCTCAGTCTTCTAACTATGATTTCAGTGGTTTTCCAAGCACTTGACCTGACTCATTTTTGAGAACCCTAGAGACTTGGGAAAGAACTGATTATAGTATTGAGAATGTGATAGGAAAATACCACCAATGGAAAAATATGAGCAGATAATTCATAAAAGACAAAGTATGAATTATCAATAAGTAATATTTTTTTAAGTTCACTATCATTTAATTGGTATATATATTGGTATATATATATTTTATTGATATATATATATTTATACCAGTTATAAAGCAGTGAGGTACTGCAGCTTCTGCTATCAGCTTGATAAAGATGGAAATAACCCAGTGCCTCAGGCTTAGTGAAGGGATCAGAAAATGGACACACTTTGATCCTGCTCGTGGGAACATCGTTAGTACAGCTCTCAGGGTGGACAGCACGGTCTTTGAAGTTTTACTCTCTTATTGACTTAGCAGTTCCTTTCTAATACATTATCTCCATGAAGACATGAGTATGCTTAAATAGTCATTGAACAATCAGTTTATATAGGAAAAGAATGAAAGAGTATTTGTTTAAAACTCAACAGTTGAGCTTCCTTGGTGATCCAGTGGTTAAGACTCTGCCTTGCAATGCAAGAGACACTGGTTTGATCCCTGGTCAGGGAGAGAACAAAGCTTGTGAGCCCCAACTACCGAGCCTGTGCTCTAGAGCCCGGGGGCCACAACTGCTGAGCCCACGTGTCCCAGCGCCTGTGCTCCGCAACAAGAGAAACTGCTGCAGTGAGAAGCCTGCACACTGCAACTGGAGTAGCCCTTGCTTGCCGCAACAAGGAGGAGAAGGGGACGACCGAGGATGAGATGGCTGGATGGCATCACTGACTTGATGGACATGAGTTTGTGTAAACTCTGGGAGTTGATAATAGACAGGGAGGCCTGGCGTGCTGCTATTCATGGGGTCACAAAGAGTCAGACACAACTGAGTGACTGAACTGAACTGAACTGTGTCATAACTGAGCTTCTTTCTAAATCTTGTTTCGTCTCTTCAGACTGTTTCACCTTGCTTTTTAGTTGCAAGGCCTTAACAAAGCCTTGCAATGCTTTGTTAAAAGTCAGGCATGTAATGGGCAGTAGAAGCTTATGTAACCTGGCCTTCAATGTGAGAATTTATGTTTCTCTAGCTAGGACCTAGGCCGTGGGTAATGTTTATTCTGGATGTGAATACCGGCAGCTTCACATCCTTCCAGTGTTCTTGTTTGTGTCCTGCTTCTCAGCTTCGGGCTTCCCTGTGTAATCCTCCTCACATAGAGTCTGCATCTTGCAACTTCAGTTCAGTTCAGTTCAGTCACTCAGTCGTGTCCGACTCTTTGCAACCCCATGAAGCTTAGATATTCCCCCCAGCCTCATCCCCCTGTTTACCTGGCTGGGCATGTCTAAGCTGAGTTTGCACAATGAACAACTCTCTGCATTGCCCAAAATCTGCCACCTTGGGGCCACTCATTTTCGCTCCTGCCCACGTCACTGAGGAGCCCTCCAGGTGTCCTTCTCTGCGGTCAGTACCAGTTCAGAGCTGCAGTGTCATCATTCAGCTACCTGTCTTCTAAGCAACCAGTTCCTGCTTCCTGATTTTCCCCTCACATTGTATGATTAAACTTTTAGAGGTTGATAGCATCTTTAAGTTTATCTTCATTTTATCAGTGGGAAGACTTAGATCCAGAGAGAGACCGTGATTTGCCCAAGTTCAGTTCAGTTCAGTTCAGTAGCTCAGTCGTGTCTGACTCTTTGCAACCCCATGAATCGCAGCACACCAGGCCTCCCTGTCCATCACCAACTCCCGGAGTTCACTCAGACTCACGTCCATCGAGTCAGTGATGCCATCCAGCCATCTCATCCTCTGTCATCCCCTTCTCCTCCTGCCCCCAATCCCTCCCAGCATCAGAGTCTTTTCCAATGAGTCAACTCTTCACATGAGGTGGCCAAAGTACTGGAGTTTCAGCTTTAGCATCATTCCTTCCAAGATTTGCCCAAAGAGCCACACAAACTTTATGCAGAACCCTGGTCCCCTGGCTCTTTTATTTTTTTACCTTTAATGTTATTCTTTTTTAAAAATCAATTTAGTTGTTTTAATTAGAGGATAATTACTTTATTGTGATGGTTTTTGCCATACATTGACATGAATTGGCCACAGGCATACATATGTCCTCTCTACCCTGAACCCCCGCTCCCACCTCCCTCACCTGTTTTTCCTCTCTACATGCAGCCTCCACCTCCCACTTTACATTATTCAAGGAATTCTGCTATTCTATTCTCATTCCAAGGCATTTGAGAAAATTCTAGAATTTTACCCATTTTCACTACTGTAATCTCACACCTTATCTAGTCCTGTTACTTAAAAGAGACATTAATCCTCTTTTATGTGCTAAGTATTTCAATTTATAAACACACAGACACATTAATTTCTAATAAATATGGCCATTTAATCCTGACAACCTTTTAAAGTAGTTCTTATCCTGTATTTACAGGTGAGAAAACTGATGCTTAGAAAAATTAGGCAACTAATGTAAACTCAGGCCCTTTGGTTCTTTCATGTTGCTTATTTATTTGAGAGGATTTTGCAGACCCCAGCTGAAAATGTACAGTATTGCAATCAGAGATTAAATAAATAATAACCTCCCCAAATCCAGGAATTTTCTCCCCTCTCCCTCCAACACACATGTAGAGTCTGAAGCCGGATCTGAAAATATCAGAGTCAGCCTAGGAACTGATATAAAACTGGATCATTTTCTTCTATCCATAATTGTCCACTGCTTTTCACATATACTGGATAAGATGGAGTCATGGATTTTTGATTCTAACACAGAAGATATTGAAAACTCTTGTAAAATGTTTCTGAGGAGGATTCAATCATTGCAAAATGCAATTTATGAATTATTTCTTGGTTTCACTGGTCTGTCACTTTGTGTAATTGAGAAATAGAGTGTGAGCCTCAATGCTTTCAGGTATGAGCTGTCCCAGAATTTGGGTTTTGTTTTTGCTCCCAGAGAAGCCACTTCCCATCATTCAAGTAAAACTATAGAAGTATTTGTTCATTAGATGGCAGCAAGTCATATGCTGGTGTGGGGCTTGGTCATAAGGTTTTGAATCCTAAAGAATACTTCCCGCACAGTTTCCTAGATTCACCACCCTCTCCTCGCCTCTTTCCTCTGTCATACACAGCCTCAGAGTGTTTTTATAAAAATGTGAGAGAGGCGATAATTTTTAAAGTGAGGGATATCAAAACCAGAGCTTGGTACACTTGGGAGGCGTCTAGGCTGTGGTTTAGAGGCTGTCGGCCTCCTGGGGCCTTTCTTTTAGTTTCTCGTCAATTTCTCGTCAGTGTCTCCATTTACAGTGGCCAGAAATGACCGGTAACAGTTCACGGTTTATCTGCTGGGAGCCCATACAACTCTCACTTGAGGCTGTGCTGCACCTGCACTGCTTTGTGCAGGCGGCTTCTCTAGCTGTGGTGAGTGGGGCCTGCTCGCCAGGTGAGGTGCGTGGGCTTCTCATGGCGGTGGCCTCTCCTGTTGCAGAGCATGGGCTGGAGGCGTGTAGGCGTCAGTAGTTGCAGCAAGAGGGCTCAGTAGTTGCAGAACACAGGCTTAGTTGCCCTGAAGCATGTGGGATCTTAGTTCCCTGATAGGGATTGAACCCATGTCCCCCACATTAGTAGGCGGATTCTTAACCATTGGACCACCAGGCAAATCCTCAGTCTGTACACTTTAAAGCAATTGAAGCCTTAGTTAAACCAGAAGGATGAATCTTTGTACGTAAAGATATGGGTCCTAGTCCTAGCTAATTCTGTGACTTACTTGCTAGAAGATCTTAGGCAACTGGCTTCACGTTTCTGAAGCTGTTTCCTCATCTGCAAATGAGAAGGCTAATTGGATAAGATCTGCAGTTCCTTGCAGTGTTAACATATCTTTTATGTTGACCATTGTGCATGAGCCCATGTCTGTGAAAACCCCTTCTCCTCTGGTTAGGAAGTGAGGCAGACCCTTTATGCGGCATGGGGAGGAAAGTCTGAAGTCAAGTCCAGGCTCTGCCATGTCATCTGTGACTTTGGACAGGTCACACATTCTTAAGGTCTCTGATGTCCATTCTCAGTTGCATGGATGTTCCCAAAACCCAGGGGGTTTTGTGAATAATGAATGACAATGTTTGGCATTGAACTCTGCAAATGCAGGCAACAACCTTTGTTATAATAGCACTGAGTAATGGACTGCCCACTCTCTCTGCAACAGTGCTGGTAGTGAAAGGAGCTGTTTCTGCACAGGCTGTGTCCTGGACTCTCACTCCGTGTTTTCTGCCTAGTTTTAACTCTGATCCCCGCTTCTCCCTCCCTAATTCCCATATTTGAGTATTCTTAAGTAGCAGTGACCATACAGGTTATCTCTGTGAGCAGCCTGTTTACTTTGAGGTTTGGTCAATAAAGAAGCCTCCTTAAACATGGCCATTTAACCCACCCCCACCCATTCTATCTCACCATAAACACATATATGCATGCATGAGCACAGGTATTCTTGTACCCTCTCATGATTTTTGCTAATGGCTAATAAAAAAATTAGATTCTTGTTGAAGGACCTGCCTTTCTGCCATCGATCCTCTATTCTCCCCACCTCTCCAATGAAGCCAAAAGGCAGAGATGTGTCAGAGGATGAGAGGGAACCGGGAACTGGGGGGTCAGAAATTAAGAATCTACCTTCCCTGCCTTCAAGGGCTATAAGGGAAGTGAAAGCAGAGTGTTCTAGAAAGTTCCTACTGTGACAGAGAGCGTGGGGAAAGGCTTAGAGATGATGTTTGAGTGACTAATACGAAAAGGTTGGGGGGTAGGTGTCTGCATTTTACAGGTAAGGAGATCCGTTTCAGGAACAGCCCCAGAGTCACACCCACTCACTGGACAGGCCAAGACAAACAGGCCTCCGGTGAAAGACAAACAAGACATGTGGGCTCTTTTATCTTTTATCCAGGACTTCATAAGATTGCAAATGTCTGAGTGCTAGAAGTAAAAAAAGCAGATCATCACTTTTTTTTTTTAATGTGAACGGTCCTTGTTCAGTTCAGTTCAGTCGCTCAGTCGTGTCTGACTCTTTGCAACCCCATGAATCGCAGCACGCCAGGCCTCCCTATCCATCACCGTCTCCCGGAGTTCACTCAGACTCATGTCCATCGAGTCCGTGATGCCATCCAGCCATCTCATCCTCGGTCGTCCCCTTCTCCTCCTGCCCCCAATCCCTCCCAGCATCAGAGTCTTTTCCAATGAGTCAACTCTTCGCATGAGGTGGCCAAAGTACTGGAGTTTCAGCTTTAGCATCATTCCTTCCAAAGAAATCCCAGGGTTGATCTTCAGAATGGACTGGTTGGATCTCCTTGGGGGGGAATAAAACCAAAACCAGTGCTCAGAATAATGAAAAATTAGATTTTGGGGGAAAACCATCTTACTTTAGCCAGTATGCAGAAAATTGCCCAAGATACTTTAAACATCTTTTCTCACCATGTCATGTATAGGTCAAGAGTAATGCTGATGTTATTATGTTCGTGTACTTGGTTAGAACCCTGAATTTTGTCCTCTGCTGCTCAGAGGGTGCTTTCTTTCCTCTTTCCTTCCCTCCTTCAATATAAATTAGGTATCAATGAGAAATGTCGCTTACTGGTATTTAATTCCAATATATCCGCATGTTATACTTTCCAAAAATGGTAAGTTGGTTTCACCTATAAAAATGGCTTTTTCTGCAGTGTTAATTGTACCAAAGCAAGTTATCTTGCCAAGACACTAAAATCCATTATTTTGTTTCATCTGTGCAGTTATAGATCATCTCAATTACAGGTCACCTAAAATTTGGCTTCTGTCTCTCAGTGAATATCTGTTTCATCTTTGCTTATCTCTATTCCTGATAGCCTAGAAGAATACAGACTAAGGTATTATATACACCCAGTTGTCACTGCTTTTTCTTAGATGTCTTAGTTTTACTTTAATGGCAGTTTATTTCTGACATAGAAAAGACATTGTTGACAGGCCTTTACTTAGGCAAGTAATAGAATTTGTGTGGTCTCACTCTCTGTAAGTTAAAGGAAGTATGAGCTCTTAGTTCCTTTCTTTCTATAAGAGTCTGTGATTCATTTGTGTAAAGTTAATGCTCTACTTTTAAAAGGCAGAGAGTTGTTGAAAGAGTTGTCTTGGAAGGAAACTTAGTGTGCATGCTATCACACATTAAGTATCAGGTGTGACAAATCTGGTGGCTTCTAATGTCCTTTTGTTCTTTAGCCAAAAGACATCAAAAGTAATCCACCTGCAGGCTTAAGTGAGTTTAATTAGATTTGACAGTTTAATAATGAGTACTGGGAGTGTCACAGGCTGTAAGTTGGCTGACAGTAAATGACTGTTGAGGTTAAACCTAGGTGTGGTTTCATTGCTTCTCTTGGTGAGTTATAAACCATTTCTAAGTGCAAGTTCAAAAAAAAGGGGGAGAGATTCACAACTAAGCTCAGAAAGAGAGACGAACACAAAAAAACTCATATGCATTTGTTTATGGCAGCTTTAGTGGCAGCAGTGTTAGTCGCTCAGTCGTGTCCGACTCTGCGACCCCACAGACTGTAGCCCGCCAGGCTCCTCTGTCCACGGGATTCTCCAGGCAAGAGTACTGGAGTGGATTGCCGTTCCTTCTCCAGGGGATCTTCCTGACCCAGGGATCCTCCCGCACTGATGGCAGATTCTTTACTGTCTGAGCTACAGGGATCCTATGGCAGCTTTATTTTTAATAACTAAAAGCTGAAAATAACCAAAAGTCCATCAGCTGATGAATGAATCGACAAAATGAAGTGCATTCATACAGTGACACTCAGCAGTAAAACAGAAATCCTCCCGCACTGATGGCAGATTCTTTACTGTCTGAGCTACAGGGATCCTATGGCAGCTTTATTTTTAAGAACTAAAAGCTGAAAATAACCAAAAGTCCATCAGCTGATGAATGAATCGACAAAATGAAGTGCATTCATACAGTGACACTCAGCAGTAAAACAGACTGCTGATGTGTACCACAACAGGAAGCTCAAGTGCATCATGCTAAATGAAGGACATCAGAAAAGACTACACACTATGTGGGTGATGATAGAAAAGCAAAGCTACAAGGACAGAACACAGATCAGTTGTTGCCAGGGCCTGGGGGTCAGAGAAAGGCATTGACCAGAGAGGGGTACACAGGTCCTTTTTGGGGTGATGGAAACCTTCTGCTTCATTATTTCAGTGGTGTTTGTGTGTACATTTGTCAAAATTCATCAAATTGTACTCTTATAATTGGTAACTTGTATTCTTATTCAGTGTAAATTATATTGCAAATTTAAAAACAAACACATTTACGGCAGCATGTTGAATGCCTTACAAAGTGACTAGTTCATTTGGGGAAATAATCATTTTTAAACTTTGAGAGCCTGCTTTTAACAAGATACTAACAGTATTTGTTTTTATGCTGAACCTGTATAAAATTTAGAGCCCTCAAATGTTTGCCTAGGATATGGTAAATGATTGGCTTACTTGAATATCTCATTGCATTTTTGCTTTCTCTTTACTTCTCTGCCCAATCTAGAAAAACTAATTGAGGGACTCACATCTCCTGACACTTCTCTTCTGCTCCCTGACCTCTTGCCTATGGCAGATCCTTTTGGTAGCACTTCTGATGCTGTGATTGGTAAAGTCATTCTCTCTGTGTCTTCTGTTGTGCATGACATGTGTGTCTGTTTCAAGAATGGCAACCCACTGGTTAACAGTTCCCTACTGAGTAACCGTGCAGAGGAGTAGAAATGCTGAAAAGCCTCCTCATGTTGAAGCATTGCCTTGTGCTGACCCAGAAGCCAGGGCTAGTTAATTTCCCTTGTTATCACTCCGAAGGAGTGTTTTCTCTGCCTCTCTGCAGCAGAAGGCAGGGCTGTTATTTATGCCTTTCTTGAAACACTGAGATTTATAGAGTGAATTTCTTATGAATGAAGGGGAATGTGGTGGTCTTTACCTGTAGCAGATTCTTCTTTAGAAGGCCTCTATATGTGCCAAATGTCAACAACTGAGAAGGCATTTGCCCCATGGTGAAGCACCAGGAGTAGAATCTTGATCTGGTGGCTTGATCTGCTTGCTTTTACATTTTCTTGTGCTCCAGCCACAAGGCAGGCAAGACCCATAAAATATCTGGAGTCCCTGTACTGTGGGGGCACAAAGGCCTAGAACTCAGAAATGCCATGGCCCTTCAGAGAGATGGGCCTCCAGCTGGGGGAGGTCGCATGGTAAAGAGTACCTCCAGCTACATCATGGCACGGAATTCAAGATGGACCAGTTGCCTTTGCAAGACACAGAACCTGTTTGCCCCTAAGTTTATCCCTTAAGAAAAGCACAATTCCCGGAAGACATTAACGTGCCTTCAGCCTGTGTCTTCTGACATGTAAGAGATCTGCTGGGGTGGCTCCTGTTCTGCATTTATTTATGAAAACTGAGAATCACCAAAACCGGTTAACCGCAGTAGTGCCTGCTTGGTCAGGGAAGCCCAGACACTCAAATCAGCAAAAAGAAAAGCATCTTAACGTGCTTTCCATCTTGCCCGAAATGGGCATTTTAGAGAAGTGCAGAAGAAAGCCTTTGCAGAGTCATCCCAAGAAACTTCTGATTCCCTTTTCCTCACCCTTTCCTCTCCTCTCTTAATGCTCTGTCACAAAAGAAAAAGCTGACGTTGCTGTTGAGAGTCTGATACCAGGACTGGAGCCCCCGGTGCCTCAGCGCCTCCCATCTCAGACGGAATCTGTGACCTCGAACCGCACAGGTCAGTCAGGGGTATCTACAGCTGCAGGGACCGGTCAGTGCCAGCAGCGCTGAGTCAAATGTTCCACCTGCAGCCAGTGGTCCTGGGCTTATTTATTTCTCAGCCTGGTTAGTTCCTCCCACAATGATGCTCTGCATCACTGTAGCTCCAGCTTCTAGAAAGTTGAGGGATGTGTTTCCTTGGTAAAGAGTGGAGCACTTTTTGAGGCTGTGTTCTCTATAGAGTGATTCCTGAGCTTTCTTTCATTTCAGTCTTAAGAATTTTTTTACTGGTTCAGGTTCCCTCTACTTTTTTAATGAAAGAACTGTGCTGTAAGGATACCCTTAACTCCTCCAGGGTACTGAGCAGTCTCTCTCTCTCAACAGTATCTGTCGTGTCCATGGGAACTCATGCTGTATGTTAACATTCTGTTCCCAGCCCAGAGCTTTGATCATATCTAGATGATTTGTTATTAAGTTGTAAGCAAAATTGAAATCTTCCCTAGTTTTGTCATTGCTTTTAACCCAATTTCAAAGTTCACTCTTAGTAGAATTCCTTAACTACAGTTCCTTAAATAGAGATTTGATAACCTTCATTTTGTTGAGTCCATAATTACCTTGATAAAAGTGTCCACTTCGCCAACTTGGAATAGAAAAAATTAAAAGTCTGGGAAATATGAGAATAAACTCAACCAGGTTAAAAAAGAATTAAGATAGGAAACAATATAGTTCTTTTTCTTGTGCTTGTTTGGCTGTTTTCTCCTAGAAAACTTCTGCAGAAAACAATTCATATGTTGAAATACTTGGAACTCTGAATTTTATCTTTCCTCTGTTCCTTAACTAAAAGCAAAGTCATGTGCTCAGAGGAGCAGTTCAAATTTTAAAAGTACCAATAAGAGACAAGATAATTCTGGTTTGAACGGGCATTGGGTTTAGTTCTAGAAGGTGCTGTCTAATCAGGTCATATTCTGCTAATAATAAGCCAGGGACAACCCACTTCTTGTCAGCTTGGATACCTCATCCTATAATAAATGTTTTCTATGAACTTTTAGGAAAGATTTAAGTGAAACTCTTTAGCTGCAGGGTCCTTTTTCCCAAACAGCGCTTGCTGAGAACTGAGTTGGCAAAGTTTTATTGGCATCCAAACCATTTACTTGCTTAACCAGTAACCTCCAAGCAAAAAATTCTTCCATATTTATGTATTACTGTTAAGAGAAGTTTAGAAATACATGTTTCTATAGATGAAAATCCAGAGTGCTTAACGTGTTTCTTTTGGTTTTCTTCCTCCCGCCTTGGCTCATATGTATAATATAAATGCAATAACTCAAAAGCTAAGACCTAACCGGTGATATTGTTGTGTGTGCCATTTAATGCCATCACTGACCTGGGATGCTGTTAATCTGGACTCAGATTCTCTCACCGGGGAAGATTCCCTGATTGATTGCTCTCTGCTTTCTAACCCCACTACTGACCTTCTGGAAGAGTTTGCCCCCATAGCCATCTCTGCTCCGGCCCATAAAGGTAAACACTTTTCCTCTCCTCGAGCCCACATGTATCCTTAGAGGAGAAGAGAATTTCCCTTAACAAAAGTCTTTGCTAGTGAAGTTTTCTAACCTCCTTGAGTGGAAAACTCGAGTTTGTACTCTTAGCCCCTGTGTTAAAGTTCCTTTCACTAAGAATATTTAATCAGGCTGGGATGGCAGATTGTGGAGGTGTGGATTTCTCAGTCACCTCTAATGCAGATATCCCATGCTTTCTCGTAAAGACACAGCTACATGCCTTTGTAGTCAGCTCAGGGAGATGACTGACTGTCCACGAACTGACTCTGATTAGATACTAGTTGGCCTTAGAACTTAAAACTGTTTCATTAAATTGGATTTCAAGTTTTTTGGTAGTGATTAATAAAGAAAAAAGCACTGTTCCTCAAAAGTCAGTCCTCAAAGATTGAACTCAGAAAAGGTTTGCATTTTAGTTAACCTTGGAGTCATGATTAATTACTAGATTTCTCTTTCTGGTCTACTATTTTTATTTCTTTGTCTTGTGTCAATACTGGTTTGAACTTCTGTTGGACAGAAAAATAGCTTGAATTGAGTTCTGTTCATTGAGTGGTGTTTGTGAGAGTGGCAGACACGGAACATGGGCATCCAGTAAACTTCTTTCTGGGCTCAGACAGTGAAAGTGGTTTTCTAGAAGGAGCAAATACATATAAAAGGAACAGCTGTTAAGTCCTTTCTGAAGGAAATGTAGGAAGGAAGCCTCCCTGATATGACTGAAAAATAGTTAGCCTTTAGTTTGCAATGGTAATAGCTGAGTTTTTGTTTTTATCCTTGATAGCATCAAAATGACTGTGTTTTTATAGAACGTGTAGTGACAGGTTTCCTATTTAGCCAATTATGTCTGACAGGAGTGTGTCAGCTGTGATGCATAATTACAGAGAAGCATCACTTGCAAAATTGGTGCTCAGCTAGCACTTGCTTGTAGAATGGAGAAGAATTTCTAGCAAACTTCTGTGTTAAATCTCAGTGCATGCGATCTTATGCCCCAGTATTCTTGGAACATCAGAGTTTGAAAGTCTGTTTTCCCAATCACGGGGCAGTGTGTCCTTTCAGAAGTATTTTGTTTTGTTTTGTCTGTGTATGGCAGGCTATGGTCCATAGGATCGCAAAGGGTCGGACACAACTGAAGTGACTTAACACTAGCACATACAGTGATTACTTCTTAAAGGGCAACTAATTATCTCCCTGCTACCTCTGGTTTTGAGTTTTTCTAATGTTGTTAGTCCAGCCTCTGTTAGCTCAATGAAGAAGATAAATGACTAACTCCCATGCCTTTATGAATTACTGATGTTGAAGAGATCTTTCACAATAAGTGTATTTAATGACCATATAAAGGTCGGGAGAACTCTTCCTGTAACCCTTCTCCCTTCTCATTTATAAAAGTCCTAACATTTCTAGCTCTAAGGCATTTTTTTTTTTCTGTGTCCTCAAGTTTTCCAGCTTTACTACTTTTATTTCAACTCGGGAGAATAAGCGTTTTCATCTTTAAAAGCAACAGTGATTGTGCAGTTGCCTCTAATGTACTCTCTCATTTGCTGATCTCTACCTCTGTTGTTTCTGCTTGTGTGCTTGCGTTCTGTGTTAAGCTGCGGAAGACAGTAATCTCATCTCAGGTTTTGATGTCCCTGAGGGCTCGGACAAGGTGGCAGAAGATGAGTTTGACCCTATTCCTGTATTGATAACCAAAAACCCACAAGGTAAGAAAGAGAGGCTGGGGAAAAGAAAAGAGCTTGATATCAGGTCTCTTCAAAATAGTAATGTACCTAATGTAGAAAGGTGGGGAAAGCATTAACATTTAATGAAAGAAATTGGGGGTAATAACAATCATTGTGGGCTGGACCAGTATAGATAGTTGGAAGTACACATAAAGATACTAATATAGGTATCTTAAAGCATGACTGTGGTATTTATTTAGAGAGAAGGAAAATATTTAATAGTTTGACTAAAAGCTGGTTTTTACCAAGTATCAACTAAAAATAGTGATCTTCAGTAAATGGAAACTTGAAGATCTATATCAAAAAATGAACTGAACATTTTTTATCATAATGAGAACAATCTGTGATAAATACTCTTCCCAAAGAGATTAATAATGGTGCTTTGACACCATTTTGCATCTTTTAGACATTTGTGGAGTATCCTTTTTTTCCTCTTTGTTACTTGAACATGCCATAAAGCACTGAATTGCCATAAGACCATCTATGTATTCTTAAAGCATGTTTTTATTGTAGTAGTCTTAATAACTACTTCCTCCCCACATCAAAAATTACTGATTTTTACTTTATCAGGGGAGTGAGTTGATATTATCTGGAAATTATGTACAGCCAGCAGTTCTCAGGCAAAATAGATACTCGTTTGAAAATAGCATGCTCTTTGCAAGATCTCCTGCCTACAGTGTGGTGTGCACACAGTGCCTGAACTTTTGGTGGGAGGTGGTGGATAACTAATTTATAGGTTTAAAAATTAACATGTAAGAGTTTTCAAAATGTAAATTGTTGCTCCTCCAGGATTTTTTTGTTTTGATTTGGTTTTTTTCTCCTTTGCTTATTCTGCACATCTAAACCTTAACCCTCTGTGTTTTGTACTGAATTCCTATCTCTCCACTTCCAGGTGGGCACTCTAGAAACAGCAGTGGGAGCTCTGAGTCCAGTCTTCCCAACCTAGCCAGGTCTTTGCTGCTGGTGGATCAGCTCATAGACCTGTAGCCGTGACCCAGTAGCAGATGCAGTTCTGTAACCTTCATACCGTAATACACATTTTCATTACGGAGTTATAAGAAAATGATTTTTTTTTAATCTGCAAATAAGGGGCCCTCTAGCCCTGATCTTCTATCCCTTGCCTTCTCCCTTAGAAATGATAAGGAAAGAAAATCACTTTGGCCCTCCAGATACTCTTTGGCCAGTTCCTCCCTGTTAGTTTGCTGTGTTTTCTCATTACCCTTCTTCAATAGCATTATCTTACATCAAGCACTAGATGCCATGAGCTTCACCTCTGCTGGAATCGACTCCACCACAAGCTTAACTGTAACTGAAACTAGTGAATTGACACCTTTGTCTCATTCTTGCTAGGAATGGCCTCCCAAATCGATCCTCCCAACCCCATCTCCTCTGGCCAGATGCTGATGAATGTGTTTCTCTGTTTTTGCTTTTCTATCCTGCTGCATTATCCTGAGGACATGGCTTCTTCAGTTGGTCTTGACTCTAGGCAGTAACCTAGAGATGGGTGTGTGGTTTAAGAGAGGATAAAACTGACTGATGGTTTATGTCCGGAAAGAGAAATTGAGCCCAGCTCTAGCCAACCAACTCTGACCTTGTTTGATCATAGACTTAGCCAAGAGATTTAACACCCCATGCAACCTGCCCAGCATCCTTCCAGCATTCTGGCTTCCACTGAACCGTGATTTCTCAGATCTGGAGACGTGACCGCAAGTACTTGAGATCCTTGGATAAAATGTGTACATTATATAAATTCCAAGTATTGCTCGTCCTTTTAGTGTTTAACTGTCCCAAGCTGGGATCTCAGAATTAGACCAAAACAAGACAATATGGTAATATGATACCTTTTATTAGAAGACTTTTCACTGGGGGGTGGATGAGGGAAGGGAAGGAATTGTAGCAGAAACAGATGTATTTTTCTTGTGATTTTTATTTTGAATCAAATATTGTAAATTGTGTATAAATGAAGACACTGAATAGTTCTGTTTCCACTTGGCGTTCAAGTCCGATATCAGGTGTCTGTACAGGGTTTTGATCTCTTTCCCTTGTATAACTAACTACACAGCAATCCTACAGTGTAACATATGGGATCATTTTGAATAGACTTGTGTGTTGCTATAAGCTTTCAGCAGGTCCTCTGTCTTTGTAGAATAAGCATGTTGTTTATTTTCAGATAATCAGAAATAAGTATGCAGACACACTAGGCACAATTTGACTCTGGCTACTTACCTTTCTTTCTCTCTGATGTTTGAACTAAAGGACACAGCCAGTGAAATATGTTCAGTTGGTTTTCCTTGGCTTCTTAGATTAAAAAACAAAAAGCAGTTTCTCACTAACCTTAGGATATTGTTCATAAAATAAATAAAGGCCCCTGCACTGACGTGACAACATGCCTCATGATCACCCTCTGTACATGTCCTTCCTCACTAAAGTATATTTTTTTCCTTACATGCAAAGCAGTTTTATAAAATCACCCTTTGAAAAGTGGGCACAGAAAACCCCATTTGGTTCTCTTCCTAAAGTGCCATTTCCACAGTCAAAAGGGAACCTGTTAGCTGATCAGATTTGTACCAATAAAATTCCAGGTCCATTTGCTTGTTTCCCCGTCTAGTACTTCTATTTCTGCTTTCTCATGTTTGCACTTTAAGGGGAAAAAAGAAAGCTGAACAGCAACAACAGCCTGCAACACACTGTACTTTAGAGGTCAAGCCTCAAAAGCCTTTGAAAGGCAGCAGAGGAAAAGTCAGAACTTTTCAGTTTTCCTTCTGGCTTTAAGTACTTCATGCCAGCTGAAACTAGATGCATAATGTACAGTCCTCTGTTAGGATAATGAATCATTTCCAGAATTGAGGGAGGTACAACCTTCCTACTGAGAGTTAAAAAAGATATGCTTGAAAAGCTCTCCTTGATTGGACAGTGAAAATGGGACTTGGTTTGCCCTTTTATGGACAGGATTATTACTGAAGATCAAAATGGTGTTCTTTTTCCCAGACATAGAAAGAATATGTAAATGAAGGAGATTGTTTATTTTTAAATAAGAATAATGTTTTATGCCTACGTTTTCCAATCTGATTTTTTTCCATACATACATGTTAGAAATACAGTGAAATATCTAGCTTCCTAATGTAATTGAAGCCACGAAGAGTACAGTTTAGAAATTAGCTGTCTCTCTAATGTCCTTTTCATGTATTACTGATAATTACATCGAGATATAGTCATCTGGCTCAATAAAGCTTAATAGAGAATGTTAATGAAAATGAACAGACTAGAAACCAGAGAGACTGGGTAGAGAAAGGAAGCCTGAGGGGGATAATGACATGAAATTATCTTGAGTTTGTTCTTTAGGAGTAAGGCTTTAAAAGATAGAACTATTTTTCTGTTAAAGAAAACGGGAGTGACTCTTTATTGGGGCCTCCTTTTGTTTATAGCACCATCCCTGAGCTAAAAGGGTTTGAGATGAGCATAGTGTGCTAATAATTGATAGAACTTTGAAACTGTAGACTGAGCTACAAGAGGGACCTCAGAGATTATTTTGGTTCATCCACTTCATTTCATAGATATGGGTGATGGGAGAAGAGATCCGGGCAGGAGGCCCCCTGGAAGCTCCTCCTGACCTTTGCCAGTCCCTGGCCAAGTGGCCTTCAGCAGGAGCTTCACTTAGAACTGCTGCTCCTTACTACAGTGATGACTTTGGACCAGATGGTTTTTAAGATTATAGAATTCTAGGGTTCTCAGTGTTTATTAGGATGCTTTAGGAGGACTATGAAGGATTTAGATAATCCTGATGTCCTTCAGTTATCTTCCATAGCTCTTACTATAGTAGTATTTATATTTTAGAGAATTACAATAGGCTTTCGCTAACCTGGGTTGCTCTCTTGGTTATCTGAAGAGACCCCTAAGTCATCCCAGAATGTTGGACATAGATTTTCCTTTTTTTAATATTACACACATGCACCTACCTATTCTAACAGCATCAGATTTCAATTATTGTAAACTGTGTAATCAAGGATCTGCTGTTTTAAAATGGACAAATCTGTAAGCATATATTTCTGATTTACTTTTATTCCAACTGTGCAAAATAGTAACTAAACCAGAAAACATCACAAATTGGATCCCCCCCCTTTACAGCATTCAGATAACTAGATCACCAAATTCAAGTCCCAGTGAAAACACAGGCCTCAGAAGAGATAAGGTTTAAACGGACACTTGTGAATATGATTATAGTTAGTGATTTCTTTAGCAGACAGATCAGAATTGTGACATCTAATTGAGTGTTCCCTTCAAAGGCATCTAGTTTTACTTGGGAAAATAATACTTATTTTAATGATGCTGCCACCATTTATTTTAAAAATATAAGAAAATCAGTTGCATTATTATCTAATTAGTATCTCAGCATCTGAACCTATGCTCTTACCCTTTTTTTACCACTCTTGGTTCTAAGTAACATTTGATGTTTCCAAAAAAGCAAAACCACTCCCCTACACTGAAGAGGTGGTTACAGTGGAAGGTAGTCAGAAGAATACCCACTGAAAATTCCCAGAGAATGGAATTTCAGTCTTAATCTCTTTAATATTCTGAATAAAGGAACTTGTGTGATTTTGCCTGTGTTTAGTATGGCTTAGAATATTGAAAAATACGGGTTTTATAATACCTCTGAAAGAGATTGTCAGTTTGTTTAATGTCACTGGATACTGGACTTGCCTCTTCCCAAATGAGAATTATGGAACTTGGATTGCTAATAATTACAGGGAAACAAACCCAGGAAAGAACTTGTTTTTCTCAAGATGAACTATTAGTGTTGTTTCCAATCTTTTTGGGGGTGCTCCTCATGACAAATTCAAACCAACACAGCTTTCCCCCCGGGTCAGGAACAGTTCTCCCTTCAGCAGGGGGGAAGGAGGGGACTTTTGGGGTTGACCTCAGCCCAGCGGTATGGAAGCCTGTGAAGTCAGCTAACAAGATACACCCTGTAGATACCTTCGGCCAAAACAAAGTCTCCCATGCTGATATTTATCTGTAGTTCCAGGAGTCTGTAACTTTCTCAGTCTATAAGATTCAGCATTGTGTAGCCATGCACTTAAAGCTGGGAGATAAAAATGACAGAATTGCCCCCAAAGTATTGAATTCAGCTAATCAGAGACTGCCAGATAAAGAAATTGTTAGATGGATATTTAACATGATAGGTTTACTGAAACACTCCAGATATTACAAAGCTATCTTTTACTCCTCTCAAGAGACTGTAGTTTTACCAACACAAAGTTAGCCTTTTCCTTTTCCCCACTAATGATGCTCCTGGAGCTGGATGTGCTTGGATTTCTTGAGTCAGAATGAATCCCAGATGGCCTCCATTTCAAGTAACTGTAACATGATACTATTTTGTTTGTCTTGAGTTTCCTTTCATGATGATCAGGGAGAGAGGTTCTGGGTCAGAGCTGACCTATGCAGAAACCAAGTGGTGATGTTGCTAGAATGGAAGGTGTCTCCTTGGTTCCCACTCTGATGTAGTGGTCTCAGTTCACTCTTTCCCTGGGAGTCTCCTTGCCCTGTTGCACACCCCCCTCGTCAAGTATATGTGTATTTACCATAAACCTTCTTCCTGTCCTCCCCAAGAAGACAAAGCAAACAGAGGTACATGAAGCTATCTTATACAGTAAAAAATGTGAAATTTGAACATTGCTACGCAAGTATTGTATAAAAAAAGTCTGTAAAACAAATTTCTTATGTAAACATACAGGAAAATAAAGACTTTTATCTGTTCAACGGGGAGCATGATGTTCAGAGCTATAAATAACCTACAATAGCTGCTCTTTTCTTGATCTGAAAACCCACGTTTTTACCAAAAGGATTTAAACACATTGTTGAGTGACAACAAGCACCTGTGCACGAATACCGTGCAAACACACCTGAGAGGCGTGCCGAGGACGTTTTAATCTGTGCACGAGTACCGTGCACACACACCTGAGAGGGGTGCCGAGGATGTTTTAATCTGTGCACGAGTACCGTGCACACACACCTGAGAGGCGTGCCGAGGACGTTTAATGAGTCCTGGCTTCCCTGGCTTCACCTGCGGTCATGGAGATGAAAACCCCCGTGAGCCTACATTTGATACGACCAGACAGAGCTGTAAAAGGGAGCACATGTTTGCAGCTACCCTCCTTGAATTTAATCTTTGATGCACCCAGGGCAATTTAGTTAAACATTTTNCGAGTACCGTGCACACACACCTGAGAGGCGTGCCGAGGACGTTTAATGAGTCCTGGCTTCCCTGGCTTCACCTGCGGTCATGGAGATGAAAACCCCCGTGAGCCTACATTTGATACGACCAGACAGAGCTGTAAAAGGGAGCACATGTTTGCAGCTACCCTCCTTGAATTTAATCTTTGATGCACCCAGGGCAATTTAGTTAAACATTTTGTGTTGGCAACAGCCGTTTTATGCCCAAGGAGAAGTCTCTCTCATTTAATTGCCCCATTGGCTTGAGAGACACAGCATCGCTAGCCAGTGTTGGCTCCCAGGCATAGGTTTTAGTGCAACTCCAGAGCATATGGTAGAACCAAGTGCTTGATCTTATTATGTGAGCAAAAGGTCACGGAAATTATACATTTGAAGTACATCTCCTGATTCCCTGATTCAACTCTGAAAGAATGTGGATTTCATTTGGTGCTGCATTTCTGAAGTTCTTGGGAAGGAATGTATTTTGCTTTCTATTTGCTGACTAACTGAATGAGAAGGTTTTCCAGTACTCCCAAGGCTCCAGTTTGGGGCAAGAAATATGTCTCTGGTGCTTCTAATTGTTATTTCACTTTATAGTACGGGAGAAAGTGAAATTCTGGTCATCTATGATATATGGCACTCAGGAAGATCCAGCCTGAAATTACAGACTTCAGATTTTGATTTTTCTTTTTTAAGGGAACACTGGCCTTCACTGTGTTAACGAGGTAACCTATTCTAAATCATTCAGCACTTTTGAATTGCTTGGGAAATTAAGGGGGAATTGGTGAGAGTCTTTGCAAAATCATCAGGTACTTGTGGTTAAGTCTTTCCTTCAAAGCATATACGCTCTTTACTGAAACTGATATAGTCTGCTGCTGCTGCTAAGTCACTTCATTCGTATCCAACTCTGTGCGACCCCATAGACGGCAGCCAGCCAGGCTCCCCCGTCCCTGGGATTCTCCAGGCAAGAACACTGGAGTTTGGAGCTTCAAAATAGACTAAAATAGAGTTATCCCTAGTGGAAGCGTTGAAACAGTGTGCTTGACCTTAACCTCTCACATAGTCCCTACATCAAAGCAAGAAAAAGAAGTGTATTTTGACTTTTTGCTTAATTTAATGTGCTAAACCAAAAAAGAGAGAGACATGACTTAATTTGAGAGAATTAGAACAAAATGCCCCACCTTAAACTTCATAATAGGGAAGATCCTTATGCTTGATAAGAGAGACCCTGCCTCTGTGAGGTCAGGTCCTGGGGTTTAGCCCAGCCACCCCGCCCCATCACCCCATACCCCAAGAACAACTGGCTAGCTTTTTGAGTTTTATGGTCACAGGATGTCTGCTCTGCATAGCCATTGGTTTGCAAAGGAAATGGGCCAAGACACTGAGGTTAAATTAGTGTAAATCTTTCATCACTCACAGGCAGACGGCTTCCAACGTGTTTTTCTGACAGTACAAGGCTATCTTCACATAGAAGGACTGTTCACCCTGAAAACATATGCTTTCCCTTCCTACAATAACACATTCATATTAAGGGGAAAAAAAAAAAGAAACCCTCTAACCGCCAACCAGATTTAATGCCTGTCTTCTGTTTACAGTTATTTAGAATTCCTCCTTCTCTTGACTGCTTTGTTTCTTGTGCTGCCGCTACCAAAATTCCCTGCGGGGATGTGATGTCTGCACACCTTATGCCCACCGCTTGTCTCTGGTCTCCAGAATCCCGGGCTTGGAGAGTTGCAAAGGGCAGTTGCTCTCAGCCTTGGTCATACTCCACCTCCTCTAAAAAGAATGGAAAGGTTAACAGATTGGGCCTTTTCAGGAGAATCCTTTAAATGTACTTTTCTAATCCTATAGAGCAGAGTCATGCTCAGAGATCAAATAGGTCTGGTCTTGTTTTGAAGAGACTAGTTATCCCGTCATACTTAATGTTACAGTATTTTTGTGACTGTGTATATTTTTTAAAAATTGTTGCAAACTTTAGGTATGATTTTCCTATCATTCACTATGAAAGTCATAGAATATGCTCTGAGTTGGCAGATTTACAGTCGACTTGACCAAGAACTCACTTTTTAACAGAAATAGTTTATATAGGCTAGGAATGCCCTTCCAGCCTCTCCAACTCTGGATATGGGCGCTCCTACTTGGTACCTTCCAGCTCTCAAAATGTCATCTAATTCTGCAGGCATCCAAGACGCCCACGTTCTATAGGTAACTGCTTTTAGGAGGTCTGTACTTACAATTTGATTTGACTGCATTCCATTAAAATTTCTCCCAAACACTAGCTCCAGTCAAATTAGTGCTCATTTTCATTGTTGGTCCATATGGTGGCCAGAGTTGGTCATTGGTTTAACTAAATGTGTCAGTTCTTTCCTGCGAGATATGTTGCTCTCCCACAGAACTGCATTAGCACTTAGGGTTGTTTTCGGAGATGAGAAGCCATGCCTTAGTTTTGAGAACTAAAACCTTTGTACAGCTGATACTGTGTTAGAAAGTGGTTCAGGGAGTTTGGAAGGGGTGGTTCCTACCACTTTGCTTAGCAAATCTTAATTTGGAAAACTTCCCTGCCCTATTGCATTTTGATTTTCCTCCCAGATACCATCATCTGGGGATCACTGTGACAGATCTAATATCAGTATGCTTGCTTGAGAGGTCAGAGTTACGTCCCTTCACATATAATGCAAGGGAGAGAAGGTATTCCATTTATTTCCTGTTCACATGTTAAAATTGCGGTGCAAGGAAACATTTATCCTCTTCAAAAACTTCAGAAAGTCTTTTGGCACCAGTAAAGAGTTTAACTTAAAGACTCTCTAAATTGAAATTTACCAAATACATTCACAGTTTTAGAAAGAGAAGGGGTGGGGGGGCACCTTTGTTTCCAAAAACAATACTTAAAGTCAGAATTGTTTAAAAAGAAGCACTAAAATAAAAAAGCACTGCTAAAAAAAATTACAGGATTCAGAGAAACATAGTATTTTTGTACAATATCTCCGAAAATGTTCAGATCGCTCTCTACATCTCTTTACAATGTAATGTCTCTAAGTAACTGGTTTCCCAATAAATTGATTTTGATGCTGCTTCTGCTGTGTTCTGTGTGCTTAATTCAAGCAGAAACTTTAGCAGGGGAAAATTAGCAGATGTTTCTACTAGCTAATGGTTTGCATAGAAGGGGAGAGGGTAACGTGGGGAGAGGATGATTGAATTACCTCTGTACAGAGGTTCTGAATCATCTATAGAATCCGAATCATGGTACCTGTAAATTTCTTCCCGTGGTGGGTTGGAAACCCATGATGACATGATACCTCTGCCCCCAATCACCCTTTTCTCTGGATTCTTCTTGCTTAGTTACATATGCCTTTTTCCTGCCCTCTTGCTAACATGTGCCCAATGACATACTTCTAACCTGCTAATATTTTTGGAAGGTAAGCTCTCTTGCATTCTGATAATTGTCTGTTTGATCTTGAAAGCCAGAGCACTCTGAGGCACCTCTACCTAGATAGAAATCGATTAGCATATTAGTTTGCAAATACTTCTGTAATTACCTGTGCATTTTCCTCCTTTTGCTTAAAGAAGCTTATGATGGATTCATTTAAGCAGAGGAGATCTTTGCTAACTTGGAAGACTGAAAACAAAATTCCAGGGCAACTCCAGCTGAAGGTGATTTGTTTAATGTGATATTGATTATTAACTCCCCTTTGAAAAGTGCCTTCAGCATTCATATTTGGGGCTCTCTTATACTCTTTGAGTAGTGCTTATGATGTCAGTCATCAAGTAATTGTGTATTTATCAGGGAGCCATGTTCTGCTTTTTTTGGAGGAGGGGGTGCAGTTCTCAATCACAGGCAGGGGGGACCACACATCAGATCTGAACTGAGTTTGTCCCCAGACAGTATCTCTGCATCAGCCGGAACTGTCACGGTAGATGTGGAGATGAAGGACTGGGTTTCTCATTCCATCCAGAGCCAGTCAGGTAGAGCAGGTGTCAGTGCCTGGCCCCACGCGTGCAGGAGCATTGCATAGTTAACGCTGAATGTCTGTGTGCCTAACACCTTCATCTCCTCTCCTCCACATTGTTCCTCATGTTCCGAAATGTGAGACCGTGATTGGTTGTGTTCCAATTTGTGTGCCGTTTCCTTGCCTGACTTCTTGTTCTGTTTTTCCTTTCTCCATTTTCAACATCCATTATTTGGTCCCACAATGTTCCTGCCGCGGGTTGACCATTGAGTGTTCCAAGGAGCATTGAATGGACCAGTGCATTAATTCTGCATTTTGTGCTTTTCTAGGTCTCCAGAGAGAGCCCATTCCCTCTCCTGTAATAACTGTAGAGCACTTTAAAGAATCGACGGGTGTTAAAGGCCTTCCCCTGTACCCGGACCCCTCCCGGCTACCTGGCACGAAAACTCAGAACAGTTTAGAATCTGACTACTTGGCCCGAGATGGCCCTTCCAGCAACAGCTCGTTCCACAGCAGCGAAGAGGAGGGGACCGACCTCGAGGGGGACATGCTGGACTGCAGTGGCTCTCGCCCTCTGCTCTTAGAGTCAGAAGAAGAGGATGAGAGCTGCAAGCCTCCGCAGGGGAAGCTGGCAGGAGCCACTCCCTTCACTCAGCCGGAGGTCACTCCCGCACAGGCCAAGGCCTCGCAAGGTGGGAGGAAGAACCAATTCGGAGCCCTCGCTCAGCCAACCGCTGATGGACTCGGTGAGCCAGATGTGTTCGCCACTGCACCCTTCCGGAGTTCAAGGGTTCCCGCTGATGACATTTTTGCCAAAGCCCCCTTTGTCTCCAAGGGCAACGTGGCCCCTTCCCAGCCAGAGGAGACGGATGTGTTCTTGAGAGCTCCCTTTACCAAGAAGAAAGGCATGGAGGAGTCAACAGTTGCCCAGAGCCCCGCCCAGGAGCAGCCCGGTCTCCTCAGTCAGACCGATGACATCCCTCTGCTCCCGGGCCTCGATCGAGCCGTGTACCCGTCCGCCCGAGCTCAGTATTCCATGGCGGGCTTTGCCCAGCCGTCTAACCTCCCCTCCCATCCTGTACAAGCAGCAGACCATCTTGACAGCATCTCTTCCAGGGGCTCCGCCCTGGAATCTGGGGCCCATCCTAATGACAGAAACAAAGGACCTCAGGCCCAGAAAGAAGCTGTCTCAGGCCCCGTGGCAGGCAAACCATTCCGCCCCCAGTCTTTGTCCAAATATTCCCGTCACTATAGCCCGGAAGATGAGCCGAATCCAGAAGCCCAGCCCATCGCTGCCTACAAAATTGTTTCGCAAACCAATAAGCAGTCGATAGCTGGCTCCGTTTCCATCACATCCCTTGCCTCCAGGACTACGGAGCTGCCAGCTGCTGATCCTTTTGCTTTAGCACCCTTTCCTTCGAAATCAAGCAAACAGAAACCTTAGGAGCTGTGCCTGAGCCTCAGGCCCCTGTCTCTACCCTACCCTCAGTACCCACCACATCACTCCCAGCTGAGCATTCCTGAGAAGATTTATATCAGTTATTCTCTTTCAGTTCCTTGAGTCAGAGCAGAACTTCTTGAGTCAACAAACTCAGTCGAGGTGATACTTTGTTGAAACTCCCTTAAGTTATGCTCATTGCTTTTGTTTTTATTGATTTCTGGACTTTCGGTGAGTGTGTCCATCTTCACCTCCACCCAGAATTCTGCTTTCTGTTGTGTGCCTAGAAACTGTTTTAATCTCAAACTGCTTGTCAGTAAATCCAGAAATAACTTCCCAAAGGGGCCATGGTATTGCTACTTTGATTCCTGTAGTTCCTGTTCTGAGTCATGTCTAATGAGGAATTAAGATGAGTTCCTCCCAGACTTGGTTTCATACTCTTGAAAAGGGTACATTTCAGGAAAGAAATACAAGATAAAAATTCTGCTCATCAAAAGGAAGTGTGATCCCGAAGATACTAATCATTCCTCTAAAACCAGCAACTCTAGAAAGCTTCTCTGGATCTGAGTCTGTGTAGGCCACCCTGGTCCTCATGCATGAGTGTCGGTGGGTGTGTAACATGTGTTAGATCTTTCCTTTGTAGAAATGCAAACAGATGAGATTTCTGTGCTGGTGTCTAATAGTGTGGAGCCTTCTCCCACGTGCACACTTTAAAAATTCATGTCAGTGCTCAGCTGTGCCTGTAGCACAGGAAACGTTCTTTAGGTAAATCCTGTCCCACCTTGCGTACCTCCTTCTGTTTGCACAGGAAACGTTCTTTAGGTAAATCCTGTCCCACCTTGCATACCTCCACAATCACTCATTTGCTGGTATTTGTTTTCCTAACCTAACTTACTTGAACCCTGTTTTTAATGCATTCTTTTCTCATGGCAAAATTTAATTTATATGGAATGAGTAGTAAAATCCTGCTGAAATGGAATTTTTAAAGTAGATTGTTTTTCCCTTTAGAATTTGCTATTAACAAATTTCATTTACAAAGTCTTGAAAAATTAACTGTCCTTAAACAGTTTCCCTGAGAACAGTAGAAAAGAACACCTTGTTACAGTTCCAACCACTGGGTTTGGGATCTAAGTAATTTAAAAAAGTACTCAAGTAATTTAAAAAATCTTGGGTCTGAGCACTCCATGCTGTCATGAAATTAATTGATCATGAGACTAGGCTACAAACTAGATTTGCTTTTTGTTTTCCCACATCCTTGTCACCTTCGCCTGCCCCTTGAGGAAGTAGAAACCTGAGACATGTAAGTTTGGGAGAATGGAAAAGAGCTGAACCAGTCAGCCATGAGAACCTCTCCATTCTTTGTCCCCTTGGATGGTGAAGCAGGTCAGATAGACTTGTGTTTTTGAAATGTCTTCTATTTCTGGAAAACTCTGAGTTATTCTTGACTGTTCTCATCCCCTTTATTATTAGTGCCTTAAATTGAAACTTACATCTCAGTGGGAAGATTTCTGCTGAAGAAGTTCATGTTCCAACTTGAAAGTTTCCTGTGACTGGTAGTAAATGTTCATGATTTCTTCGTTAGCTGGAGAAGTTAGAAGAGTTGCTCACCAACCAAGATTAATGACTTAAGAATTATGAGAAATTCATCCGAGAATCAAGTCTGAATACCAGATTCGATTGCCATTGACTAAATGTCATATTTTAAAATTTGAAATTCTGGGATCTTGACAGTAAAATATAAACAGATACTTCTCAAGACTTTTTCTAATTCAGTCTCCACCTATTTCAGCTGTCCAGGTTAAAAGGTAAATAATTGGCAGTGGATCAGGGCTCCTGGCCGTGGTTTTTCCAACTGAGGCTTCAGCAGTGCCGGCCCTTCACTTTTGGGGATGCTAAATGTTCACTGGGCTTTTCTCCCAGTGATCATTTCTGAATTTTCTGTGTAACAGTGGATGTTGAGTTATCTTTCCAATTGACTGATTTTGGCTCACGAGTATGAAACTTTCCACCCCAAATTCTTACCTGCATCATTATCAGTTACAGTCAGCACGAGCAGGAGTGAAAGTTGCGTTCAGTCGCTCAGTTGTGTCCAACTCTGCGACCCCATGGCCTGCAGCACGCCAGGCCTCCCTGGCCACCACCAACTCCCAGAGCTCACTCAGACTCATGTCCATCGCCTCAGTGATGCCATCCAACCATCTCATCCTCTGTCCTCCCCTTCTCATCCCGCCTCCAATCTTTCCCACCATCATGGTTTTTTGAAATGAGTCAGTTCTTCGTATCCGGTGGCCAAAGTTTTAGAGTTTCAGCTTCTGCATTAGTCCTTCCAATGAATATTCAGGACTGATTTCCTTTAGGATGGACTGGTTAGCTGTCAAAGGGATTCTCAAGAGTCTTCTCCAACACCACATTCAAAAGTATCAATTCTTCAGCACTCAGCTTTCTTTATAGTCCAACTCTCACATCTATACATGACTACTGGAAAAACCATAGCTTTGACTAGATGGAACTTTGTTGACAAAGTAATGTATCTGCTTCTTAATATGCTGTCTAGGTTGGTCATAACTTTTCTTCCAAGGAGCAAGCGTCTTTTAATTTCATGGCTGCAGTCACCATCTGCAGTGATTTTGGAGCCCCCCAAAATAAAATCTTTCACTGTTTCCATTATTTCTCCATCTATTTGCCATGAAGTGATGCAGCCAAATGACATTATCTTAGTTTTCTGAGTGTGGAATTTTAAGCCAGCTTTTTTACTCTTCTCTTTCATCAAGAGGCTCTTTAATTCTTCTTCGCTTTCTGCCATACGTGTGGTATCATCTGCATATCTGAGGTTATTGATATTTCTCCCGGCAATCTTGATTCCAGCTTGTGCTTCATCCAGTCCAGCATTTCTCATGATGTACTCTGCATAGAAGTTAAATAAATAGGGTGACAATATACAGCCTTGACGTACTCCTCCTATTTGGAACCAGTCTATTGTTGCATGTCCAGCTCTGTTGCTTCTTGGCCTGCATACAGATTTCTCAGGAGGCAGGACAGGTGGTCTGGTATTCTTATCTCTTTCAGAGTTTTCCACAGTTTTTTGTGACCCACACAAAGGCTTTGGCATAGTCAATAAAGCAGAAGTAGATGTTTTTCTGGAACTCTCTTGCTTTTTCCATGATCCCATGGATGTTGGCAGTTTGATCTCTGGTTCCTCTGCCTTTTCTAAATCCAGCTTGAACATCTGGAAGTTCACAGTTTACGTACTGTTTAAGCCTGGCTTGTAGAATTTTGAGCATTACTTTGCTAGCATGTGAGATGAGTGCCATTGGGGGGTAGTTTGAGCATCTTTGGCATTGCCTTTCTTTGGAATTGGAATGAAAACTGAACTTTTCCAGTCCTGTGGCCACTGCTGAGCTTTCCAAATTTGCTGGCATACTGAATATAGCACTTTCACAGCACCATCTTTTAGAATTTGAAATAGCTTAACTGAAATTCCATCATCTCCACTAGATTTGTTCAGAGTGGTGCTTCCTAAGGCCCACTTTACTTCACATTCCAGGATGTCTGACTCTAGGTCATGAAGATTTTTTTGTGTGTAGTTCTTCTGTGTATTCTTGCCACCTCTTCTTAATATCTTCTGCTTCTGTT